>JXTC01000232.1:342474-399859 GCA_002914845.1 Trema orientale
AAGTATAAGCCGACTTAGTTAAGTCGGTGACTCATATTTAAACAACAAAAGAGTTTTCTTTTTCGGTGCAAGAACACGATGCTCCTCTTCCACAAGCAGAGACAATCTCTCCCTCCATTACATCTTTTATTCCTTTTCAATTGATCTTGTCCTATCCAAAAACAAAGAGCAAGTGGTGGCGTTTATATTCCACTAAATTGAAAGGTACTTTGCCGATTATTAGCATTTAGTGGCATCTTAAATAAATTTGTTTGTATATAGGTATAACACTTGTTATTGATTTATTGAATTTTAGAGTAGTAATATACACGTTGGCTTATCATTGTAGTTGGAGAAATTACATTAATGTCTTTGATTGAACTTATTATGTACTGTTTAGATGTTTTCTTAATTGTAAATCTTTAGAAGGTGGGCTGCATGTGTAACTTGTTGGAAAAAGTTCCCTTTTTCTCCATCGTTCATTGTATTTTTCCCCTTATATTGTCTATTTGATTGTGGAATCATTGATTAAGTGGTAAACTCTAATTATAGTTGAATTCTTGTCTTATTTATGAATGTGTACTGGATGTCTATATATGACTCAAGTGATGATTAGTTATAGTCTAAATTTTATAGTGGTATCTTTCTTATTTTAGGTGAGATTGAGTTTTATGGTTAGTATATTTATTTTAGCATATAAGTTAGATAATTTATTTTGTACACAAATGTATACTGGAATCATTCTCAGGGTTAATTAGTGAATAACTTTAGGTTTTTTTTTTTTTAGATTATGAAAAAATAGTTCATTTTATTCCTAGAGTTGTTCTCTCCTAATTGATTTATACATTTGGTTATTCAATTTAGTTTATAAGGAACAGATTTTTTATATTCTTGTTAAAAATTCCTTTTGGGTAACTAATAGAAAGTCATTGGTGTTACTTGGACTATATGAATAGTCTTTATGCTTGCGAACTTGACTTAAAAGCATAAATATTTGGTGTTTTGTTTTCTATTCTCTCTCTCGAACATGAGAAACTGTGTATTATCTTGCCAAATGTAAAATAGCAATTTATGATATCATGTATTTAGTGATTAATTAAAGTCATCATTGGCAAAATATTAGGGGCACGTCAATTGTACCTTGAGCAAAGAGCATTTCACAATAAGAGGCTTAGGAAGCTTGGGGACAAGGTAAGTAAAGTACTCAACTGCAACACAAGAATTACGTGCTATGTGGATGTTTATTATTTTTTTATGCTTTGTATTTTGGTTATGAGCATAAATATCAGTATTTCAGTCTCAGTATACATGCTTGGCATTTCTAATGTGGCATTATCATATACATCATGAGGCCATGCATGTTTTACAGAGAGGTCTAAGTTAGGGGACAGGTTTCCAAAATGCCGTAGCAATAATATGTCAGGCTATGTTTATCACAGAAAAGTTAAGACTAGGTAACCTTCAGAAGATTTTGTGTCACTGTTACGAGGAAGCGGGATAAATATTTACAGTTTGGAGTGGCAGCCCCAGGAAGGGGGCAAGTCTGACGGGATTAGTCGGAAGGTTTGCCACAATGTTCCTCCTCCAAGTTATATAATAGACTAAACTACAGTCTCGGGCCGCCTTATCTCTTGAGCTCGACGGGGTAACGATGGAATAAGGTTAGTAACGAGCCCCACTGTGGTAAGAGCCAGTCGGAGGAGAGCCCATGGGATATTATCAGTTCAGAAAGCCCTGCAGGCGCAGTGCCGAACCGAACAGTGTACACAAGACAGAGGGACCGAAGGGAAATTATTATACCAGTAGGATTAAGCAAGCATGATCATGCATTTAATATATGTCTTTAAGCACCATTTCATCCATTACTTTACTTACTGAGCTGTAGCTCATTAAAATCTTGTGTTGCAGGCAATGATTGAGGTGATTAGATGAGCTTGTGTGCTGGAGTAGAGGCCCAACCTTGGTATTATACATATGGATATTTTGACCACATGTGGGGGCCTAGTTTGTGTATTTTGGGATGCTTTGTAGTCTCTCAGCAGAGTTATTTTTAGTTTGATTTCTCGATACTTATTTACAACCTCTTATTTTGTAATATACGTATGTATTTATCCACGTTATGTTTGTAAATAATGCTATCTATCCATAGAGTTTTAAAGAAGATAAAAAGTTCAAATTAGCCCGTATGTTCGAAATAACAAATACAGGATTGTCTTCCAAAAGTATCGCCCTATAAAGAAGGAGTTAATAAATTTCCACTAGTAGTATGTGTGTAAGGAGGGCGTTACAGCGCAAGTTGCCGAGAGCATGGGACATTGGCAAACCATCGTGTTTGTCGAATCTCATCAAAATAGTGTTTGCAATCTCTCTATCCCTACCTATTTAATTTACTTGCTTTGAGATTGTATTGCTTACTTGCTATTTTTACTTGCTTTATTTATTATTAGAATAATCTAGTTGTTTTATTAGAAAAGTTTCCAAAACTTTTTAAAACTAAATTCACTCCCCTCTTAGGTTATCTAATCTTGGGATAACATCCTCCTGAATACTTGATAGACCTATCCCTAAATTGGAGCATTGTTGTAGTTGGCCTTGCTTTACCCAAACCAAGGTTTCGAAATATAGAAAATGACATTAAATTGACACTGGCTCCCAAATCACACGAAGCCTTACCGAAGAAACGATCACCAATAGTACAAGGAATGTTAAAGCTTCCTGGATCCTCAAGCTTAGGAGGAAGATTATTTTGAAGAATGGCACTACACTCCTCCGTGAGAGCGACGGTCTTATATTCCCCCAATCTCCTTTTCTTGGAAAGGATCTCCTTCATGAACTTTACATAGTTCGGCATTTGTTCTAGTGTCTCGGAAAAGGGAATGTTGATGTGTAGCTGCTTAAATACTTCTAAGAACTTGGAGAATTTTAGGTCACTTCTTCTTTTGAAAGCATTGAGGAGAAGGCAATGGTGGATTATAAGGACATGACTTTCATAGTGATGTTGAGGAACTATCAACATTCACCTCTTCGATTGACTTCTCTCCATCATTCTCTTTGGCTTGCTCTTCCTTACCAACTTCTTCAACAATTGGCTTAGATGGGGTAAAGAAGGCTTCTCAACACTTTTAAGTAACTCTTTCCCACTTCTCAATGTGATAGCATTACAATGCTTCTTGCCCTCGTTTCTTGGATTCACTTCGGTATTGCTAGGTAACGCTCTTTGAGGCTAGTTGGTCATAGCATTGGCTAGTTGGCCAAGTTGTGCCTCCAATGATATCATGGTGGCCGCTTGATTTTGAAGTGTCGCTTTATTCTTTGAGATGTATTGCATAAGTATCTCCTCCATAGATAGTTACTAATTGTGAATCAAGTACTCTCTGTGGAATCGACACTCTCTTTCTATCTGTATTATATGTTGTGGCCCGTATACTTGCGGTTGTGTGTTAGAAATAAGCCCAACAAGTTTTTGATACCGTTGCCAAGGAGTACGGTGATTTATTACTTATTAATACTAATATCTATTAGTTTCGATTTAATTCAAACCTTTTGTTCTTGTTGTGAATCTCAGGTGCTTAATTTTACTATATGAGACGCACAAAGAGTGCGTAATTCATACCATTTGATCCTAAGATTGAGCGTACATTGAGGGGAATTCGAAGACAGAGGAATCAAAGAGTCAACCCTCAAGTAGGTATGGGAGACCAAGACAATGCTAGACCATTGAAGGACTTTGCGGTTCCTGTTATGGATGGATTTAATCCTAGCATTCGGAGGCCAGCTACCAGTGCTAGCAACTTTGAGTTGAAGCCGGCAATCATTGAGATAGTGCAAGCCATGTGCTAATTTGGTAGTTTGCCTAGGAATGATCCTAACCAACATATAATGAATTTCCTAGAGATATGCGACATTTTTAAGCATAACGGAGTTAGCGAGGATGCCATTCACTTGAGGTTGTTCCCATTCTTCTTAAGGGACAAGGCTAAGGATTGGTTGAATACCTTACCTTTGGGATCAATCACTACTTAGGATCACTTAGCTCAGAAATTTTTTGCCAAGTTCTTCCCTCCAGCCAAGACTGCTAAGTTGAGGAATGACATCACCTCTTTTGTGTAATTTGATAATGAATCCTTGAACAAGGCTTGGGAGCGCTATAAGGAGTTGATGAGAAAGTGTCCACACCACGGGATACCTAAATGGCTTTTCGTTCAAACCTTCTCTAATAGGTTGATGGGTCATTTGAGGACCATTGTAGATGCGACTGCCAGTGTTGCGTTGATGGATAAGTCAACGAATGATGCATATGAGTTATTAGAAGAAATGGCACCAAACAACTACCAATGGCCTTCCAAGTGTGTCAATCCAAGGAGAACTATTAGTATCAACGAGTTAGAAGTAATTTCTTCATTGGTGGCCCAAGTTAATGTATTGACCAAGAACTTGGAGTTAATGACCAAAAAGCTCGATAGAGTATATGCAATGCAAAGCTCAGATGGAGCTTGTGAGCAATGTGGTGATAACAACTTGAGTTCTTATTGTCCATTGAATTCGGAGTCAGCTCACTTCATGGGAAACTACAACTAGCAGCAATGTAATAATCCATACTCTAACTCTTACAATCCTGGATGGAGAAATCATCAAAATTTCTCTTGGAATAACCAGCATCAGCAAGGGCAGAATCCTAACGCAAGATCAATGCAAAATTAGGGATTCCATACTCAAGAGCAACCACCGCAAGAGAAGAGGACTGAAACTAGTTTCCAATTTATCCAAACAACAATAATTAATTATTTTGAGCAAGAATTAAAAAGTAAATAATGATTTAAAATGCAAGAATAGAAATTAAAATTAAGCAACCAAAGATAGTTCTTAAAGTAATAATAAGGAATCTAAGGATACAATCTACCTTCTAGTTCTTAATACAATAGTAAGGAATCTAGGGATGCAATCTACTCTAATATATTCACAAAGTCCTTTCCAAGATATAAGTGAAAATATCTAAACAAGTTAATATGTTACTCCTACCATAAATTGACTAGATTTATTAAGATTGGTAATTCTCATACAAAGATTGCACAAGTCACATAGGTAAATTTCTATCCTATGCAAACTCACTCTACACTAGGCGATCTCATGACGTTCTATCTATGTCCAAACTTAAATTCTCCTTTGAAATTCATATAGGTTTCATAACACAACTCTATTTAGTGGCCAAGTAAATAGGTGCATTAAGCTCAAAATAGAATAACCAACTCAACAATGGAAATCAGGAATAATTGATGAAAACAAAATAGCTGGATTATATTAGAGGTTCAATTACCTCCCTAAAAGTAAAGTTTAGCTCATGTTCATATAAAATAAATCACCCCAAATATAACAAGAATGAAACATACTCATTTGCAGAAAATAAAAGAGAGAAAAATAAGAGCAAGAGATAAGAAAACTCTTTTAAGGCTTCCAATCTAATTTCTCCTTCTTGAATCTTCTCCTTGGTGTTGTTTTCCTTCTTAGAATAGCTCTAGAGCCCTTTCGTTACTAGGGTTTTCGTCCCCCCTTCAGATGGATGAAAGAAGAGTTAAATGGAGGAGGTTCACAACTCAAATTCGGATTTTCTGCAGCCTGTTCTGCACTTTTTTGCACTGCAGTGCCAAAACTGATAGAACAGTGCCAAATAGTGGTACACCACAGAATTGGCACTACAGGGCCAAGAGTTGGCACTGCAGTGCCGTGGACATGGGGCTACAGTCTTTTGGATTTGGGGCTACGGCCTCACTGATTTAGCACTGCAGCCCCGTGATCTTGGGGCTGTGACACCATATTTTTGGTGTTGCAGCTCCAATTCTTCCAAGTTGCGGTGCTAACTTGTCTTGCTTCTGACTTCTTCTAAAAGCTCTATCACCGGTCTTCTCTCATTGCAGTGCAAGCTTGTCATCTAAATGCCTTGATTTATCTCCAATTTAACTCCGAAAAAAAAACATTCTTCACTCTGCTGGAAATCCTGAAAAATGATTTCGAAAAATAATTTTACCGAAAACGATTCCCGCAGCTTTGTAAACAAATTAAGAACACAGCAGAATAGATATTTTAAAATTTTTCTTGAAACTTTACAAAACAAAGAGTAAGATCGTTAATCTAACATAAATCAATTCATGAATCTTAGTTTAGATAAAACTTGGAAGTGCTTCACAACCATTGAGTCTTCCCGTCTATTCTTTGGAACCCGTTGAATAATCCGGTGTGAGGGTACCTTCTTAGTTCCCAACGAGAGGTAAGTGGACGATCCAGAAGACGCTCTTCCTTCTCCTTGACTATACATCTAAGGCCATGGGTATCTCTCCCTCGACGGCCATGAACGAATACGGGACTTCTCCTATAGCGGCTCATCTTTCACACTCTCTTTTTTTCTCTCTATCACACAAAAAGCATAGTTACTGTGCATGTAGTAGGCATGTGGCTCTTATGCCTAAACTTAGGAGAACTTTTCTCTTAAGTATTAGACAGATATAAACCCTAAATAGGCTTATTGGACTCAACTGATCATTCAATTAGTTACTGGGCAATATGTGAGCCAGATTAGGGACCTTATAGATCCAAGTAGTCTAAGCTCCAATAGGCCAACTACCCATAGTCATAATTAACTCTTAATTATGACGAGGTCTTATCCATTAATATTGGGGCACTTCACTATAGGCCCAATATTGCACTCTTAGACTAAATATCATATATTTTCTGTGAAGCTAATTAACACTTTGATTAACTTGATCTATTTAGCATATACTATATCTGCAGATATACCCCCGATGCAATACCGTACTAGTAATGTGAAATTATCATATTACCCCTCTAGTACATATTTACCTTTGAGTTGCTATTTTTTATCTAATAGATAATAATTGACTAAGGTATTTGTAACTGCCCATACAAACACAGTCAAATTCACAAAGTAAATACATGGCGTCATGTTTTTATTATCTAAGTCATTGAAAAAACTCAAAGTGACATTAAATGCATGGTGTCCAAATATTGAAGAGCGTTCTCATCAATTCATAAATCTTATCTTTCAAGATACCGAAGTTCGAACCATATAAAAGAACTAGTCCTTTAGTAAGTCAAAAAACTCATGAAAGTAAGTCCGACAATCACTAGGATTAAGATAATCTTGCAATAGTGCTAGATTAGTGAAAGATAGAATATTGAGTTACGACACTTAACCTCAAATTCTATTTTCACTTGGTCTAGTTCAATGCACTTATAACTTTCTTATAACGCATTAGTATTTCTATCCAAAGTCAGACACTTTGATGATTGGAGACTTCATCAATCCCGTTGAAATAGACAACACTACATTCTTTGGCAAAATAAAGTATTCCATCCTTATTTATAGAATGTGAATTTTTATTTAGACATAATGAAATAAAGAATTTAGTCTCCTACATGTGAACACTTCACACGAACAAGTCTTTATTACTCATTATTAGTCACGAAAACTTTTAGATGTTTGCATAATAGAAAACATAAACATCACATGTATATAATTAGGACATAATATAGAACTTATTGACAACAAATAGATAACACTTAAATCCAATAAACATTGTTTAAAATGCTAAACAAAGAAACTGCTTTCTAAGGCATATTCCCAACACGCTCAATTATATCTCACCTGAAATATGCATAAAAAATAACGAAATAAGTAAAAAGAGCTCAAAGACGAGCAATTCTTAAATTCGAAAGGATAGTAAAGATAAGTGTAAAATACAGTTATCAGGCTTTAATTTGAGCTAGACAAGGGATCATATGGATCCATAAAGCCTAAGCTCCAATGGACCATATTCCCACAATCATAATTAACTCATAATTATGATTGGGCCTTGTCCATTAATATTGGGGCACACCACTATAGGTCCTATATTGAACTCTTGGACTAAATGACATTTATTTTCTGTGAAGCTTATTATCAAATAATTAGCTCGATCCATTTAGCATATACTATATCTGAAGACGTACTCCCAATGCCATGCTGTACTAGCAGGGTCAAATTACCGTATTACCCCTCTAGTACATATTGTATTTGCCTATACAAATATAGTCAAATTTACATAGTGAATACTGGCGCCCTGGTTTATATTATCAAAGTACTTGAAGAAACTCAAAGTGACATTATATGCATAGTGTCTATCATTAAGTACGTTCTATACATTTCATATACCTTATCTTCTAAGATACCAAAGTTCGAACAATAAATCAGAACTAGTTTTTTAATAACTCAAAAAGATAAAACACATAAACGTAAGTTCGTTAATCACTAGGATTAAGGTTTTCTACTATAATGCTAGATTAGTGAAATTAGAAATTTGAAATACGATAGATAACACTACATTCTATGGCACAGTAAAGTATTCCATCTTCAATATGCAGAATGCGAATAATTTAATTTAGACATAATGAAATAAAGAATATAATGTCTCACACATATGAACTCATCATACGAATAATTCTTTATTAGTCATTATATGTCTTAGAATCTTTTAGATGTTTGCATAAAATAAACATAGACATCACATATATATCAATGGGACATAAATGAAATAGAAATTCATGATATGGAATTTATTAATAACAAATAGATAACAAATAATTCGATAAACATTGTTTATAACGTCAAAATAATAAACTATTTTATAGGACATTATTCTAACAATCTCCCACTTGGCCTTTAAAGCGAATGTGACATGTGACATAGTCCCATTCCTTCTAGATGGTCCTCAAATACTTTGGTAGCCAAAGATTTGGTAAAAGGATCAGCAAAATTTTTTGCAGATACTATCTTACTCAATATCACATCTCCTTTTTGAACAATTTCTCTGAGCACATGATATTTTCTTTTTACTTGTTTTCCCCTCTTGTGGCTTTTGGGCTCTCCGGAGTTAGCAACTTTTCCACTGTTATCACAGTAGAGTGTAATAGATTGTTGTATTCCAAGTACTATCTCGATATCCATAAGGAAATTATGAAGCTAGATCGCCTTTTTAGCTGCTTCAGAAGCTGTCACATATTTGGCCTCCATGGTTGAATCCACAACACAAGATTGCTTGATACTCCTCCATACAATGGCTCTACTACTAAGCGTAAAGATTGAACTAGAAGTTGATTTTCTAGAGTCTTTGTCAGATTGAAAATCTGGATTAGTATATCCAACAAGTGTTAGATTAGATTGGTAATGACTTACAATCCTAACAGCATAAAAAATGTCTGGTCTTGTGCAAAGCATGGCATACACGAGACTTCCCTCTTCCGAAGCATAAAGAATATTTTTCATCTGTTCTTTCTCTTCTTCTGTCTTAGGAGAATTCTCATTAGACAAAATAATTCCTTTACAAAAGGGTGTTAAATCTTTCTTGGAATTTTGCATTGCAAATCTAACTAATATTTTGTTTATGTAGCTTGTGAAAGTTATGCATTTGTCCTTTCCATCTCGTAGAATCTATATTCCTAGAACATAGCAAGCTTCATCTAAGTCTTTCATAGCAAACTGTTGTGGTAACTAGACTTTCACTGATGATAATGATCTAATATCATTCCCAATGATTAGAATATCATCAATATACAGCACTAAAAAAATCACTTTATTGTCCTGAATTGTTTTATAGACACAAGATTCCTCTATATTTTGTTCAAAACCATAAGACTTAATTGCTTCATCAAATCTTATGTTCCACGATCTAGACACTTGCTTGAGTCCATAAATAAAACCCTTAAATTCACAAACTTTTCTTTTTTGACCCTTTTTAGGAATACAATCTTGACATCCATTTGCCATATCTCATAATCAAGAGATACAGCGATGGATAAGAGTATGTGAATAGACTTGATCATAGTGACAGGAGAAAATATTTCTTCATAGTCGATACCATCTTTCTGTATATAACCCTTTCTAACTAACCTTGCCTTAAAAGCCTCTACTTTTCCGTCTACTCTCTTCTTTCTTTTATAGACTCACTTACACCCAATAGGTTTTATCCCTTCAGGTGGATCTACAAGTTCCCAAACTCTATTAGAGTACATGAACTCTATTTCGGATTCTATTGCCTTTTTCTAGAGATCTTTATCAACGTTATCCATTATCACATTGTAGGTGTAAGGATCAGATTCTTGGTCACAAGACTCTCCTATTCCTAATTATCTTTCAGGTTGTCTTACAATTCTCCCACTATAACGAGGATCCGATATGTGTTGAGTTTCAAGTGATTTATCTTTTCTAAGTGTTTTCTCTATCTTATCTTCTATAGATTGGCTGATAACATCATCAGTTAATTCTTCGAAAACTAACTTACTTTTGGGCTTGAAATATTTTATATAGTTTTCTTCTAAGAAAGTAGTATTTGTACTCAAAAACACTTTCTTTTCTTTAGTATTATAGAATTAATACCTTCTTGTTCCTTTTGGGTAACCTACAAATAGACACAATTCAGATCGTGATTTTGACTTAGTCATTTTCCCTATCAGTATATACGCTGGACAACCCCAAATATGGATATGACACAAACAAGGTTTATGTCATTTCCATAGTTCGAATGGTGTCTTAGGTATTGACTTAGAAGGAACTCGATTTAGCAGTTACATAGCAGTTTCTAAGACATAATCCAAAAAAGATGGGGGTAATTACAAATAACTGAGCATCGATCTAACTATATCCAAAAGTGTCCTATTTCTTCTTTTAGCCACACATTTAGTTGAAGCGTACCAGGTGCTGTGAGTTAGGATAGGATCCCATTGTCTGTGAGAAATTCAGTGAATTCCCCAGAGAAGTAGTCACCACCTCAATCTGATCGAAGTATCTTTATGTTCTTTCCAAACTGCTTTTTTGCTTCCGCTTTGAATTCTCTGAACTTTTCAAAAAAATTCGATTTGTGTTGCATTTGGTAAACATAACCAAATCTAGAACAATTATCTGTAAACGTGATGAAGTATTCAAAACCTTCTCGAGCTTGAATGTTCATGGGCCCGTAGACATCAGTGTGTACTAACTCAAGATATTCTTGAACTCTAAAACTTTTTCCAATAAATGGTCTTTTAGTCAATTTACCTTCCAGATAGGATTCACAAATTGGTAATAGTTTGACTTCTAATGAACTTAGAGGTCCATCATTGACTAACCTTTGAATTTTATTTAGGTTAATATGACTGAGTCTCAAATTCCATAGATAAGTTTCATTATTTGTACTCACTTTCATATTCTTATGTTTAGGTTCTACATATTCAAAATCATTTTCAAGATTGTCCAATGAGATACTTTTAGGTTGAATAAAGAAACGATTATTTCTATGAGTACTGGTGCAAATAAGACTTTTATTCTTTCTAATAGAAACTTTATTGTCAAAATGAACAAAATAACCTTGTCTCATCAAACAGGAAACATAAATCAAATTCTATTTAAACACCAGAATATAATAACAATTCTTTATTCTTAAAACCTTAAAATTATCGAAATTCAAAATAACATCTCTCATTGCATGAACTTCAACTATTGAGTCATCTTCCAACTGCAATGTGAACTCTTCACTAGAAAACCTCCTAGTTTCCTTAAACCCTTGCAAAATATTACAAACATAGCCAGTGGCTCCTGAATTTATGATCCAAGAATCGATAGAATCAACTACATGACAAGCCTCAATAAACAATAAATTGTCATTACCTTGTTTGTCCTTGTCGTTGTTCTTCTCCTTCTTAAGGGCTAGGTAAATTCTGCAGTTTCTCTTCCAATATCCATCCTTACTGCAGTGGAAATATTTTTCCTTTAGTTTGGCATCCTTCTTGGTCTTCTTTTTCTTTCTTTTATCTTTGGCTTTCGACTTAGGTTTGGAAGAACTAGCTTGAGCTACATTAGCCTCAGCAGATCCTGACTTATTCTTCTTAGGAATATTCTCTGTAATTTGTAGATCTTTTATCAGGCTAGTAAGAGTATAATATTTCAGACGAATCTTATGATCAATCTTAAATTTATTGAATGTGTCTGACAATATGTTCAAAATCATGTCAATTTGGGTGTCAAAATCAATTTCAAGTCCAAGGATTTCCAATTCATTAAGGTATACGATGACTTTCATCATATATTCCCAAACTGGAGTACCCTTCTTTTGACAAAGATTCCTGAATACAGATATAGCCTCATTTCTAGCCTAACAACTGAGACTGGCGAACATTTCGTCAACACTCAGCATCATGTCAACAGCAGTATCCAACCCACGATATTGTTGTTGCAATATATTGCTCATTGAGCTAAGTATATAGCACTTAGTCATCTCATCATATTACTTCCACTTATCATATAAGTTTGTTTCATCGTTGGTGGATTCTACAGTTAGCTTAGCAGGACATGGAGTGGTGAGAACCCACTTATGTTTATCAGCAGTAAGCATTATGTCTAGGTTAAATTTCTAGTCTACATAGTTTTTACCATCTAGCTTATTTTGTGTGAATAATGTGGATAAAAGATTAAGTGCCATATCTACGGAAAACAAATAAACATTCTATGTATAAGCAAACATCATGTATCATGTTTTGAATTATTAACATAATGTATTAAATATATAATATGCAAGTGAAATATCCCTAAGACTATCACTTATATTCATGGTAATTTGACCTATTACTAATTACAATCCTCCTACGGGGGGTCATGCAATCAACAAGTCAAACTGAAATAATTTTAATTAGTAAATAGACAGATAACTCTTATCCCATATTTCTAACTACCATTCTCTTTGGTCCTCTAATCAATTAATAAGAACTCTTACGAGAGGATACTAATGTTTCGAGTTGAGTATTTAAACATTGTTTCGATAACTAAGCTTTCTATATAAGACTGTCTTCTACAAGCGATCATCCTCGTATAGGCTACCTAGTACCTTGTCCTAAGAAGCTCATTTCTAGTATTACTCAAATGAAAAACCCCCCTACGGGAACTCAATAAGATTATAAGGCGAGACTTATCCTAATACATAACGAACCAATAATAGAGACCATAGGTATCACATACCTTCTCCCACTTAATATTTTATAATTAGGGATTTATAGATTTTACCCAGTTATCTAACTAACTTAGTAACATAAAATCAATTATGTAAGCATATTCATATTTGCATGAGAGTAGCTCTAATTTTCTATATAACATGTTACTAAAGATCATATAATAACACTTAATTATTAAGTATGCATGAAACATTGTCCTAATAATACCAAAGTAGTAAGCAGATAATTAATTAATTTTTAATGATTTATTAATTTCTGATAATTTAAAATTAGTTAACAATTAAATAATTCTAACTAATAAGATAATGTTAAATATTTAAATATAGAAGATAATATTTAGAATTTAAATTAAAAAATATTTTCATAAAATCCAATCAATTTAAATAAAAGACTTAACTAATTAAATCTCCTTAAATATCCCAAATTTAAATTTCAACTTTTGAAATCTTAATTTGAATTGAACTTCCTTACATATCTCCCATTATCTTATCTTTCAGATTTTAAAACCAAAATTCAAATCAATACCTAATCTCATTAAATATCCACCAACCATAAATTCAAATTTGAAAAGATATAATAATTTAAATTTAAATTTCAAATCTTCACAAAATTTGAAATTTAAAAGATAGAAGATTTTATAGATAAAATCTCCTACAATATCTCTAATTTGAATTGAAACAAATTTAAAATTCAAAATAGATAACTAACTGATGAGGAATATGAATAAGCTATATTAGGAATCTAGCTATATGATTATTATTAATTAGACTATTTTAGGTTTATATAATTATATTTTATTTAATTATTAGGTGTTATTTAAATATTGAGTAACTAGTTTAATATTTTCCTTTTATATTTGTTTCTAGAATATGTCAGTTTCCTAGTTTTGTCTTAGAGCTTCTCTATAAATAAGCTCTTCTGTGTTCATTATTTTTCAGATTTGATTAATGAAATACAACTATTCAGAAATTCTCTCTCTAATATTCTTCTTCTCTTTCTAAAGTTCTTTCTCTTATTCTCTAAATTCTTCCTAAATTCCTCTCTTTCTCTTCTCTTTCTCATCTATTCTAAATTTTCACTCTTGTCCTACATCAATTGGTATCACAGCCTCGTTCAATTTTCTTTGCCTGAATTGATTTTCTCCGCCGAAATCTCTCTAAATTTTTCTTTTCTTGTCCTAATTTAGTCCCTTTTTGTGTCTATTTTCGTCCAAAAAAAAAAACACTTGCTGTTTCCTCAACTTTCACATAGCACGTTACCCAAAAAAAAATAAAAATAAAAATAAAAAGAAAAAAAAAATTACAGCAAAGAGAAACGTGTTTCTCTTCTCCACCTCCCCCTTTGCTTCCACCACACTATCTCCAACACTTTCAGCTTTGACAGTTTTGCTAAAAGGTCTCTGATTTGTTGAAGCTTGCATATTTACTCCAGATTCGAAGATTTTTGCACTTGCACCCTTGTTTGGTAACAATTTCTACTCTTGAAGATTTTTCTTATGGTTTTATTTGTTGGAAAATTCATGAATGTGTTTTGATCCATTATAATAATTGAATATGAGTGTTCCAATTTATTCTCCATACTATTACCATAAACCATATAAGGATAATCGATATTATCATGATTCCCAATATAACCGTCCTCCATATTATCCTCAACAATATCATAGCCACTTTAGTTATTACCCTGAGGAGATACAACACAATGATAGGGTCATAGGAGATGTTCCTGCCTATGNTATAGCCGACATGAAAATCGATTTAGCCAATATTAGCCAACTTTGCCAAGACATAAGGGATGTTATTACCACTCCATGTAAGCCAGTTTGTAAAAATTCTGTTAAGGGAGAGAGAACTAAATTTGTTGAGGAGGACGAAATCGTTGAGGAGAAAGCGATGGTTAAATCTGTTGAGGAAGATAATTTTAATAAGGAACGAGTGATTGAATCTAATGAGAAAGATAATTCTAGTATTGCCGAAATCATTATTACTTCCCCATCTTGTGATCCTAGTCCACATAAGTCTCCAATTCCTATAGTTTCTCTTGGATCTAATGCACACTTATCTAATTTTCTTTCTACTATGACCATTGGACTAGTTTTCAATGAGATAGATTTGTTTACTTACCAAAGTGTTCCAAGACCTTCTGTGTTCTCTCCTATGTTTATTACGCAGAGAAAGTGGTTCAATTGTGCTGTTTACAGATTCTACATTTTTATCAAGAGTCAAGACTTTCAATTGAAGGATTTCCTCTGGTTTCGCTTGTTGCTTCATGGTTTACCAGAGTTTTAACTCGTCAGAGTCGAGTTCTCGAACCCTAGGAGAATGATGAGGAATATGAATAAGCTATATTAGGAATCTATATGATTATTATTAATTAGACTATTTTAGGTTTATATAATTATATTTTATTTAATTATTAGGTGTTATTTAAATTTTGAGTAACTAGTTTAATATTTTTCCTTTATATTTGTTTCTAGAATATGTCAGTTTCCTAGTTTTGTCTAAGAGCTTCTCTATAAATAAGCTCTTCTATGTTCATTATTTTTCAGACTTGATTAATGAAATACAACTATTCAGAAATTCTCTCTCTAATATTCTTCTTCTCTCTCTAAAGTTCTTCCTCTTCTTCTCTAAATTCTTCCTAAATTCCTCTCTTTCTCTTCTCTTTCTCATCTATTCTAAATTTTCACTCTTGTTCTACGTCACTAACTATCACATAATTAGTTTTTCAAAATATCTATTCAAAATTTGTATTGAAAAAAAAAAGATACTATCTCATAATATCTAATTTTAAAACTTTTCATTTTAAAATATCTCTAATTATTCAAATAATAATTAAGATATTATGAATATCAATCATATCCATAATTCAAATTAAAATATCCTATCATTTCGAATTTCAAAAAATTCAAATTTAATAAGGATTTAAAATTTGAATTTAAATTTGAATTTATCAGTTTTCATAAAACTACGGATAAGTTAAATTTATTTTTTAAATTAAAATAATTAAAATTTCGGCCGAAAAATTGAAACGCGTTAGAACAAGCCGACAGACGGAACGAGAGGCCAGTACTTGAGCCGTGGCCTCGGGCTGTTACGTGGCCATGCTCGGGACAACTATCAGGCACCAACGAGCTCGCATAACGCTATACGGCCATGCTCGGGACAACTCCTGAGTGACAACGGGCTCGCGTAGCTCTCACATGACGAACGCACGACGTGAAACCCCGAGCGGCTAAGGCACGGGAGGCTACCTGTGTAGCCAGTGTGCAAGAGGCCGCCCATTGGCCATGCTCAGATCATATCTACATGGCCTGCGAGGCCGTGCCCATGTGGCATGTGTGAGGTGAACCCATAAGGCATATGCGGGGTGGCCACTCGCAGGCTATGCACGAATTGCATCCGCGTAGCCAGCGGGCTCGTGCCGCATGGGGTGAACCTGCACGAACTGCAAGAAGAGGCCACCCCTAGGCCATGCACAGATCGCATCCACGTGGTCAGGGTGCCTCACCTGCACAGCCGTTCACGGGAACATGCCTGCGTGGCCCGCATGTGGGTTACACCCACGGGGCTCATGCGGGTGATGCACATATCTCCTAGCCACGCGCCGCTCTGTCGTTTCTTTTTTTTTTTTCAAATTGAAAAATAGTTTTTCATAAAAACCTAGAAACAATTGAAGATCAAAATATTTCTATAGATAGTTTTATCAAGAATATAAAACATGAATACATAGAAATCAAAAACATGCCAGAAAAGAAAATCAACAATAAACATGATTATTATCTCATGGTAACATCTAATCAAATAATCATTAAAATTCATTGAATCTATTAACCATCATACAAATTAAAGCGTACTCATAACATGAACAAGACCAAATATAATCAAACCCTCCGGAAATCAAAAACATCAATCAACAAGAGAATAGATCGGAGTAAAATATGCTAGATCAACAATAAGACCATACTCTGGTACCAATTACTGGTACTCGTTAGAATAAAATTCTGGAAAATATTTTCATAAAATCATTTTCAAGAACACCATAGTTTCGTAAAATCTAGAAACGCAATAGAATTGATTGTTTAAATTTTTCTTTCTACAAAACATTTTGAATCGTGATATAATATAAATTAACTTTTGATCTAGACAAAAATAATACTCGAATTCGTTCCACAACTTTCTCGTCTTTCTGTCTATTCTCGAAAGCCGTTTGATTTATCTGGCGGGTGATCACCTTCTTGATTCCTAACAAAGAGATCCGCAAAAGAACAAGAAGATAATCTCCTCGAATCGATTTCTCCGGGATAGCCAAAACTCTAAGGATGGTGAATCCTAAGGTTGGCCGATTTTCTCTGCTCTCTCTCTCTCTCTCTCTGTTATGCATATGACACTCTCTAGTAAGGGGTATTTCACATATAACTCATGTAATTATAAGCTGGAGAACTTTTCTCTTAACTATAGAGAGTAAACTCTATTCAGCTTATTGGGCTTGTTGGGCTCAACTGATCATCAAATAAGTGTTGAGCTTTAATTTAAGCTAGACAGGAGACCAGATGGATCCATAAAGCTCAAGCTCCAACGGACTATATACCTATAATTACAATTAACTCATAATTATGACTGGGCCTTGTCCATTAATATTGGGGCATACCACTATAGTCCCAATATTAAACTCTTAGACTAAATGTCATTTATTTTTTGTGAAACTTATTGTCAAATAATTAGCTCGGTCCATTTAGTATATACTATACTGTAGATGTACCCCCAATGCAACGCTATACTAGCAGAGTGAAATTACCGTATTACCCCTCTAGTACATATTTACCTTTGAGTTGCAATTTTTCATCTAATGGATAATAGTTGGCTACATTGTTTGTATCTGCTTATACTGACACAGTAAAATTCACATAGTGAATACTGAGGCCTTGGTTTATATTATCCAAGTACTCGAAAAAACTCAAAGTGACATTATATGTATGGCATCATGAAAAATGTTGTACACATTTCATATCCCTTATCTTCTAAGATATCGGAGTTCGAACCATAAATCGGAACTAGTCTTTTAGTAACTAAAAAAGAGAAAACACATAATAGTAAGTTCATTAATCACTAAGATTAAGATTTTCTACAATAGTGCTAGATTAGTGAAATTAAAAATTTGAATTACGGCACTTAACCTCAAATTCTAATTCACTCGGTCTTGTTCGATGTTATTATAACTCTCTTATAACATACTAGTATTTCTATCCGAAGACTCACTTCACTAATTGGAGACTTCATTAATCAAATAGACAATATTACATTCCATGGCATAGTAAAATATTCCATCTTCGAATATGCAGAATGCGAACAATTTAATTTAGACATAATAAAATAAGGAATATAATGTCTCCCACATATGAACTCATCATACGAATAATTCTTTATTAGTCATTACATATCTCAGAATCTTTTAGATGTTTGCATAAGATAAACGTAGACATCACATGTATATCAATGGGACATAAATGAAATAGAAATTCATGATATAGAATTTATTAATAACAAATAGATAACATATAATTTGATGAACATTATTTATAATGTCAAAATAATAAACTGCTTTATGGAATATTATTCCAACACGTACACCTTCATGAAAAGAGTTGATGTGGAAATCACAGTCTGCTATGATTTCACAGCGGAATCGTATCTCCTCGAGTGCTCCTCTAGCTCAGTCTTCTACGGAAATAAATCGAACTCATTTTCAAAAGCTTTAAAAATATAAATTATGAAAATGAAATTGTTATGGATTTTTCTGATGAAAATAGTTGCCATTATAATTTGATAGGTACTTATATATAAGCAGAGCGATTAAAATCAATATACGAAATGACGGGAACCTAAGCCCTGGGTTAGTTTTGTATAGATATGAAATGAAAATGGTGCTCCCCTGATTCTTGAGATGTATACTTGTCTGACATGCTAGAAGGTAACGAATTTAATTTGGTTTTTCAGGGAACTCCTCAGCTCTGAATTTAATATATATTAGGTTTTTTTCCTTGACATAATCTAATAACTAGTACTAAGGAGCACTAGTATCGTGTGTTGTCTTAATTTTGTGGGTCTTAAACTTGTGACTTTATTTTATATATATAGATATAGATATAGATATTGGTCTATTATGCTCCGTGTATCATAAATGTATTGCATTTTTTATTCTAACATATCATTTTCTTATTTTTATAACTAATTATATGTATTTAATTGGATGTCCATGTGATGATCTATGTTATCTATGGTTAAACTTATTGTTCTTAGTCTTTTCCTTTTATTACTTATATATACTATTACCATTAATGATATACATGCTTGATGCTTCCTCATACATGTGTTCCATGCGTTTTTAAAATTGCACACAAATTTATCTATTTTTGTTCTTTACCTAGTGACCAGACAAATTATGGGTGAACCCCAAATACGAGTACATGTATCCAGCTAATAAACCACTTCTGGTCCAATAAATTACTCATATATTGCACATTAAATATTTGGGATATTGAATAGTACAAAAAGGAACTAGTAGTTATTATAACAGGCCTATTTTATGTGGCTAAGACTGAAAATAATTTAATACCATTAAACCAAATTACCAGTTAGTTTTGTTTTTTGTACCTAATTACTATAGACTTTATATCCAAGCGAAAAACTTCTTATTTCAAGGAACACTATACTAATAACATAAGTACTAGTTTATACTATTTGTCAAGCATAAGACCGAAATTCATGGAGGGGATTCAAATTTCCATGCCTCATCCAAAGTGTGAAAATGAGTTGGAGGATTCAACACTCCACACACAACATATAATCAATGAAAGCTATGATCAAAGTCTCCTTGGACACAAAATTGAAGCTAGAGATTGTCCACTATAAGTTTGTTGCTGCACAAAAATGAGCTCACACAAGTGCTTCAAGCAATAAATGTAATCATTCAAGATCTTTTTACAATAGCATACATTACAAAGGGAGAATTGGTTAACCCAAATTTTGATCAGATCATGATGGGGTCTGATGATGTTGACAAAGATTATTAGTATCATCTTTTTGAATTAAATATAATGATGTTGACAAAGGAAGAATTGGTTAACCCTAATTTTGATCAGATCATGATGGGGTTTGATGAAGTTGACAAAGATAATTAGTATAATCTTTTTGAATTAAGTACATAGATATATTCGCAACCACTATTATTAATATTAATGTCTACTTTGTAATCTCATCTAACTAATCTTTATGTACTCATTAACTATGACAAAGTTAATATCATGTAACTAATCTTTATGTATAAGAGTCAACCTTAATATGTTGGAATCTAAGTGACTTATGTACACTTTTTTTTATTTTAATTTCTGTCAATATTTTACCAATCTAATCACTAGTATTCAAACTCTAAAACTTGTTAACAAAATAATTGAGAATCCAATACATATTCAGATCATATTATTTGAAAAATAATTGGTGATTGACTACTTTATAAAATCTACTTAAGAATGGCCTACGATAGGAACTACCCCACATTTCTAACCAAACATCTGTCTTATTTTTCACACACAAACATCCCGATTAGTTTCTAAAAGCCCACCCTATTTCAAACTGAAAATGACACCACAAATCTAATTCATTTTCATGACTAACCCCTAGGATAAGTCTCAGGTTGGTCCATTCAGTAACATAATATTGTCCAAACCTTTTTCATTTTCCGTATATATGGGTCATTGGGCTACTAATTGATTGTACTCTCTAATTTAAATGAACATTAATTTCTCAAGAAACTCCTATCAACTAATCTAACGAAAGTTTCTACCAACCATTGGAAGCTTTCCTGCACTAGCACTAAATTCAAATTGCCTCAGCCCTTACAAACTATGTAACATATTTGCTGATCAATCTTATATACAAGAGTCTTATAAGGGAACAAACACGGTCAACCTTCTGCGGAAAAGGTTATATGCATAAGGTATGCTTCTCAAAACCTTTATAGTAACATTGTTTTCTTTTACTTGTAATTTCTCTACTAAGTAACTAAAGTAAACAACTAACATTCTTCTATTATTTTGCTGATAAATCTATTACACAAAAGTATTAGAAGGGAAAAATACCTTTCAATCTATCAATTATTTGAGATTTAAATCCAGTTAATATACCTTGTAATTGAAATATCTAAAGGGCTATTATCCAACTATTTAGCTTCACAAAATTTTTCTCAAGGTTCATAATATAATAAAACTATGATTAATGGCCATATGTGTTGTAACGCCCTTCATTTGTACCACATACTACTAGTGCGAATTAATTGACTTTCTATTACAAGGTGCTACTTTTGGAAGATAATCTTATAACTGTTTTTCCAAAAATACGAGCCAATTTAAATTTTTTTATTTTCTTTAAAACTCTATGGATAGCTGATTTTACTTACAAATATAGTATGGATCAGTATATACATATATTATAAAACAAAACGTAGTAAATATGTACCAAAAGAAACAAACTAAAAACAACTTCATTGAGAGACTGCAAAATATCCCAAAACACACAAACTAGGCCCCCACATATGGTCAAAATATCCATATGTACAATACCAAGATTGGGCCTCTACTCCAGCTCACAAGCTCATGCTATCATTTCCAATCATTACCTGCAACATAAGACTATAATGAGCTACAGCTCAATAAGTAAAATAATGGATGACATGTCGCTTAATGACATGAATTAAATGCATGACCGTGCTTGCTTAAATGTTTCGATATAAATAATTTCTGTTAGACCCTTCCCTGTCTTGTGCCCACTGTCCGGTTCAGCACTGTGCCTGTAGGGCTTCCTGAATTAATGATATCCCATGGGCTCTCCTCCTGCTGGCTCTTACCACAGTGGGGATCATTACTAACCTTATTCCATCGTTACCCCGTCGAGCTCAAGAGATAAGGCGGCCCGAGACTGTAGTATAATCTATGATATACCTTGGAGGAGGAATACTATGGCACACTTTCTGACTAATCCCGTCAAACTTGCCCTTCTCCTGGGCCTGCCACTCTAAAACTGTAAATATTTATCCTGCTTCCCAGTAACAGTGACACAAAACCTTCTGAAAGTTACCTGGTCTTAACTTCTCTATGATAAAATAGTTTTACATAATAATACTAAGGCATTTCATAAATCATAATACCCTTCTTAAACTTTTTCATAAAACATGCATAATTATATGGTGTACATAATAATACCACACCAAAATTACCAAGCATATATATGCTGAAATCAAAATGCCAATGGTCATACTCATAACTAGAATAAATGCAAAACATAGAAACATAAAAGATACTTATATAGCACGTAATTCTTGTGTTGCAGTTGAGTACTTTACTTACCTCGTGTCCTGAATAGAAATGAATTGTGGAAAGGCTCAATATCCTCTAGAGATTGGTGAGCTATTCACCTATTGTAAATTAGTATTATTCACGATGCACATTTCACAAAAAGAATGCATTAAAATACTTGAATAAGACCGAAATGACAACTTTCACCAAAATAAGAAACTTGATCTTAAAATAGCTCGGAAGCATATAAATCAGCTAAGGCACTTGACAATCAATAACTAGCATTGAAAAACTGTTCAAAAGTATTAAAATATGAATGCTAGTTCATTAACACAAAATGATCCAAAATGGCACATCATTTTATAAAAACTAGACCATTTGCTCCTAAATGGTACCATTTCATTTTAGAAACATTTGGACAAAACCTCCCCTATTTTTTTAGGACATTCCCACATGATTAAAATCATGGTTTTAAACCTGCAATAACAATTAACAATCCAATTCCCACACATACACATCAAGAGGATCACTTAGAACAATCTAAGTGCACTTGAACTCTTTTTTGGTTTAAACAGGTTTAAAACTACTTTTACATTTGTATGTCATCACAAGCAGCCACCAATTGAGGGTAATAGACAATAGGATCAATAAAATATACAATCCAAATTTAAGAAATCATATTACAAGCATAGAAAACTTAATCTATTACACATAAAAATATAAATAGTAAACTTTGGGGCTTTAGGTTTAATATTAATCCTCTACTTAAATTTTGTATTTTTAGCAATATATGAGGGTTCCAAGGATCATTATTCATCAAATAATAACTTAGGTTTAAGAGCTGAAATAAAAGAAATTCACTACAAATTCAAAATCCTACTTAAACCTTACCTTGACTAGTTTGAGTCTTTGCTAGACTTCTTACCTTCTATCTCCACCAAACTGATTCCCAAGGCCTAGAAATAGATTTTTGAACTAAAGAGGACCTGAAGAAACCATTATTTAAGTGAAAACAAGTAAATAATTGAAATCAAAGGACAAGACCTAGAAAGAAGAACTTAGTAGAGCTACCTTGACTAGTTTTGGTCTATCTTGCTTTCTAGAGCTCCAACTTGAGTTCTACCACTTAGAAACTCTTGGAAATGGTTAAGGGAAGTTAAGAGAAGTGTAGGAAGGTATTGGAGAGGCTCCGGTCATGGCTGGAGAGAAAGGGAAGGCAAATGACCAGATTTAGTCAAAAAGTGATACTTAATGACTAAGAAATGACATAACTTAAGTTCTAAGGGGTATTTTGGGAATTTTGCACCTTACTTTCTATGTGTCTAGCTCTAAAACATCCTTAGCATACTCACCACATTTCTGGTCCATCCTATACACCCAAGTATAGTCTAAAATGGTGAAACCTAACTTAGAAGGTGAAAACTAGTCATACTTTGGCCTATACTTTGGCCTATAATCCCATATGGCCAAGCTTATTGTAATCTAGTGGAACCTAGCCCTATAACCAGTCATTAAACATAAAAAGAAAGTCAATTACACTCCAATTAACATGGCAAACATAATATTAGCACTTAATTATTAGAATGCACAAAAACGACATTACGCGATTAAGCTTAATCTAAGCTAGCTTAGTGCAACTAAATACGAATTAGTGTCCTGAATGCCACCTCGTGCTTACCTGGAGCTGACAAATAAAATGCTATAAATGAGTCCTAGATATTAAATTAAGCCTATTTGACGTATTAAATACACAGTGAATTCGGCTCTGAAGTGCGTGAAAATCGCATTTTATTGAAAAACTACTATTTGACCAAGTTATCAACAAGTACGATCTTAATGCATGTGCACATAGTATTACTTTCATAATTATATTCTTTGTTCTTTTAGCACACCGAACTCTCTCTTTCTGAGGGTATTGAACCTTTACACTGCATCAGAATACTTCAGTAATCATTAGTACAATAACATGTATGTGAATGCACATAACATAATGAATGAGCATGTTTTTATGAAACTGGCATTAATGACTTCTAGATGCCTAATATGCAATTAGAGGATGTTTATTATTAGCTTTCTTAATTATGTGAGGAGCTAGATGTCACATGTGTTACTCCAATATACATATTAATTTGCAATTAATGTGATATTTAAGGGTTCAAGACCTAATTTTTGTGCACCATTTTGTTATATATATATATGTTTTAGTTTCTATGAATTTATACATATGATTAAATCCAATTAAAATAACTATGATTTGCATATTTTTAACTATTTAGCTTAACAAACTTTTTTTTAACATTCCTAACCCAAGGGAAAAAGAACTATTTTTACTCAATCCAAGTGTTGCTCCTTTATATATTTTCGTATTCACTGAATATGATATTTAAGGATTCCATGTAATGCCCAAGATTCTCACATGCATAATAAGCCAATAATAAACATGTTTATATTACATAATAGACATATCATGAAACTAGTGTCAATTTCATGGTAAATTGCTTAAGCTGACTTTTAAATACTTTTGATATATATTATTGTACTAATATTTGTCGTAGTGTTCCCATGCAGTGTAAAGGCTCAGTACCCTCAAAGAGAGAGAGAGCTTGGTGTGTGAGAAGAATAAAGAATATATATATATATTCATGAATACAATACAATGTGCTCATGCATTAAAATCAAGTTTATTGATAACTAGGTTAAATAGTAGATTTTCGGTAAAATGCATTTCCACGCTTTTCAGAGCCGAATTCACTGTACGTTTAACACATCATAGCTTTAATTCAATGTCTAGGTTCCATTTATAGCATTTTATTTGTTAGCCCCAGGTAAGCACGAGGTGGCAGTCACTATACTGAATTGGTGTTTAGTTGCACTAAGCAAGCTTAGATTCAGCTTAATCGCATAATGTCGTCTTTGTGCATACTAATAATTAGGCTTTGATACTTTGTTTACATTATAAATTGGAGTCTAATTGACTTATTTTTATGTTTGATGATTGGTTATGGGGCTAAGTTCGACCAAATTACAATAAGATTGGCCATATAGGATCATAAATCAAAGTATGACTAGATTTCAACTTTTAAGCTAGGTTTCCCATTTTGATCTAGACTTGAGTGTATAGGATTGGCCATGAACATGGTGAGTAAGCCAAGAGTGATCTAAAGCTGGACACATGGAAGGTTAGGGTGTGAAATACCGAAAATACCCCTTAGAATTTAAGTTATGCCTTTCCTTAGTCATTAAGTATTGATTTTGGACCAAATCTGGTCATTTCTTTCTCTTTTCTCTCCAACCACGACTTGAAACCCTCCAGCCACTATCTAAGCTTCTCTCAACTCCCATTAGCCATATCCAAGAGTTTCCAAGTGGTAGAACTCAAGTTGGAGCTCTAGAAAGCAAGATAGGTCCAAACTAGTCAAGGTGAGTCTACTAGTTCTTCTTCTTTAGTATTGTTTTCTAATTCAAGTTCTTCACTTGCTGCAACTTAAGTATGAGTTCCTCTAGGTTCTCTTGGGTCCTAAAATCAGTTTCAAAGCCTTGAGAATCAATTTGGTGGAGGTAGAAAGCAAGAGCTTCAATAAAAGCTCAAACTAGTCAAGGTGAGTTCTATGTAGGATTTTGAATTTGTAGTTAATTTCTTTTGCTTTAACTCTTAGATCAAATCTTTTATTTGATGAATAAAAATCCTAGAAAACCTTACATATGGCTGGAAACAAAGAATTTAAGTGAAGGATTAAATTTACACTTAAAGTCCCAAAGTCGCTAGTTATGGATTTAAGTATTTTCATGTGTAGTAGATTTCATTTTTGGTATTTGTAATCTGATTTTCCAAGCTTAGAATATTTATTTTAAGAATCCTAATATTTATTACACTCATTCTGTGGCTGGTTGTGATGATATAGAAGTGTGAAAGTAATACTAAGCTTTGTCTAAACTGAAAAGAATACAAGTGCACCTAGGATGTTCTAAATGATCCTATTTGAGTTGTATATGCGGGAATTGGATTGTAAAATGATATTGCAGGTTTAAAGCCATGATTTTAATCATGTGGGGATGTCCTAAAAATAGGGGAGGTGCTGTCCAAATATTTTTAAAACCAAATGGTACCATTTAGAATTAAATAGACTAGTTTTTATGAAAGTAGGTGACATTTTGGTCCATTTTGTGATTAGGCTTCCTTATTTTGTAAAAAGTTGTGATTTGGTCTTGTGCTTGTTTTCTTTAAGCATTTTATATTGTAGTAATCATCTTAGTTATAAAATTGACATCAGGTCTTCCACACACCTTGTCACCGAGGATACTGACCCTTTCCACTATCTTTTCTACTTGACACAAGGTAAGTAAAGACTTATTTTAACTGCATCATAAAAACAGTAGTGGATACAAGATGTTTTTCTACATGCTTATGTGTATTATTTCAATTATATGTTATCTGTATTATTGTTGTAAAGCTTACTGAAACATAAGCATGACATGATCATTTAAGCATGATTTTCAAGAAAGAGAAGTTTTCAACGCATTGGATTCAAAGTAGTACCATTGTACTGATTTTACGATATATGTTTTAAGTACATTATTTAGTCTGTGTGCATTGGGTAAGTATGGTTTGCACAGGCATCCTCCCCGCATAGGTGGGCACGGCTTACCGGCTGCCGGGACTGAGTATTGTACTATGAGATTTACTAGGTGCATTACCTAGTCGGTCTGCGTTGGGTAGGTATGGTTCGCATTGGCCATGTGTTTCCTTCCCGCATAGGTGGGCACGGCCTACCGACTGCCGCGACTTTGTAGTGTACTCAAGAGCTCTATAAAGGAAGGTTTTCTAAGAAAAGTGCAATAAAATGAAAAGTTATAAAAGAAAGAGTACAATGGGAATTTCAATGAAGTTTATGCATGAAACACATTCATGAGCATGCATGATTTTTACTTACTAAGCATTAGCTCATTTAGTTCCTGTGATGCAGGTGAGGAGATATGTGATGTATAGAGTTGCTGGTTGGCTAGCACACTTTCTCGTCGCCATGATCATACAGATGTAGACGAACTCGACCTGTGGGTGACATTTTCTTTGTATTTTGATATTTTATGTGTTGCAAATATAAATTCTGATGGCAAGATAAACTGATAAGAACTGTTTGATTGTACATTTTGTAAAGAGACTTTCAGCAAGTAATATCTCGCAGTAGTTTTGTCTAAACATTTTAGAAAGTTCAAATTTGTCCACCTTTTTATAAAACTAAAGATATGATTTAAGAAAGAGTAATACTTCCTAGTTTGACCTATATAGCGATACGGTTGAGCTAGGGGGTGTTACAATTGTGGTATCAGAGTGGAAGTTTAGTCATTTCTGAAGACTGCCTATATATGTATGATCATGTGACAGAAAGCTTGGCTAACTAGTAAGTCTAGTTATTTTCATATGTGCACTGCATTTGTGTTATATAAGTTTAATTCATACATTATTATTGGTTATTATGTTTGTTTGCAAGTAAGGGGCCACCGTACAGGAAATCATGCCAAGGGGTAAAGGTCAGACTAGCCAACAAAGGGCTAATCAAAAGAATGACAAAGATACTACTATGCATCAGTTGGCTGAATTAGTGGAGAGACAAGCTCAACAAATAGAGTGGCTTATAGAACAAGATCAAAGGAGAGAGCAACAATTACCTATACAAGTTGTAGCTAGACAAGAAGCCCATGAACCAGCTTCTAAAAGGTTCAGGAAGAATAAACCTCTAGCTTTCAAAGGTGAAACAGATCCATTACTAGCTGAGAAGTGGATTCGGAGTTTGGAGAGTATCTTTGATTATATAAGAATCCCTGAGGACGAGAAAGTTTGTTGTGCCACTTATATGTTCCAAATGGATGCCAGGCATTGGTGGGATTCCATGAAGTCAATCACTGACGTTGACAGATTGACTTGGGAGGGATTTAAGGAAATCCTCTATAGGAAGTACTTTAGTGAAGCTCATCGACTGGCGAAGACAGCTGAGTTTACTAACTTGAGACAAGGTGGCATGTCTGTGTGTGACTATATAAAGAAGTTTGATGAGCTATCCCGCTTTGCTCCTCTTATGGTGAGTACCAATGAGTTGAAAGTAAATCAGTTTCTACAGGGGCTCAAAGCAGAGATATATAGGGATATTAAGATGTCTACAGGAAAAGGTATACCTTACACAAAAGTTGCAGAGAAAGCCCTTGAAGCTGAAGAAGCTGAACTGAAGGTAGTAAAAGCACTAGAAATTAGAAGAAAGATAAATATGGCAAGGCAAAATGCAAATTTTGGAAAGGGTACGTAACCAGGATTTGATGGAGGCAAAAAGAAATTTCCACAGGGTCAAGGACAAAGACAAGATCCTTCAAAGCACCCAACTATAGGTCAACAAATGCAATCTAATTCGAATCAGAAAGTTACATGTCCCAAATGTGGAAGGTCTCATAAGGGTGAATGTCTTTTCGGTAGTAGAGCGTGTTATACATATGGCAAGACAGGACATTTTTCCAAAGATTGTCCCTCCACCTCTGATGAACAAAATAAAGTTCCAGCTCGTGTGTTTACTATGACTACAACGGATGCTGAGGCTGATCCATCGGTTGTAGCAGGTGAGATCTCTATCTTTGATATTCTCTCAAATACATTAATAGATTCAGGAGCTACACATTCATTTGCATCACTAGCATATATGAGAAAATTGGGCAGATCACCTGAAACTTTGAATTTAAGATATTGTGTAACTATTCCATCTGGAGATATTGCCTATAGACTTGCTTTGCCACCCTCACTGTTGAATGTACACAATGTTTTTTACATCTCTACTTTGAGAAGATATATTCCATACCCTTCACATATTTTGAGTTACGAGCCATTAGAGTTGAGCCAGGATGTGAGTTATGAAGAACAACTAGTGGAGATTTTGGATAGAAAAGAAAAGGAGCTTAGAAACAAGAAGATCCCTCTGGTCAAAGTATTATGGAGGAGCCACGAAGTAGAAGAGGCCACATGGGAAAGAGAAGAAGAGATGAAAATGAAGTATCCTCACTTATTTAGGTAAGCAAATTTTGAGGACGAAATTTAATAAGGAGGGAAGGATTGTAACGCCCAAGATTCTCACATGCATAATAAGCCAATAATAAACATGTTTATATTACATAATAGACATATCATGAAACTAGTGTCAATTTCATGGTAAATNCAATACAATGTGCTCATGCATTAAAATCAAGTTTATTGATAACTAGGTTAAATAGTAGATTTTCGGTAAAATGCATTTCCACGCTTTTCAGAGCCGAATTTACTGTACGTTTAACATATCATAGCTTTAATTCAATGTCTAGGTTCCATTTATAGCATTTTATATGTTAGCCCCAGGTAAGCACGAGGTGGCAGTCACTATACCGAATTGGTGTTAAGTTGCACTAAGCTAGCTTAGATTCAGCTTAATTGCGTAATGTTGTCTTTGTGTATACTAATAATTAGGCTTTGATACTTTGTTTACATTATTAATTGGAGTCTAATTGACTTATTTTTATGTTTAATGATTGGTTATGGGGCTAGGTTCCGTCAAATTACAATAAGATTGGCCATATAGGATCATAAGTCAAAGTATGACTAGATTTCACTTTTTAAGCTAGGTTTCACCATTTTGATCTAGACTTGAGTGTTTAGGATTGGCCATAAACGTGGTGAGTAAGCCAAGAGTGATTCTAAAGCTGGACACATGGAAGGTTAGGGTGTGAAATACCGAAAATACCCCTTAGAATTTAAGTTATGCCTTTCCTTAGTCATTAATTATTGATTTTGGACCAAATCTGGTCATTTCTTTCCCTTTTCTCTCCTGCCACGACTTGAAACCCTCCAGCTACTATCTAAGCTTCTCTCAACTCTCCTTAGCCATATCCAAGAGTTTCCAAGTGGTAGAACTCAAGTTGAAGCTCTAGAAAGCAAGATAGGTCCAAACTAGTCAAGGTGAGTCTACTAGTTCTTCTTCTTTAGTATTGCTTTCTAATTAAAGTTCTTTACTTGCTGCAACTTAAGTATGAGTTCCTCTAGGTTCTCTTAGGTCCTAAAATCAATTACAAAGCCTTGAGAATCAATTTGGTGCAGATAGAAGGCAAGAGCTTCGATAAAAGCTCAAACTAGTCAAGGTGAGTTCTATGTAGGATTTTGAATTTCTTGTTAATTTCTTTTACTTTGACTCTTAAATCAAAGCTTTTATTTGATGAATAAAAGTTCTAGAAAACCTTACATATGGCTGAAAACAATGAATTTAAGTGGAGGATTAAATTTACACTTAAAGCCCCAAAGTCGCTAGTTATGGATTTAAGTGTTTTCATGTGTAGTAGATTTCATTTTTGGTATTTGTAATCTGATTTTCCAAGCTTAGAGTGTTTATTTTAAGAATCCTAATATTTATTACACTCATTTTGTGGCTGGTTGTGATGATATAGAAGTGTGAAAGTAATACTAAGCTTTGTCTAAACCGAAAAGAATACAAATGCACCTAGGATGTTCTAAATGATCCTATTTAAGTTGTATATGTGGGAATTGGATTGTAAAATGATATTGCTAGTTTAAAGCCATGATTTTAATCATGCGGGGATGTCCTAAAAATAGGGGAGGTGCTGTCCAAATATTTTTAAAACCAAATGGTACCATTTAGAATTCAATAGACTAGTTTTTATGAAAATAGGTGACATTTTTGTCCATTTTGTGATTAGGCTTCCTTATTTTGTTAAAAGTTGTGATTTGGTCTTGTACTTATTTTCTTTAGGCATTTTACATTGTAGTAATCATTTTAATAATAAAATTGATATCAGGTCTTCTACACACCTTACCACCGAGGATACTGACCCTTTCCACTATCTTTTCTACCGGACACAAGGTAAGTAAAGACTTATTTTAACTGCATCACAAGAACAGTAGTAGATACTAGATGTTTTCCTACATACTTATGTATATTATTTCAATTATATGTTATTTGTATTATTGTTGTAAAGTTTACTGAAACATAAGCATGATATGATCATTTTAGCATGATTTTCAAGAAAGAGAAGTTTTCCACGCATTGGATTCAAAGTAGTACCATTGTACTGATTTTACGAGATATGTTTTAAATACATTGTTTAGACTGTCTGCGTTGGGTAAGTATGATTTGCACAGGCATCCTTCCCGCATAGGTGGGCACAGCTTACCGACTGCCGGGACTGAGCATTGTACTATGAGATTTACTAGGTGCATTACCTAGTCAGTCTGCGTTGGGTAAGTATGGTTTGCATTGGTCATGTGTTTCCTTCTCGCATAGGTGGGCACAGCCTACCAACTGCCGCGACTTTGTAGTGTACTCAAGGACCCTATAAAGGAAGGTTTTCTAAGAAAAGTACATTAAAATGAAAAGTTATAAAAGAAAGAGTACAATGGGAATTTCAATGAAGTTTATGCATGAAACACATTCATGAGCATGCATGATTTTTACTTACTGAGTATTAGCTCATTTAGTTCCTGTGATGCAGGTGAAGAGATATGTGATGTATAGAGTTGCTGGTTGGCTAGTACACTTTCTCGTCGCCATGATCATACAGATGTAGACGAACTCGACCTGTGGGCGATGTTTTCTTTGTATTTTGATATTTTGTGTGTTGCAAATATAACTACTGATGGTAAGATAAACTGATAAGAACTTTTTGATTGTACATTTTTTAAAGAGACTTTCAGCAAGTAATGCCTCGCAGTAGTTTTGTCTAAACATTTTGGAACGTTCAAATTTGCCCACCTTTTCATAAAACTAAAGATATAGTTTAAGAAAGAGTAATACTTCCTAGTTTGACCTATATAGCGATACGGTTGAGCTAGGGGGTGTTACATTTCAAACCTAATCTTGTTACACCATTTTGGAAAAAAATATGTGTTTCAGTTTCTATGATTTTATTTCTAAAATTAAATTCAATCAAAATAACTATATATTATATGAAAGTTTTTAATATTGTCATCCAAGTATTTTTCTTTACAAAATCTTTCTTATATATTAGACAACCCTACCAATTATTCTAATAATCATATAGATAGTACACTCTCTTACTCATCTGTACATTTTGCCAGTCAGTGAATGTGATATTTTTGCTATGGTTCATCTTAATTTCAGTTAAACAATAATAACGGATGTGGATACTTTATCATCCCACAACTAGCCATCAATAATAGAAGCACTTCAGTTGAAAAAAATTCATGAGATTAAAACCGAAGACATCTTTGGAAAGGATATAATCTTTAGAGAAATGGGAGACACTTTCCTCAACCTGCTCAAAGTGGATGAATTTTAGTATTCGAACTGATGATATCAAATGGAAGGGTGATATAATTACTATGAGGAAGTTGGTATGCTCAAAAGAAGGTTTTCAAAGAGATCAATTCATTAACATACCAAACCAAAAAAAAAAAAAAAAAAAACACCTAAGCCTATCGCTAGGACTAGATGTCAAGTAGTATTTCGAGTTGTTCGAAATAAAGATACTGATAATTGGAGAGCAAAGGAATTTGTCCATAAACACAACCATGAGACAGCCTCAGTGCTGAAATGCAGCTCCTCCATTCAAACTGTATTGTTTCTGATGATGTAGCTGTACAAATTATGTCCATGAACAAAGTTGGGATCAAAACATCCAATATTGTAGCACATGTGGCTTTGCAATCTGGGGGGCTAGAGAAGCTTCCTTTCGAACTGAGAAATGCATACGACAAGGTTGTCACCTTAAAAAAATTAGGCAACTTGGAAACTAAGTTAGAAGTCACTTTGGGTTATTTGGATTGTCTTTCGAGGAAAAATGATGATTTCTATATTTAGTACCAAGTTGACAATGAAGATAGGTTTTCAAACTCTTTATGGTCAGATGGTATTTCTCGAAGGGATTATGCAGCTTTAAGGGAAGTTCTTGCATTCGACACCACTTACAAAATAAACGAGTATCACAAGCCATTATGCATTCTTGTCGGAGTTAATCACCACTATGAGTCTTGTGTTTTCAGGTTGGCACTTTTATTAGATGAGACAATTGATATTTTTTTTTTTGTTATTAAGAGTCTTTTTAGATTTCATGAATAACAAGAAACCCTCAGTGGTTTTGGACAATGATTATCCAACCATGAGATAAGCAATCTCAGAGTTCATGCCTGATGCTACTCATTGCTTATGTGGTTGGCATCTTGGTAACAACGTATCAAGAAATGTTAAAGATCCTCTATTCGAGCGTGGTTTTGTTGATGTCATGTATAATTACTACACCAACGAGGAGTTTGATAGAAAATGGGCTGCTTTGTTAGAAAATTTTGATCTTACTGAAAACGAATAGTGCTATCAACATTATGATGTGAAAAAAGATAATTGGGCAGAGGCTTATCTAAGGGGGATATTTTTGGAGGGATGAGGACCACTCAACACTGTGAGTCCATGAATTTTGCAATTAAGAAGAATCTCAGACACGTTGAAAAATACACCCTACGTGATTTTGTATCCCAACTAGATTTTGTGCTCTCTAAAATGAGACACACTGAACTCTATTTTGATTATATAAATAAACCCTCATGCTACCAATAAGCATCTGACATCCTCTAAAGAGCGTTGTACTACGAGGTGGCTGAGGAGATTAGTAAAGAGCATGCCTACACCGTGTCTACACGTGAGGACTAAGCGGGGTACTACACTTCCCATTTGGCAAAGTTAAATTGGTCGTGGTGAAATAGGTTACAAAGTCAAATTCAGCTTACACAAACATTAATTCAAGTGTACGTGTTTGTTATTTGAAATAGACGGATATCTATGCAGACATATCTGGTATGCATGAAGCATCTTGATATTAGGGCTATCCCAAAATCACTTATCTTAGAGAATTTCACACCTATTACCCGTTTTTATACTTTATTTTCATAAATACTTGTTTTTAATTTTTCTTTAAAAGTACTTATTTTTATGGTATATATTTCATGTGTAAAATATGAGTGATTTGTATTTACAATGTAAATTTTTACCTACGAAATATACATCTCATGTGTGAAATATGAACAATAAACATTTACAATATAAGTATTTACTATTGTTTATATTTTTCATTATAAACTTGCCCTATAGTACATTTTGAATTATATGCTAATTTTTATTGTAATTTTTTCATAAAATGTATATCATAGTATATATTTAATGGAATGTATAAAAATGGTATAAGAATGGATATTTAATGTAATTTAATTTAATGTTTTCATATGCAAAACACTAATGGTCCACATTTGTCTAAAAAGGATATAAAAACGGGTATTTGTGTAACAAAATTAAAAAAAGTAGCATTTATAGAAATATAGTTTTAAAAATAGGTATTTATAAACGTTTCCCCTCATCTTAGAACACTGGTATAAGGATGCAAACCATTCATTGCAAATTCCAAATCTACAAGTGTCAAACAACCAACAAGCTTTAATGGACATGTCAAGGTACATATTCCTTAGCTCTGATTGTACCTTGATAAACTATTATGCTTCCAGGCCGAATAGCTCCTTCAAGTTAGTAAAAACTAAAATTGATAGGCTCACTGAATTTCTCAAACTTGAATATTAAAAAAACCCTTAGCCAACAACGAAAACGAAGTTGTAACCAGTAGTTACCGCAAAAATCCTAAAATCATTAGGGATCCAGACTCAGCCAAAAGTAAAGAGTCAGAACGTATACACTCCTCTTCAGATGGAGCTCATCGAGATGGATCTATTGGGACCACTAAGAAGATAAGGATATACAGGATTTGTTACGGTGTAGGGCATGATGTTCATAATTATCAATCCTGTCCCACTTAGATTAGCGATGCTAGACCATTAACCAGTAACAATGCATCGAACATTGTAGCAGGTGTATCAAATGACTATATGATGAATGATTCTACCCAAGATTCAATCTATTCCTCAGATTTCATATAATTAGTTTTCTAATAACTTTTATTCAATGAACTTGATCTGCTATATTTATATTATTTAATCAGTCATATCGTCTTAATATAGTTGTTTTTATTCCATCTATATAGCCTTCAAATATATTGATCTACATTGATTATATTGTTTGTATTATTTCCTTAAATTCATTGTACTTTTGCAATACTTGACCTGTCTCTCTACTATCGTGGTTGCAAACCTTAATTTTTCTGTCCTATTAGACGAACGTTACTTAGATTATTTATACATGACTATATTTATCAATTTATAACCTAACATTCTCCATCTCTCTACTTATGTTACTCATAACTTATTATGTTATATTAGTTTCCATACTTTTGGTCATCTATCAACCGTGTTATATTTCTATTATCTATATTACTAGAACCGTGGTTAGCTTTACATTAGAGTTTCTCCTCCTGTTTTATTATTTCAGCACTATTCTGCCATCTCCGTAATTTTTTTTATCTCAGTTATCTTTTTTCGTAACAAACTTACTCTAATGTGATCTCTATTGCTTAAACTATGATCATCTTTATAATATGGGTTTCCCTCCCATTTAACATTGAAGTTATTTTTTTGCTATAGCTATTCTGTGTACAAGTATATTATTGCCTCCACTTAGTCACTGACAATTACTTAAATGCCTCTTCAACCTCATACATGATATTTGATTTTTCTTTGTAATATGAGGAAACTGGCTATATCCAGTTATAAATCTAAACTATTGTGAATGGGTGGGACCAACGAATCCTTTGAATATTCCTCTTCAGTGGGCCTTCTGCAAGCGTGACTGGTATGTTTAGGTGCTGAGTGGTACAACATCCATGGTTTGGGCACCGATTTAGTAGGTATTTTTATATCTATCTATAGATATTATTTTGACCAATTAATATTTATCAGATACATTTTTTTATGACAAAAGGTAGAGAGAGAAAAGTATTAAATAAAATATATTTATAGTTATTATTTTTTTTAACCACTTAAATCATAGTAACCATTATATAATTGGTCCAACGGCTATGTACAAATGTAAAAAACTAGAAAAAAAAATATTTACAAATAATGGCCCTATACATATATATGTATATAGGTTCCCAATCCAATAGGTATTTTGTCTTACATATCTATAGGTATATTTTTTTTAGCCGTTGGATCATAATCTAATGGCTACCATAATTTGGGTAGTTAGAAAAACAAAATAAATATCCACTTTTCTCTCTCCAATCTTTACCATGATTAATTTTTAATTGGGCCAAACAATATCTATAGATAAGTGAAAAAAAAAATACCTACTGAATTGGTGCCTATATATATATATATATCTCATGGCGAAAGGTTCTTTAGAGTTTTTATTATTGCCCTTTAATATCTCATGCTCCTTGTATGTTGGTATATATATATATGTATGTATATACAAAATTAGTCTAATAGCATCTTAGCTTCGACGATTTGATTTAATGACACCATTTTTGTATAGGTGCCTAGAGTTAGAGATATCCAAATTGAATGCTTTAATTGATCTAATCTAAACCAATCAAATCATCATCATCATTGACCTTCTTCATTCTTGAGGCTAGAAAATCTTCCTTGGCAAGTATGTGTGGTTTCAACATTTTACTATTTCAAGTTTTGAACAAAATCAGGTGTTTCTCTAACTTTTCTTTTCTCGTTGAAGAATAAAATCAAGTGTTGTCCACCCCTTGTTTATGAAGGGACGCGCAAGAGATTACATCTTCTCTAATGCATATGCAAATATCAAAATTATATTTGACACAATTTTAGCAAATTATCATAATTATTAGTATTTCAATACTTCAATGCATTATGATATTTTAAATGCAATCTTTAACCTTTTTTTTCAATAATTAACAAGTCAACTATAAATCATACCAACCACCACGTATTTATTTATCATATTAAAAGATATATAAAGAAGAAAGGTTGAAGGAAAATGAAATCTTGCATATTATGTACAGTTAGACTATTTGATTCTTGACGCTAATTACAGAATATGTCAAAGGTGATATTTGACGCCAAAGTTTATCATAATTCCAAATGCGGCATACAAAAAATAGCACTTGACTGGAGGAGGACTATTATCATTTATGTTAAATTATAAGACATATAAACTTTTCAGATAGAGATATGCTCCTAAATGAAGAAAGAGAATTTGGTTGGAAGGGTCCTATTGTATATATTTCCTTAAAATAAAAAAGAAAAATTAGAACTAATTTATTTATTACTTAGAGATCAATAACGGGAGATACCATCCCATTTGTGAACAAGCTTGGGCTCGCGTTAAGCCTATCTGTTTAGACTAGCTTTATATTGGGCGGGTGTGATTTGGGACTACAGGCATAAAGCTAGACCAGTACAACTGAAAAAACCCAGTTAATTACTTATAACAACTACTTTTATGTTCTATTTCATTTTTTTTTTCAGGAAATTAGAGTGAATGTTCTTTTTTCACACTTTATTTTAATAAATATCTATTTTTTATAACTAAAGGAGCAAGTATATGTTTTTACACTTGATATATCTACTTATAAAATTAACTGTAGTTTATGTACTGAGTATATTAGTTTCTATACTCGGTATGTCATATTTTGCACTTAGTATATAAAGCGATATATTGGTAATTTTGCTACATCTTCTGAAAAATGGACATTTATTTAAAATAAGTCCGAAATTCGATCATTTTGCTATAAGGCCCTTTTTTGTTTCCCTAACAAAGTGGTTCTGTTTGTCCGTAGTCCTATCTAAATCAATGTCAATGAAGAAGTTTGAGTAATAGTTACAGAGAATAATAGTTTTTGTAAACTGATTCATGTTTCTTAAACAAATAGTCTTTGAGAAGTTTAAGATGCATACACCATCTTCCATCTCTCTTGGTACGCAGTGGCCCTACTTTGATGGTAAATCCTTAATAATTTTACCTTGAAAATCATTAATGTTAATAGTGGAGTAGTAATTTTGAAGAAAGAGGAGGGCTGGCATGAGAACAATTCCTTAGCAAAGTAAAATTATTGTTATGCAAATTACAGAACAAGCATTTTCTGCAGCTATTAGATAGAATTATTGATGTAGGAGAACAGAGCAGATGCAGAGTTGTTGTCATTTTATTTCCTTTTTTTTTTCTCACTGTCGTTTCTTTTACTTTAATATAGTTGTTTGTTGTCGTATGGTGTAATAAGTAAAATGCAGCATTTCTTTTTCTTATTTTTAGTCGGTGGGTTAGAAGAGTCCAGTATATATATACTGGGTGGACACTTTGTGGGACGGGTTGGTTATTTTCTGGACTTGGTTCTTTAATCGAAATCAGTTTTGAGGACGTTCAGCCCCGTTTCCCATCTTGGGAATTTTTTCTCTTTAGTTCTCTTCATTAAGTGGTATTCAGAGCCGAAGGTTCTTTTCTTCGTGTACTATGGACACCACTGGTGCAGCAGGACGCTGTTCTGATGACAATGATCATGGAACGCAAGCCCTCTGGACTTCAATTGATGAACTCGAGCAGCGACTGGAGAACTTCACCCGTGAAAACCAGCAATGCTTCGATGATTTCACACGTGAAGTGCGAAACCTTTTGGTCGAGATTCGTGACAACAAGTATGGTAAGCATGAAGGACATCGCAATCGAGATCGGGATTTTCCCAGAACCTCTGCGGTGACCCATCATGACCAGCAGCAGCCACATGATTTTGGGAATTTGGGTAATCGGAGGACCCTTGGAGCTGATTCTGATGATGATTTTGAAGATTGGCTTACTAACTCACCAAGGTATATTCAGACAACTCAACCTAGATTTGGGCATTATGATTATAAACTCAAAATGGATATTCCTATGTTTGATGGAACTTGTGGAAATGAGGAATTTCTGGATTGGATTTGTACTGTGGAGTGTTTCTTTGAGTATACAGATGTTCCTAAAGACAAACAGGTCAAAATGGTAGTGTATAAATTCAAAGGAGGGGCAATGACTTGGTGGGACCAATTAACAACTAGTCGTCGCCATGATGGGAGGCCAGCGGTTCGTACTTGGTATTGATTAAGGACTTTGATGAGGCAACGTTTTCTCCCAGAAGACTATGAGCATATTTTGTATCGACAATTTCAATCATGCACACAGCGGAGCTGGACTGTGAAAGAGTATACTAATGAATTTAACAGGTTGAGTGCTCGGTTAGATTTGCAAGAACCTGAAGTCCATACCATCTCACGCTATGTTTGTGGCCTTCGTGATGTCATCCAAGATGGTATTGAGATCAAAGCTTCTCAAACTTTGAATGAAACAGTGGCTCAAGCTCATTGCCTTGAAGACCAATTCAACCGCACATATTCCCAAGCTCCCTTCAATAAGAGAACCAATCAAACACCAACTATTTTACCACAAACCACTAAACATAAGCCCGAATCTACTATACCAGCTACCTAGAAATATCCAAACACCACCACAAATACTACCCAAACACATCCAACCTCCACTCAATTTCCACCAAACCCATATACAAAATCTGAACCACTCCGATGTTATAAGTGCAACAAAGTGGGTCATAAGTCAAATGAATGTTCACTAAGGCGATTTGTGAATATAGCTGAAGAAGTTCCAGATGAGCACTCTCCTGAACAATTTCATGACACTGCCGACGAGGTGGAGCTGGTTGAGTGTGACACTAGAGAACCTGTCATATGTATTGTCCAAAAACTTTTATTGGCTCCTCGAAAAAACACACAGAGCCAGAAACATAAGCTTTTTCGTACTCGCTGCACCATTTCTAGAAAGATTTGCAAAGTGATCATGGATAGTGGGAGCAGTGAAAATGTGATATCGAAGGCTCTAGTTCGAGCCTTAGGTTTACCAACCGAAAAGCATCCGAAGCCATACAAAGTTGGGTGGATCAAGAAGGGGACCGAGGTTCACGTCACCAAATATTGTAATGTACCCTTCTCCATTGGGAAGAGCTATAAGGATGAGGTCCTTTGTGATGTCCTAGAGATGGATGCTTACCACCTACTTCTAGGTCGACCTTTGCAGCACATTGTTAATGCTACCCATCATGGTAGGGAGAATACTTATGAGTTTTAACGGGGTACACGAACTATCAAGCTTCGTCCTATGACTTCAAAACAGCCAGGAACCTCATAAGAAGGCGACAATCAGCTATTCACTGTAAATGGTCCTGAATTCAAACATCATGTCAAGGACAGTCGCACCATTATTATTGTTATACTTAAAGAAACGAGTTATAGAGACATCCCTATACCCTCTGGTGTTACTCAACTCTTAGTCGAGTTCACTGATCTAGCTCCCCCTGAATTACCAGCCACATTGCCGCCTATGCGGGAAATTCAATACCAAATCGACTTAGTTCCTGGTGCTAACCTACCAAACCTAGCCCATTACTGTATGGGAACAAAAGAGCATGGCATCCTACAAAGTCAAGTCGTTGATGTAAAAACCTATTTTTTTAAAGGGTATAATGGTCTTTGACCACTTTTCATTTTTTTTTTTTAAAAAAATCAGATTATATATACATATACATGTTTCTCTCTGTCCCTCTCATCACTCTCTCTCTCTTTGTCTCTCTCAGGTCTCACTCGGCCGAAGGAAGGAGGAATTGCCGCACTCGCCGCTGAACATCGTCCAACCACCAGGACGCAGGCGGAGCTCCCCCAGGAAGCGACGAGCTAGCGTCAGCCAGTTGCAGAATCGCCAGAGCCGCCACCGGAGCTAGAGAAGACAAAGGAGCTTTTTCGGATTTTTGGCTGCTGGCGAAGATTCCGGCCACCATTTGACTCCAAACCAGTACCGTTGGATTCGTTTTGACGCCAGCTTTCATTTCCGACCACCCACGACCGTTAACTCGGCTCCGGTGAGAAGTTGGTCACTGTAGCATTTTATTATTATTTTATTACAGTGGTATTTCCGTAACTATTTGAAATCTAGCTTATTTTTTCGAGAAAATTATACCACGTGATAGAGGAGGTTAAAACAAGAAAACTTTTAGTCTTGAAGTGTATAAACAGTAATCGGAAGAGCGTTAATTTTCGAAACGAAAAAATGTGGTATTTTTCTATTTATTTTCTAAAAGTGATATTTTTGTTATTTTTGTATTTTTGAGCCCATTTGATGCTCAGGACCTCGAAACTGAGTTCTGACTTCGAATTTGGACTCAGTGAGGTCGAGACATGAATTTTGATATAAAATACCACTGTGTTTCGTTGTAAAACGAAAATTAGAATTTCGTGGCATAAATTGCACCGTTTTGCGTGCCACAGACCGGTCCCACGCCGGGACCCGTTTTTGACAAGGTATATACCTAACCCAACGTTTTTGGGTACTCTGAATTCAGTGGTGACCTCTGTTTCGCAATTTGAGGCTTCTTTTGGAAAGTCACCCCTCAAAGTGAGCTCACGGGATCCCGAAACGACTTTCTGAGCGACCGGGTGACCAACAAGAGAATCTACGAGCGCTGATAGCTTAGTCTAGCTATCCAGGCGAGGTAGGGGTTCAATTATCAAGTTTTAAACTTATTTTGTTTTAAATTATGCATTATGACCTATTTCTTGAAATTATCGATTTTCATGGATTTTAATGATTTGAATGGATATTTGATGAACTTGTGAATTGTTGAGACATATTGGATTGTTCTGGGATTGGTTGTATGGTTTTCTATGCAAGTTTAAAATTTTTGGTTCTGGGAAAATACAGCCGTTATGCTGCCCAATTTTCTGTATATCCCAGAATAATACCGAATGAGTTTTAAAGCATGATTTCTTGATATACTTGAGGCATGGTTATTACATACTCTGTGAAATGTTGTACCTACCATAGGATCACACACTTGAGTTCTATTTTAGCATCATGGTATTTAGATCGCTGGCGAGTTGCTGCAGCACTAGGTGAGAGACCTAGGCCCCTGCGCAGGATTTGCTGACACACCTCCGGGTAGTGTCAGGATGCTGGGTACCTCTGTTCAAGAGGTATTACTGGACCGTGATGAGAGGATGAGAGCTTATACTTATACTTGGTTGATTTATGATATGTACAACATGGTGACTTTGGTTTTGATTTTGATTTTGAATATGTGATTACTCTTGATCATTTGCAAACTTATTTTATAACCGGATTTTGGAAAGGTACTAACCATGTAGGTTTCAAAAGTTGCATTCATACTAAAAAAGTAATTGAATTCCTACTGAGCATGTAAATGCTCACCCTCTTATCTTTCCCCTCTCAGGTGGTGTACAGTGTGACTTGGGCAACTCCGGAGCGGAGTGACTAGGACTGGAAGATTGTTCTAGTGTAGTAGTTGGTAACTACTTAATAACTCATTTTGGAATTGTAATAACATTTAAGGCTCATACTTTGGATTTAGCCTGTATTATCTATTATGCCTACTTGTGATGACAGTAGTGATGCATATGTATGTTTTATTACTATTATCAACAGTCTATGTCCAATGGTGATCACAAACTGTGGGAATTTACAGTTTTAATTATTTTTTATAAACTTTTACAGAAGCTGTCGTTTTTAAACTAGCTGTCGTTTTTCTGAAAAATTGAAGTTTCTAAAATTTTCTAAAACAAATTATGAATTTCTACTTGTGAAATTTCTCTTCTGCCACTGGCCCGGGGTTTAGGTCGTGGTAGAAAATTTTTGTTATCAGAGCAGAGGTTTAATTACCTCGGATGTGACACCATTAGACTAGATTGTGATTTCTTTTCCAAAAGTACTTGCATCACTGTCTCACTAACACTTTGGCATATGAATGCAGAACTATAATGCCTCCAAGGAGAAGAATACTGAGGCAAGAGCCTAGGGCTGAGACTCCTTCACCACAACAACAAATTCCTGACCCTCTAGCAAACTTGTATGATGCTTTAAGAGCATTACCGGGTTTAAGGATGGAGCGAGACCATGAGGCCCGTCAGGCTAATTTCTTCAAGGACTTCATGAAGCTTAATTTGCCATCATTTGATGGGAGACCTGATCCCACCTTGGCTGAGAGATGGCTTAGAGACATCAAGAGGACTTTTACTACTATTGGAACACTAGCTGAGTTCTACGTAACCTTTGGTATTTACAAGCTGATTGACAGAGCTGTAAATTAGTGGGAGACAGTCAAGCAATCTCAAGATGTGATCGATATGACTTGGGAGACCTTCGAAGGATTGTTCAGGAGTCATTATGCTAATGCTAGTCATAGAGCTGCTATGATTAGAGAGTATGAACTTCTCAAGCAGGGTGACATGACGGTGAATGAATACTATGTGCGATTTATAGAGTTAGAACAGTCTGCCTATGCACCTGGAACAGATCCTACCCTCCAGATTGTCAAGTTCATAGAGGCTTTGAGGCCAGTCATCTTGGAGAAGATTGTGACACAACCCTTTAGCAAACTTGTTGACTTAGTTGCTGCAGCCCAAAAAGCTGAGGCTTTTCTTGATGATCGGTCAACAACGAGGGATCATGCAAGAAACAAGGGCAATAAGAGAAAGATGAATAAGAAAAACCAAGGACAATGGCAAGAGTAGAATTCTCAGAATAGTGGAAGTAGCAACAATAGTGGCTCTTAAGGAAAAAGTCGCTATGGACCTTATGGATGCTTCAATTGTGGACAGCAAGGCCACCAAAAGAAGGCTTGCCCCTACCGCCAACAAAAATCTCCATTGTCTCAGGGAGGATCATAGGGAAGTTAGAGTGCCTCAGTTCCTTTTCAGCGCAATCAAATGAGACCAATGCAATCTCAGACCCAGTCTCAAGCATTCCCTTCCACTCCTTACCAGCAGCCTTATGGTTCTCAGTACTAGCATCAGTATAGGCCACAAGGTTCGGGCTACGACTAGGGCTATACTCAGAATTTCCAGACTCCACAAAGTTCTGGGAACCAAGGAGGACGTGGATATGCTAGTACCGGTCCAGGAACTAGTAGCAGTCGCCCAGGTCAAGGAAGAGGAAACAAAGGAAAAGGAAAAGCTTCTGGTCAAGCTTATGTAGTTGCAGAGGTAGATGAGGCTCATGACCACACTGGTAGAGTTATTGTTGATAGTATGATTCTCATTTCTCACTCTTGGGCTCATGTCTTATTTGATACTGGTGCTTCTCATTCCTTTATCTCCATGTTGTTTGCACAAATGTTGGGATTGGAATGTTCTGTGTTGGATCATGTGTTGACTTTGGGAACACCCATGGGTGAAGTTACCGATGTTTCTATTATCTGTCGTAGTTGTCTTGTTGTGATTGATGGTAGGAAGCTTCTAGCAGATTTGGTAGTTTTGCTTTTGCAATAATTTGACGTGATTCTCGGTATGGATTGGCTTTCCAAATACCGAGCGACTGTTAATTGTTTTAACAAGAGAGTGACTCTTTTTCCAAAGAATGGGTATCCTATTGTCTACCAAGCTTATTTGAATCCTTTGAAATCAAGTCCTATTCTGAAAGCATGCTTAGGTGGAAGGAAGAAACTAGAGTACTATAGGAATTTATTTGCCATCGATGGTGAGATGGGAACTGCCGATCAGTACCCTTAAATATCAGTGGTTAGCGAATTTCCAGATATTTTTCCTGAGAATTTACCGGAGCTACCACCTGATAGAGAGATCGAATTCTGCATTGATTTGATTCCCGGGCTCAGCCAATTTCTATTCTAGCCTATCGCATAGCTCCAGCTGAAATGACTGAGTTGAGCAATCAACTGGATGATCTTTTATCAAAAGGATTCATTAGGAGTAGTACCTCTTCATGGGGTGCTCCTGTCCTATTTGCCAAGAAAGTTGATGGAACGTTTCGGCTCTGTGTGGATTACAGAAAACTGAATCAGCTAACGGTGAAGAACGAATATCCCTTACCAAGGATCGATGAACTGTTTGATCAACTTGGTGGATCTAGATTCTTTTCCAAAATTAATCTTAGATTTGGTTATCATCAGTTAAAGATTCGAGAGGAGGACATACTGAGAATTGGATTCAGGACTCATTATGGACACTTTGAGTTCCTAGTTATGCCATTTGGTCTGACTAATGCTCCAGCAGCATTCATGGACCTTATGAACAGAATAGTCAGGCCTTATTTAGATCAGTTTGTGGTTGTCTTCATCGATGATATCTTGATCTATTCTAAAACTCGAGAAGAATATGCTAAGCACTTGAGAACTGTGCTTCAGACCTTAAGAGACCATCGACTTTATGCCAAGAGATCCAGGTGTGACTTCTGGATGACGGAAGTGAAATTCTTGGGGTATGTTATATCTCATGAAGGAATTTTGGTTGACCCTTCTAAGATAGAATCTATTCTAGAATGGGAGAGACCGAAAAGTGTAACCGAGATAAGAAGTTTTCTTGGACTAGTGGGTTATTACCATCGTTTTGTTGAAAATTTCTCAAGAATCGCAATGCCTTTGACAAAGTTGACGAGAAAGAATGTGAAGTTTGTATAGGATGATGATTGTGAAGTAGCTTTCATGGAATTAAAGAGGAGATTGATAACTGCACCTATTCTTATTGTTCCTAACAGTAATGAACCATATGTCGTGTATACCGATGCTTCTGGTTCAGGATTGGGATGTGTTTTAATGCAAAATAGCAAGGTAGGGGCTTATGCTTCCCGCCAGTTAAAGCCACATGAGAAGAACTATCCTACTCATGACTTGGAGTTAACAGCAGTGATCTTTGCTCTTAAGATTTAGAGATGCTATCTGCATGGTGTGAAATTTGAGATTTATTCTGATCATAAGAGTTTAAAATATCTATTTACTCAATGAGACTTGAACTTGAGACAAAGAAGATGGGTTGAGTATATGGAGGACTATGACTTCGAACTTCAGTTCCATCCTGGAAAAGCTAACATTGTAGCTGATGCCTTAAGCAGAAAGTCTCATAACATGCTTGCTTCCTGGATACAAGAAGAATGGAAGAATTCAGTTACCATTGGTGACTATAACCTGGAGTATAGGGAAAATGGGAAAACCGCTTGTATCAGCAAAATTGTGGCAACGCCATCACTCCTCTAGATAGCACAACAAAGTCAATGGCAAGATCAAGAACTGAGAGCAATCTGGAATCAACTTCAGAATGGTGAGCAGTTAGATGGTTGGAGTACCAATAGAGAAGGGTTTGTGCTTTTTAATGGAAGATTAGCTGTAGCTAATGACCCTCATCTTAGAGAGACTATTCTAACTGAGGCTCATAAGTCCAAATTTGCAGTACATCCTGGTAGTACTAAGATGTACCATGATCTGAAGAGGTAGTACTGGTGGAAAGGCATGAAATGAGATGCAGCTACTTTTGTAGCTAAGTATTTGACTTATCAACAAGTCAGGGCAGAACACCAGAGGCCAGCTGGACTACTTCAGCCTTTACCTATCCCGGAGTGGAAATGGGATAAAATCATCATGAATTTTGTAACAAGTCTACTAAGAACTCGAAGAAAAAATGATGCTATTTGGGTGATAGTTGATCGAATGACAAAGACCGCCCACTTCATACCGTTCAGGATTGACTTTTCACTCATACAACTGAGTCGTCTTTATGTGGACAACATTGTTCGCTTGCATGGGGTACCATCAAGCATAGTATCTGACAGAGATCTAAGGTTTATATTAAAGTTCTAGAGAGCTTTGCAAAGAGCTTTGGGAACATAACTGAATCTCAGTACAGCTCATCACCCTCAAACAAATGGCCAATCCGAGAGAACTATACAGATTCTAGAGGACATGCTTCGCTCATGTATACTGGATTTTGGTGGAAGCTGGGATGATCACCTGTCATTGATGGAGTTTGCTTACAACAACAGCTACCAAACCAGTCTCGGCATGGCTCCATATGAGGTACTATATGGGAGACCATGCAGATCACCCTTGTGTTAGGCTGATGCAGAGGAGTGTGTTACTCTTTGGCCAGAGCTAGTACAAGAGACTGCTGAGAAGATTAAAAAGATCAGAGAGAGACTTAAGGTTGTTCAAAGTCGCCAGAAAAGCTATGCAGACCCCACGAGGCGCGACGTAGAGTTTGATGTTGGTGACAAGGTATTCTTGAAAGTCTCGCCAATTCGTGGAGTCACGAGGTTTGGAGTTAAAGGGAAGTTAGCTCCAAGGTACATTGGACCGTTCGAGATTACTGATAGAATTGGGTCTGTTGCTTATCATCTCGATCTACCACTACTATTGGGTCGAGTACACAATGTATTTCATGTCTCAATGCTCAGGAAGTACATACCTGACCCATCTCATGTTATCCAGTACATGGAAGTACCTATCCAAGAGAATGTGACTTATGAGGAACAACCAGTTCGAATACTGGGAAGAGAGCTCAAGGTGCTTCGTAATAGAGAGATTCCACTTGTCAAGGTTCTTTGGGAACATCACAAAGAAGAAGAAGCTACTTGGGAACTTGAGACCGAGATGTACGAAAAGTATCCTCATTTGTTTAACTTTCAGCTTGAGGTTGTACTTTGAATCTTGACTTGTATTTTGAATTTCGGGACCAAATTCCTATAAGGAGGGGAGAATGTAAAAACCTGTTTTTTTAAAGGGTATAATGGTCTTTGACCAGTTTTCTTTTTTTTAAAAAATCAGATTATATATACATATACACATTTCGCTCTCTCCCTCCCGTCACTCTCTCTCTCTATCTCTCTCGGGTCTCACTCGGCCGAAGCAAGGAGGAACCGCTGCACTCGCCGCCGAGCATCGTCCGACCACTAGGAAGCAGGCGGAGCTCTCCCAGGCAGCGACGAGCCAGTGCCGGCCGGTTGCAGAGTCACCGGAGCCGCCATCGGAGCCGGAGAGGACAAAGGAGCTTTTTCGGATTTTTGGCCGCCGGTGAAGATTCCGGCCACCCTTTGACTCCAAACCGGTACCATTGGATTCGTCTCAACGCCAGCTTTCATTTCCGACCACCCACGACCATTAACTTGGCTCCGGTAAGAAGTTGGTTACTGTAGCATTTTATTATTATTTTATTACATGGCATTTTCATAATTATTTGAAATCTAATTTATTTTTCCGAGAAAATTATACCACGTGATAGAGGAGGTTGAAACATGAAAACTTTTAGTCTTGAAGTGTAAAACCAGTAACCAGAAGAGCGTTAATTTTCGAAACGAAAAAATGTGGTATTTTTCTAATTATTTTCTAAAAGTGATATTTTTGTTATTTTCGGATTTTTGAGCCCATTTGATGCTCAGGACCTCGAAACTGAGTTCTGACTTCGAATTTGGATTCAGTGATATTTTTGTTATAAAATACCACCATGTTTCGTTGTAAAACGAAAATTAGAATTTCGTGGCATAAATTGTACCGTTTTACGTGCCATAGACCGGTCTCACGCCGGTACCCGTCTTTGACAAGGTATATACCTAATCCAACATTTTTGGGTGCTGCTCTGAATTCAGTGGTGACCTCCGTTTCGCAATTTGATGGTTCGTTTGGAAAGTCACCCCTCAAAGCGAGCTTACGGGATCTCGGAACGATTTTCAGAGCGACTGGGTGACCAACAGGAGAATCTACGAGCGCCGATAGGTTAGTCTAGCTATCCAGGCAGGGTAGAGGTTCAATTATCAAGTTTTAAACTTATTTTGTTTTAAATTATGCATTATGACCTATTTCTTGAAATTATCGATTTTCATGGATTTTAATGATTTGAATGGATAATTGATGAACTTGTGAATTATTGAGACATATTGGATTGTTCTGGGATTGGTTGTATAGTTTTTTATGCAGGTTTAAAATTTTTAGTTTTGGAAAAATACAGCCGTTATGCTGCCCAATTTTCTGTATATCTCAGAATAATACCAAATGAGTTTTAAGGCATGATTTCTTGATATACTTGAGGCACCATTATTACATACTTTGTGAAATGTTGTACCTACCATAGGATCACACACTTGAGTTCCATTTTAGTATCATGGTATTTAGATCGCTGGCGAATTACTACAGTACTAGGTGAGAGACCTAGGCCCCTACGCAGGATTTGTTGACACACCTCCGAGTAGTGTCAGGATGCTGGGTACCTCTGTTCAAGAGGTATTACAGAACCGTGATGAGAGGATGAGAGCTCATACTTGTACTTGGTTGATTTATGATATATATAACATGGTGACCTTTGTTTTGATTTTGATTTTGAATATGTGATTACTCTTGATCATTTGCAAACTTGTTTTATAACCAGATTTTGGAAAGGTACTAACCATGCAGGTTTCAAAGTTGCATTCATACTAAAAAGATAATTGAATTCCTACTGAGCATGTAAATGCTCACCCCCTTATCTTTCCCCTCTTAGGTGGTATACAGTGTGACTTGGGCAACTCCGGAGCAGAGTGACTAGGACTGGAAAATTTTTCTAGTGTAGTAGTTGGTAACTACTTAATAACTTATTTTGGAATTATAATAACATTTAAGGCTTATACTTTGGATTTAACCTGTATTATCTATTATGCCTACTTGTGATGACAGTGGTTATACATATGTATGTTTTATTACTATTATCAACAGTCTATGTCCAATGGTGATCACAAACTATGAGAATTTATAATTTTAATTATTTTTATAAACTTTTACAGAAGCTATCGTTTTTAAACTAGCTGTCATTTTTCTGAAAAATTGAAGTTTCTAAAATTTTCTATAACAAATTATGAATCTTCACTTGTGAAATTCCTCTTCTGCTGCTGGCCCGAGGTTTAGGTCGTGACAATTGAACTCCTCCAAAAAGGTCTGATCCGAAATAGCCTAAGCCCATGTGCTGTTCCTACACTTTTGACTCCCAAGAAGGATGGCTCTTGACGAATGTGTATGGATAGCCAAACGATCAACAAGATTACTATCAGGTATCGATTCCCGATCCCACGGCTAGATGATATGTTTGATCGCCTTGTAGGCTTATGAATTTTTACCAAGCTAGACTTGCGGAGTGGCTACCATCAAATCAGAATTCGACCCAGTGACGAGTGGAAAACAGCTTTCAAGACACAAGAAGGGTTATATGAGTGGCTTGTCATGCCCTTCGGCCTTAGTAATGCCCCAAGCACGTTCATGCGACTTATGAATCAAGTCCTAAAATCTTTTATCGGCAAGTATGTTGTGGTCTATTTTGACGACATCTTAATATATAGCAAGGCTGAAAGTGATCACTTGGAGCATCTGAGGAGTGTGTTGATAGCACTCCGTGAAAATAAACTCTACTTGAACTTGAACAAGTGTGATTTTATGGTAGATCATCTTCTTTTTTTGGGCTTTGTTGTGAGTGCTGACGGAGTCAAAGCTGATAGTGCCAAGGTCAAAGCCATCACGGAATGGCCAACCCCGAAGAATGCCCATAAAGTGTGTAACTTCCATGGGCTCGCGACATTCTATAGGCAATTCATTCGAAATTTCAGCAACATAATGGGCCCATTAACTGATTGCTTGAAGCAGGGAAGCTTCATTTGGGGTCATGCTCAAGAAACCAGCTTCCAAACGATTAAAGAAAAGCTGACTTCAGCCCCTGTGCTTGCTTTACCTGACTTTGAAAAGGTGTTTGAGGTTGAGAGTGACGCTTCTATGCTCGGAATTGGAGCCGTGTTAATGCAAGAGGGTCGTCCCATAGAATTTTTTAGTGAAAAGCTTAGTGAGGCTCGTCAAAAGTGGTTAACCTACGAGCAAGAGTTGTATGCCTTTGTGTGAGCCCTCCAACATTGGGAACACTACCTCTTGCCAAATGAATTTGTGCTTCATAGCGATCATCAAGCCTTGAAATTCCTGAACTCACAAAAGTCCATCAACCGGATGCACGCCCGATGGGTTCTCTACCTGCAAAAATTTACTTTTTGTTTAAACATCGGGTTAGCTAACAAAATCGAGTTGCTGATGCCCTTAGTAGGTGTACCTCTTTGCTCACAATTTTACACTCTAAAGTGCTAGGCTTTGATATACTTAAGCAGCTTTATGTTGATGATGAAGATTTTCAAGATATTTGGGCACAATGCTCTTCAACAGGAGTGTCTAAAGATTACTATATTCAACAAGGTTACCTCTTCAAGGGATTGCAACTTTGTTTACCTCGGACGTCTCTTTGTGACTATGTTGTGCGAGAGCTTCATGGGAATGGACTTACAGCTCATTTTGGCCGTGACAAGACAATTGCTTCTATCGAAGCCCGTTTTTATTGGCCTCACTTGCATCGTGATGTCAGTAACTATGTGTAACGTTGCCCTATTTGCCAGCAAAAGGGACCACTCAGAACACTGGTTTACACTCTCCCCTACCCATACTAGAAAATATTTGGGAAGATATCTCTATGGACTTTGTTCTTGGTCTTCCTTGTACTGCACGACATGTTGATTCTATGTCTGTTGTTGTCGACCGCTTCTCCAAAATGGCCCATTTTATTCCTTGCAAGCGAACTTCAGATGCTAGTAATGTCGCCAATCTTTTCTTTCGAGAAATAGTTCGCTTACATACTATTCCGCCGACCATTGTCTCCGATCGTGATGTCCATTTTGTCAGCCATTTTTGGCGTGTTTTGTGGCGCCGTTTCAACTCCACTCTACAAATGAGTAGCCTTATCACCCCTAGACAGGTGGGCAAATTGAGGTTGTGAATCGCACTCTTTGAACAATGATTCGAAGCATAGTTGGTGACAAGCATAAGCAATGGGATTCAGCCCTTCCCCAAGCTGAATTTGCCTACAACAGCATGGTCCATCGTTCTATTGGGCGCTCTCCTTTCTCTGTGGTCTATACCAAACTCCCCAACCATACACTTGATCTGGTTGTGTTACCTCGTTCGAATAGTAAAGCTGCGGATAACTTTGCTGAGCGCATTCTCCATGATCATGCTGCAGTTCGTCAACATTTGGAGGCCACCAACACCCAGTATAAGCAAGTCGCAAATCGCCGTCGTCGTGCCATGGATTTTACTGAAGGAGATCTTATCATGGTTCATCTCTGCAAAGAATGATTTCCTACTTGGGCTTATCATAAACTTCAATCTCGGAAGTTTGGACCTTTCGATATCAAGAAGCGGCTTGGACCGAATGCATACTTAATTGACCTCCCTCTGGAATGGCAGATTTCCCCAGTTTTCAATGTTGCTGATCTTTACGACTACTTCCCTCCTGATGCCGCTCTTACTCTACTTGAGCTCATGGAGTCGAGCTCTTCCAAACCAGGGGAGAACTGATGTAGGAGAACAGAGCAGATGCAGAGTTGCTGTCATTTCATTTCCATTTTTTTTCTCACTGTCGTTTCTTTTACTTTAATATAGTTGTTTGTTGTCGTATGTTGTAATAAGTAAAATGCAGCATTTCTTTTTCTTATTTTTAGTCAATGGGTTAGAAGAGTCCAGTATATATATACTGGGTGGACACTTTGTGGGACGGGTTGGTTATTTTCATGACTTAGTTCTTTAATCGAAATCAGTTTTGAGGCCATTCAGCCCCCGTTTCCCATCTTAGGAATTCTCTCTCTTCAGTTCTCTTCATTAATTATTACGAGTTCTGAAAACAAAAGCTGGTGGTTTGGAAAAGGAAGAGTCTTTTCACTACCAAGCATGAGAATCACTGATGCCATAGTTGACCTATCTTTACCATTTCTTACACACACAATAGCCCAATTTGAATGTATCTTAAAGCTTCAATCGGTTGGTATGATTCTAGAGCTAAATCAACTACTTCCAATGCTCCTGTCTGCTCTCCAAGGATCCCAACCTGTGTGGTTTTTAACATTATCTAATGTTGTTTTGGTACGTATATACATATTTATATAAAGATGACACAACTTGTTGGATATTGTGACTTGCGAGTTAAGAATTACTTACATAATTATACGTCTTATTAAAATCATAGAAGAGTTCTTTAGATACGAGATTTTGTTCCTCTTCCCATTTATAATTTCTAATAATATGGCTCCAAAGCTGAAGACATCTGATTTCATTGAGAATTTCCCGAACACTACATACTCCGGTGAAATGTAGACATTGTAAATAGACCATAAGAAATATGTAGAACTATAGAGAAATTTTATCTTTCAAAATGAGTGAGACACCCACTAAGTTCCCACAACTTATTAGTCTTTTCCTGAATCTTGGTACCAAAATCTGAAATCTTTGAGTGCAACTCAACATCTAAGTGAATATTGCTTGTTTTCAAATCCTTATGAATTATTCTTGATCCTAAGTCTTGGTGATGATAAAGACTTCCCCAAGCAGTCCCAGCATGACTTCAAATCACTTTCCCAAATCGAACAAATGTCTTTCTTTTCTGATCTACCACCAAATTTTGGATCTCCAAGTAAGCTACTTTCAACTAAATAAGAAAATGTGCATTTACCATAGATTCTGCTTTCAACTAAATAAGAAAATGTGCAATTACCATAGATTATAGTTTTAGCATTCGCTAAAATTACGGAATCTAAGTTTTTGTTAGGCAAGTATATTTCATAAATCAACATCTTTTCTTTCCCCTGAAAATGCCTATTACTTCCTTTTTAAATTCTTGGTTTTCTTGTCCTGAAGTCTCGGATAGCCTTTTTACAGCTATTTGTTGCCCATTCGAAAATTGACCCCTCACTCATGGCCCAAAATTAGAATATTAATTATTGAAAAATTTAGGTAGATGACCAATATTTTAAATTTGATTAAGTAAATATCCATTTTTTAAATTTTATGACTAAATGTTCAGGTATATATATTTTTACACTTACTGGATATGTTTATCTACCAATTTCAGTTACTATACTGAAATGTACTTGGTATATAATTTTTTATACTTGGTATATAAACATATATACCGAACATTTTGCTATAACATTTGACAAAGGAATATTTACTTAAATTAGGTCCAAAATTTAGTCATATTTCTATAAGATCCCATATTATTCATCACTTATCAATTAAAAGATCTTATTTGATATCACTTATTTAAATAGTTTCTATTTTTTTTTAATTTGGAAAGAAAAATTTCTTGCTTTTAATTTCCTTTTTAAATCAATTTTTGAGGAAGGCTAGTATCAAAATTCAAACTTTTTAGACTCTCATCATCATCTCTCTCAGCATTTTCTCTCTCATCACTGTCTCTCTTGTCTCTATCTACTGTAAAATTGATTTTTATCCAAATATTTAACAGTGACATTTTTCAAAATAAATTTTAAAAAATGGTGCTTTTCAATATAAAACTTTAAAAATACCACTTTCTAAATACCACTTTTTATAGTTTTAATTGGAAAAATACACTTTATAAATATATTTTGCAAAATATCACTTTTTCTCTCACCTTTCCCCCTTTTGTTTACATCTCTCTCTCTCTCTCTCTCTACATCCTTTTTCTCTCTCTCTCCCTCAATCTCTATTTATTGAGAAAACTAAGTGGTTGACCAATTTTTTTAAATTAGTTCAAATAGATGTCTATATTTTATATTATTTTATCTCTCTCCCTTTATCTCTATTTATTGAGAAAACTAGGCAGATAACCAATTTTTCAAATTGGTTTAAGTAGATGTCAATATTTTAAAAGTTATAGCTAAAGATCCATTTTTTTTAAAGTTTTTTGTATTTTTATTTTTTTCATTAAATGAGTTAGACATTTAGCTATAAAATTTTAAACTTGGTCATATACTGAGTTCTGGGCCAAACAATGATCAAATAACTAGCCAACCCTTATTTATTCGAATAAATTAGTTGTATGCTACTTTTTTTTCCTTATTAATTAAATCTACCGCCATACTACTTTTTTTTAAATGAATTCTTGATGAATTCTTGACGAATTCTTGATGATCTTTATGAATTCTCGAATGATTCTTGACGTTCGCAGCAATTTTGACGGATTCTTGATAAAGTTCTGATGAATTCTTGACAATCTTGACGGATTCTTGATAAATTTTTTGTGACAACCCATACTAAAAAAAAGGAGGGAGCGGTTTAGTTATATTAAATAAATAATATAAAGATAAATGAAATGACAAAAGAGCGATTAATAGATATTATTTGGGGACACATTGGTAATTTTATTAGAGACCCTTTAAGAAACCTTAAGACTAATAATCTGCTCAGTTTATACATACTCTCTGTAGAGTGAAGAGAGAGAGAGAGAGAGAGAGAGAGAGAGAGAAGGCTATGGATGTTTAAAAAGAAGAAGATGATGAAGATATCATTATCATGGATTATTGTGACTCACTCTTAACGTAATAAACTCTTAACCAATTAAGTTTTGTGTTTTAATTTGATTTTGGGATTGAGATTGAATGTTTCGAACTGTTTATAAATTATTTATGAAATATGGGAATGAATTTGATAGAGAAAGAAGTTTATTGATATTAGAATTCAAATAAGACAAATTTTGAGTGATTTGGTTTGGTAAATAGAAAGTTATGAATTTTGAGTTTTAGGCTAAGATGTAAAAACGCAGTAGAGATTACAACTGGCTTTTCAGAGAACTTTACTGGTCTGATTAGGTCATATTTGATATGGTTGGAAAGCGTATCGAATTATGTTTCCAACAGTATATACTTTGTCAAAACCGAACTTATAACTAGAGAGTTATAGCCAATTGAAGTAAGTACTATGAATCTGGAAAAATCTGAAACTTTGGGTGTTTTTAGCAAAACGTGGCTGCGGCTTGTCCGGCTACATGAGGCTTACTTATAGACCCTATAGCCATATTCTTAGTACTTTTAGGACCCCATGACTTGTAGAACATGTACTCTAAATTTGGTAATTTTTAGAGAGATGTTAGAATTGTTATGAATCGTAAGAAATTGACATTATTGGGAATAGCTATAGAGTTGATTATAGAAGATGCCGCTGGAATTGCCTAAAAATTAGGACAAAAAAAATATATATGTATGCAAACTATGGAAAACACATGATCACATTATGAACGCAGTGGAAAAATAGCGGATTTAGGTTTTAAAATTTTACATGAAAACAGTTTTCATAACCATATTACATGCATATATCATATACAGGATCATGTATAGCATAAATCAAATCTAGATGCACAAACCCTATAGATGAGATTAGGGTTTACCTCTTGTGGCGTATTCCTCCTTGATCTCTTTATTGATGGTGATCAAACCTCTAACCCTAGATCTTCTTGTCTGTGCTCTTGCTCTTAGTTGATTAAGTGAGTAGGCACTAAGTTGAATCCTTCATTGGAGAATGATCAAGAACACCTTCTTGATCCTATGGAACACCGGGATATGAGATGAGACTGTGAGATGGTAGGAAACTTTTTTCTCTCTCACTAGCCTTAGGTTGGCTGAATTCTCCCTCTCTCTCCCTCTGTCTTTTTCCTGTAGCACACTTAGTATTACTGTGCAGTTTTTTCTCTCATATATCTTATATATATGAGACCAAAAACTGCTAACCCTAGTCTAACTAGGATTGGGCTTGTTCTCAATTTGGGCTTTGGGTGTATTTTTATAAATATGTCCAACTCTGTAACTTATTTATAAAAATACCCACTTCTGTGTAGAATCATTATTTTACACAGTTTCATGAAACTAATTTCAAAAATACCACCAACCAATTAATGAGCTTTATTGAGTTAGACAAGGGACCTAATGGATCCAAATAATTTAAGCTCCAATAATATGATAAATACATAATGACTCTTATTATGGTATTTATATAAATATTATTAGTAAAGGGGACACTCCACTAAAGGCCCAATACTGTACTCTTAGATTAGATGTCATGCCTTTTATAGAGATTCAATCAACTAACCTTGATTAACCGATCCATCTAGCGTATTCTATATTACACATAGAATCCCTATACAATGCCGTAGTTGGATAGGTGAAATTACCGTAATACCTCTCCAACACCTATTTACTTTTAAGTTACCATCTTTCAATCAAGGAATAATGTTGTCGATAATTTTGTTCTCAATGGCCATTTAGACAAAATTATCAACCAATTCACAAAGTGAATACTTTAATTATTCCATGAATCTTGAAAGAATCTAAAGTGGCATTAATGTATAGTATCCTTAACTATTTTGTGTTCCCATCAATTCATAAACCATAACCTCCAATATGCCAGAGTTTACCTCTAATTTCATAGAGGTTAGTCTTTTAACAAATCAAAAGGCTACAA
>JXTC01000232.1:400600-483436 GCA_002914845.1 Trema orientale
GAGAAGTAAAATTGAAATTGTTATTGACTAAAAGGGATTCGAAAAGACAGATTTGGAAACTTATTTCTTGTTTTATGAAATTGTTTACTAAATGACTTGATTTGAGTATTTTCAAATTATTGATTTTTGAAACTAAATTTGTTCTGAAAAATATTTGTTAATGATTTTGGTTTACATATGCTTAATCCAACTTGATAAGGTTACCAGTTACTTACTGGGCTTCTAGCTCACCCTTTTATTTTTCCCTCCCAGGTTTTAAAGATCGTCAGTTAAGAGGTATGACGAAGGGAGACTTTATTTAGTAGTAATTGAGGTGTATGGTTCGAAGTGAGGAATTTCTTCATCTTGATTGAGAAAATGTAAAGACTTAAAAGATTGATCATCTTGAATTTATTGGATTATAGTTTCTATTGTATAGTATTTATTTGAATATTTGGAGACTTTGTAAGAGTTGTTGAATTTTATGTTATACATTGGTATTTATTGGAGACTAAATATTCTTAATTATATTGGTTTATAGAAAGATGCCTTGCATGCCTATGGGGCTTTGCCTTATGGGTATGCGGCACACGTCCTCGGGTGTGGGGCGTAACATTTTTTATATCGGCGGTGATCTTGATGGGTTCTTGATGAATTCTTAATAGATTCTTGACAATCTTGATAGATTCTTGATGGATTCTTGACAGATTATTGACGTAGAATGTGATCTTGACAGATTCTTGAGGGATTCTTAATGCATTATTGATGAATTGTTGATAGATTCTTGACTAATTCCCTCCCAAAAGTGGTAGAATCTAATGGTGGTAGTAAATTTAGTTAAACATTTGAAAAAAGTGGTAATTGCCTACTTAACTCTATTTATTTACATTATTTTTAAAATATCAGTATCATTTTTTGTAATTAGATCTTCCAATCTTATTTTTTTTAATTTTCACTTTTGTTTAATTTTTAATTTTTATTTTAAAAACAAAAAGCAAAAATATTAGTTACCAAACAAATTTTTATTTTTGAAAATCAAAAAACAAAATAGGAAAAAGTACTTTTGTTTAAATGTTTAAAAAAATGAGAAATAAAAGCGTTATCAGATGACACATTTATTTACTGATTTCTAGTTTCATTCTCAAATAAAAAGAACTAGACAAACAGATAGACTTTTATTGAGAAGTTTATAAATTTGGTTGTCATGAATCTGAAGTTGTACCTCATAAACGATGCCAAAACCGATAAAGTTAGCTTTCTTTGGAGAAATTGTTAGTGGCTGCAAATTTGCTTGAACTGAAAAGAAGAAAATTTTGAAAATATTTTCCTATCTACAAATTTCCTTTTGAACTTTTTTTTTTAAAAAGATCCTTTTCAATTATTTGTGAACTTTTTATTTATTTATTTTTCTAGTGGAAGTCTAATGGAGAGATGAAGCATCAAGAGAGAATAAAAGCCTGAAAAGACCCCAATTAGATTGGCACCCACTGCCTCAACCAAAAAATATATATATATATATATATTAAGTTTATGTGTGGACATTAATATGCTCCAAGGTTATGTTAAATTCACCTCCAACTTTTCTTTGAAAAAAGTGCTGCTTTTTTTTTAAAAAAAAAAAAAAAATCCAAACAAGGGAAAGACGAAATCTCAAAGGCTATATTAGTGACCTGAATTTTATGGAGGAAAGAAAGAAAAATTTAAGAGTATTCATTTTCATTACATTTTAACGGAAAAAAAAAAAAAAGAAATTTCCTTTTTCTTTTAAAAAAAGCGAAGTTGCAAGTAAATTAAATATAAATTTGGATCATTTAAAATTATCACAAATAGATCGGAAAAAAATTTAAATGAAAATTTTATGAAATTTTGGAGACTGTTTTCCCCTTTTTTTTTTCCTCGTATTTTCTCTCATAATTTTTTTTCCTTTGAAAAATTCAAGTTCCAAACAACGCTTAATTGTTTTTCCCCTTCTCCCCTAAATCCAGATTCCAAACATAGTCTAAGAGTTACAACTACAAGAGTTTAACTTTAACTAAATTAACACACTCAGGACAAAACTTTGTTATCTTTGGTCTTGAGTACGACACTATGATTTGACAAATGTTTAATGTTATGAATTCAACAATAATATTAGATTTGTTTGTAGTGCTTATTTGACAAAATGGAATCATTGTTTATATCAAAAAGAAACGCACACTTTCGACAACCATTTAGACCACGCAATACTAAGGAGTAAACCAAAGGAGTTGTGTTTGGGGAACCTCAATTCGTACGTGGCAACGAAGGTGGGGTAACCTCCGTTGATAATGGTTCATGCCCATAAAGGAGCTTATATAGACAGAAAATGAAAGAACGGTAAAATATTCACTCAAAGCCAGATGCTTAGCGAGCTATGACTCTTGTTATCGTCATCTGATTTATCGAATATGATCCTTGACCTTCAAGTGCTAAATCAGTATCTGTGGAACTACTTATCCTGAACATATATGCAGGCTGTTTAGGAGATGGCAGAGCTATTTCACTGCTCAACATGAGAACTACTGCTGACATCGTCGGTCGATCCTTTACTTCTTCTTGCACGCAAAGGAGCCCAATTTGAATGCATCTCAAAACTTCATCATGAACGTACGATTCCAGTAATGAATCGACAGTCTCTAAGGCTCTTTTTTCTTTCCATAGGTTCCAAACCTGTATGTTTAGAGTGCACATGCAAAGTTAGAAGTGTAAGAACTATATTATATAACACAGAGGTAAATATCAAGGTAATCTGTAGTACTTACATGTCCTATTAAATTGATGGAAGTACCCTCCTGATACACTTCATGGTTCTTCATGCCCGTTATAGTCTCCAGCAATATGACCCCAAAACTAAATACATCAGATTTCATAGAGAACTTTCCAAAAATTGCATACTCCGGCGACATATAACCACTACATTCGGACAAGCTAGTACAATAAGTTATGGCCAAAATTGAAAACCAAATGAAAATTGAAATTTGATGTTGGAATAGTATCGATTCGTATTTGTTCTTACTATGTTCCCACAATTCTCCTTGTTTTATCCTGAATTTGGTCCTCATTGATAGTTCTGGCCATGCCGAAATCTGAAATTTTTGGATTCATCTCAGCATCTAGTAGAACATTGCTGGCCTTTAAATCTCTATGAATGATTCTCAATCTCGAGTCCTGATGAAGATACAAAACTCCACGAGCAACCCCAATGATAATATTAAAGCGTGTTCTCCAATCTAAGCAGGATCTTCTCGTTTGATCTACATGGGGAATTTTAGCTTTCACATGAGTTAATGTCATAAATTTAATTAGGAAGTTTTTTTTAACATTATTGTTTTCCAACATGGTCACACAGAAATACTAGTTTTCTGAATATGTACCAAATATAAAGGAGTCCAAGCTTTTATTCGGCATGTATTCATAAATTAACATCTTCTCTTCTCCCTCGATGCACCATCCTAAAAGTTTCACAAGATTTCTGTGTTGAAGATTTGCAATCAACATAACTTCATTCTTTAGTTCTTCCAGGCCCTGTCCCGAACTTGTCGACAATCTTTTTACCGCAATTTTCTGTCCATTAGAAAATTGGCCCTGAAAAGATCAAGTATTAAAAGTACACATGATTATCATTTTTAGCGGAATTGTAGTGGAACATAATCATCACTCATATAAGATGAAGCTTGTAATAGCTCTTATATTATACCCATTGTACTTGAAGCCGATCTTCAAAGTGAAACGATGTAAAGTGTGTTTAACAGCATCCAAAGAAAGCATTTAATTTCATAATTCTTGTTATTGTCTGAATCGGAGTACTACCTTATGAACAGAGCCAAAACCACCTTGCCCAAGTTTATTAGCGGGAGAGAAATCATCCGTGGCAGCCATTATTGTGCTAAGAGAGAAAAATGGCAAATCAGGGTCTCCCCTGCTTTCCGCGTGTTCATCTACAAACCAGAGTGTTAGCATTTTTTTCCAAAACAAATAAATGAATAAATAAAATCAATCACTGCTCATTGTAAAGACTCTAGAGAATAAATGTAAAAAAGGAGACTGTTAATAACAAGACTGGATGCATCGATGACTCTCGACCAAAAAGGATTAGACCACAAAGATAACTGAACCAACAATCAAAACAATGAATATGATAAGTCTCTTACATTTGTTGTTATGCTTCTTCTTAAGCCACCAGTAGGCAAAACTAAGGCTGAGTAATAGGAAAAATGCAATAGATGATATTAGAACAGCCCGCATACCCCTTTTCCTTAGAAAACCATTCCCTTTACTGGAATTTTTAGCTGCATGAACAGAAAATGGAACAAGGGACAAGAAGGCACTACCAAATCAATAGATTAAAAACAGAGCTGACCAAAAATATTAAAACTTATTCCCAAAGCAAATTAAAATTTAAGGAAGAAAAGACCCTCTTACTTAAATAAATGGAATCAACACGAATATGTAGATCGCGACCAGAATCAGTATACTCCACAATATCCGTCAGCTCCCCATACCACGCGAAACAACCGATCTCACCTCCGGTGTTTTCTATGTTCATAAACGCTGTGCACGAACAATTCCTCAAGCATGCTTCTTCACACTCCCTACCACTCACGCTTTTCTCCCACCACAAAGCCGCCTTTGACGTATCCGGAGCCTTAACACGGGTGACGGTCAAAAACCCTTCTCCATTCGGGCACGACGTCGATGATCTCACATGCTTTCTTAAGCAACCATCCGATCCGTTTCTCCCATTCCAATTGGTCGGAGACTTGGGCTCGAATCCTACCAAGCACTCGCACTCGAATCGATTCAAATTATCTGGATTACATTTGCTGTTAACACCGCACTCTCCATAGGCGTCGCACCGGTATATAGGTGAGGCCCAAATCTCGTCCCATCCAAGATTTTCTTGGTTCCATTTTAACAGTTGAAGTAAACCAGTTCTATTCACCACCAACCTTATTATTGCGGAGGGATCTTTGGGAAAGAAGGTGAAGGATATTTCGTCTTGATTGTCGACATAGGTGTAAGTATTATCGTCAGCTGATAGTGCAGAGGGCTCGGTCCTATATGGCCATGGACTAGTTCGCCAAAGCTTAGTCGAATTCTCGGACAGAAAGAACTGAGGTGAGCCGTCGAGGTCGATTTTGTACGAGTAATCGCCGGTTCCAGGGTCATCTTGAGACTTCCAAGATGTTATGAACCACTGCAGCCCGGTTCTACGGTTCAACCCGAGTTTCATACCAGGAAGTATGGTGTCTGTGGGATAATCAAAGCTTTGCCACAAAGTGGTTCGGTTGTCGTTTTCTTCGACTAGAATCAAGTTCCCTGTGTCGAGAAGCTGAGCTGACATACTAGGAGTAGCTTGGAGTGAAACGATATTCGTTGTCCATATGGCGATGTCACTGTTGTTATGACCATAGACGACAAGGTTTCCATATCTGTTTATTGTGAGGACCGCGGAGGTGTCGTTTATTGGATTATCTCTGTTCGCAACCCAAACTACTGCCTTTTCGGGTGTTTTAGAATACCAAATTCCCAAGTACCGTTTGCTAGAGTTGTCCGAGTTGAAGAAGCCCAGTTCAAAGTTATTTTTTGTGGATAATAAGGAGTCCCCGACCTTGATAGGTGAGCTTGGTGTCATGGTATCCCTGGATGTGCAAACTGGAAGCATGAAGAGGAGAAGCAAAGTATTCAAAAACATTTTCTGGGTTTTCATTTTGGTGGGCTAAGAAGGGATATTGTGCTCTCTTCGTTAGTTGACAATTCTGAATTTCCTGCATCGTCCATGGAATTTTCTCAAATAGTTTGTCATATTATTTTATGGTTGCCTTGAATTTTTTTTTTTCTTTTAATTTTTGACACGGTCTAGACAAATTTTGTTAGTTGAGTCGTGAAAGTCATAGGACTGATCTAACTTAAATGGCAAGCAAGCCAAATCCCACGGCTCATACTTTCAACAATCAATATATTATCAATCCAAACGAAGTAAACGCATTTTTTTTTTTTTCAGTTTTACAATATAGATTAAAAGAATTTTTCAACCAAGCATAACATTCCAAGACTGACCATAGAATTAAAAAATAAAATATAAATAAAACAAAACCTCAAAATAAAAGGAGTAGACAACGATGTATTTGAAACTTCTTAGCAACAAGCAAGCAAAGTTAAAAAGAGAAGACCAAAGAAAAATTTGTGACGAAGCAAGAGAAAATGTTGAAATTCATCAAACATTGTTGTCTTGGAACCCAAGAAGAATTGTTCAGTTTCCCCTCTTCTTTGTGGAAGCAAATCTTCTATCTCATTTTTTTTTTCTGTGTCCATCCCATTAGTTCTTGGCACATCTTCAAATTAGAGCATTTACAAAATATAAAGGGAATATTTTAAAATTCAAAATAGTTTATAAAGGAGCGTAGATAGATAGGAAATGAAAAAATAGTAATCAGCATTCATTCTGTAGAGCGAAAAAAAAAATCAGCATTCATTCTGTTTAAGAACAAATGTTATTACAATGGGATCGCTGGAAGCTGTATTACATCCGAAAAATTCGTTTTTCGTGCTTTAGAATGGACACAAACCAAGCAGTTGATCAGGGTAAAAAGAGTTAGCGAGGTATGATTTTTGTTATGGTAACCTGATTTGTAGAATGTGATCCTTGATCTTTGATCACTGAATCAGTATCTGGGCAACTACTTTTCCTGAACATATATGCAGGCCGCTTAGGACATGGCAGAGCTATTTCACTGCTCAACATGAGAACGACTACCGACATCGTTGGTCGATCCTCTACCTTTTCTTGCACGCACAGAAGCCCAATTTGGATGCATCGCAAAACTTCGTCGGGAACGTACGACTCCAACAGTGAATCCACAATGTCCGAGGCTCTGTCTTCTTTCCAGAGTTCCCAAACCTGTGGTGGTTTAGAGTGCGTGCATACTTTAGACTGAAGACATATGAAATGCAAAGAGTTAATTCTGAGGGGATTTCTGTTACTTACATGTCCTATTAAATTGATGGAACTACCCTGCCGATAGCAATGGTTGTTCTTAATGCCACTCACAATCTCGAGCAATAGGACCCCAAAACTAAATACATCAGATTTGGTAGAAAATTTTCCAAACACCGCGTATTCTGGTGACATGTAGCCACTGCATTTGGACAATATAAGAATAGGTTATCGCCGAAATGAAAGACCATACTTGGTGTTGAATTTGTATTTTGTTCATGTTGAGTGCACAACTAAGTGATATTCTTACTATGTTCCAACAACTCTATTAGTTTTGTCTTGAATTTGGTCCCCCTTAAATATTCGAGCCATGCCGAAATCCGAAATTTTTGGAGTCATCTCACCATCTAGTAGAACATTGCTAGCTTTCAAATCTCTATGGATGATTCTTAATCTGGAGTCCTGATGAAGGTACAAAAGACCACGAGCAACTCCAATGATAATATCAAAGCGCGTTCTCCAATCCAAGCAGGATCTTCTGGTTTGATCTGCATAAAAGTTTTAGCTTTCACAAGAATTAGTATTGATGGATATAAGTAGGCCATATCTTCCAACATGGTCGTGTAGAAATGACAGTACATGGTGATAATGTCGATCAATATTTTTCAACAACATACCAAATATAAAGGAATCCAAGCTCTTGTTCGGCATGTATTCATAAATTAACATCTTTTCTTCTCTGTGGATGCAAAAGCCTAGTAGTTTGACAAGATTCCTATGTTGAAGCTTTGCAATCAACGTAATCTCATTTTTGAACTCTTCTAGCCCTTGTCCTGAACTATGGGACAATCTTTTAACAGCAATTTTCTGTCCATTAGAAAGTTGACCCTGAAAAGATGATCATCATTTTTGCAGAACTGGAATGGAAGATATCATCACATATGCAGCTATAGTTACTAAATTTCATAACTCGATATGGATGCATGTTTATGTCTCCTAAAGGAGAGCATTTCATTTCATATATTCTTGTTTGGTTCGTCCAAATTAGTACTTTACCTCATGAACAGGGCCAAAGCCACCTTGCCCAAGTTTATTAGCCAGAGAAAAATTGTCCGTTGCAGCGATTATTGTGCTCAGATGGAAAAATGGCAAATTAGGGTCTCCCCTCCTCTCATCATGTTCATCTGCCAGCAAAGTGTTTGGTATTGCCATAATCAATTATTGTTCAACAAATATGGCCTCTTAGCCAAAAAAATCTAGAGATAATAGAGAAATCATCCTCAAAAGAATAAGAAAGACAGAAATATAACATAACAAAGCAGAGGAAGATGAAGATGAGTCTCTTACGTTTGGTCTTTTGCTTTTTCTTAAGCCACCAATAGGCGAAAGCAACGCTGAGTAACAGAGACAACGCAACTGATGATATTAAAACTGCCCTCATCCCCTTTTGCCTCAGAAAACCCTTCCCTTTACCGGGATTCTCAGCTGCATTAACAGAAAATAGAAGAAGGGACAACAAAACACTACTGAATCAGTAGACTTGGATAAAAAGGCTGACCAAAACTACTAAGATTTACCAAAGCAAATTAAACTTGAAAAGAAAAAAAAAATAAAGACCCTTAACCTAAATATTTTGAATCGGCACGAATATATAGATCGAGACCAAAATCAGTATACTCCACAATATCCATCAATTCTCCATACCAAGTGAAGCACCCTATCTGCCCTTCATTGCTTTCTATGCTCATAAACGCTGTGCAGGAACAATTCCTCAGGCATGCTTCTTCACACTCTCTGCCACTCACCCTTGTTTCCCACCACAAAGCTGCTTTTGACGTATCTGGACGCTTCACACGAGCCACCGTCAAGAACCCTTCTCCGTTCTGGCACCACGACATCGACGATGTCACGCGTTTTCTTACGCAACCATCCGACCCATTTCTTTGGTTCCAATTAGTCGGGGACTCGGGTTCGAATCCCGGCAAGCACTCACACATGAATCGATTAATATTATCAGGACTACACTTGCTGTTAATACCACACCCTCCATAAGCGTCGCACCGGTACTCAGGCGTGGCCCAAAACTCGTCCCATCTAAAGTTATACTGACTCCACTCCAATAGCTGAAGTGAACCAGTGTTGTTTACCACCGTTCTTATTAATGTCGAGGGCTTGGTGGGAAATACGGTGTAATATACTTCTTCTTGATTGTCGACGTAAGAGTAAATATTAGCATCAACTAATTGTGTGGAGGGCTCACTCCTATATGGCCATGGACTACTTCGCCAAATCTTAGTCAAATTCTTGAACAGAAAGAACTGAGGTGAGCCGGCAAGGTCGATTTTGTACGAGTAATCGCCTGTTCCCGGGTCGTCCTGGGACTTCCAAGATGTTATGAACCACTGCAGCCCGGTTCTTCGGTTCAACCCGAGTTTCATACCAGGAAGTAGGGTGTCCGTGGGATAGTCGAAGCTTTGCCACAAAGGGGTTCCGTTGCTGTTTTCTTCGACCAAAACCAAGTTACCTGTGTCCAGAAGCTGTGCCGAAATACTACCATGACTAGCTGTGACCGTACCATTAATACTCGTGGACCACACAGGGAGTGCATCACTGTTGTTACCGCCAAAGAGGACGAGGTTACCGTATCCGTTGATCGTTAGGACGCCGGATGTGTCGTTGATGGGATGGTCTCTGTTTGCGACCCAAACAACCGTCTTTTCGGGTTGCTTAGAGTACCAAATCCCGAGGTACCAATTGGAAGAGTTGGCCCGGTTGAAGAAGCCTAGCTCAAACTTGTTTTCTCTAGATGATATAGTGTCCCCGAACTCGATAGGGAAGGTTGGTGTTATAGTGTTCCTACTGGATGTGCAAAATGGGAGTAGGAAGAACAGAAGAAGCAAAGTATTAAGGAACATCTTCTGAGGCTATGGCGGTCCTTTTGGATTGGCTGAGATGCGATTTTGTGTTCGATTTTCTAGTTGACAATTCTACAATATAAATACCCTTTGCCCTTAGAAATTTTGAGAATTTTTATTTTGATTTTTTTTATTATGAACTAATTAGCTTCAGAAAAATTTCATTAATTGAATCATGATATAATAGTCATTTGTGTCGTCATATGTATCCACTTGGGATTTGTTGGATTAGTCTAATTAATTTATATAACAAGACAAAGCTTACTGGTTATTGCTCATACTTTTCAACAGTCAACAATTAATAAATATGTTATTATTATTATGACCAAAGGAAAAAATAAAAAAATTAAAAGTAAATGGATGATAGAATCTTCCCTGCAAGTTGGCTAGAGGATTTGTTTTTTGAGTGGAAAACTTGTTTTTCCTTTTAAATTAAGTAAATGATAAAAAGCGCGTGTATTGTAAATAGAGGTGATTCACATGTAAATTTTACTCATGTTAGGCACTATAAACGCCTCAGTAGCCTTCTTTTATATTTTAAAGGTTAGAGTTTCTTTTTAAATTGGTGTAATAATTGCCTTAAAAAAGTGGTGTAATAATTAAGTTGTCCTCGTTTTTCCATCTCTTGTCATTTTTAGAATTTCTGTCGTTTTTATATAGGCAAAATGCAAAAAAATACTTGAAGTTTAGTGTTCTGTAATTTAAATTTTGAAATTTGGACCTTCTAAAATAGTATATTGAGATTAAGAATTTCTTAAAATTAATACTTTGAGTTGACTTTTTAAATAACTTTAACTGATAAAACATAATAATATCCTCAAAATTAAAGAGAATAATAACGACTAATGTAGTTTTTATGGAGGATATTATTATTTTTTCGTTACTAGAATTAGTCAAAAAGTCAGTTCAGGGTATTAATTTTTAGAAATTCTTAATCTCATGGTATTATTTTGCAGAGTCCAAAAATTATATGTCATTTTTCATACTATCGTAAGAAACATAACAACCAGCCCACCAAAATTGGTGCCGACTCTTTTTTATTGTTAGGGAAATAACCTCCCTGGTCTACACGCAAAATTGCAAAAGCGATAAGTAAAGTGAAATAAGAAGACACACAATTTACGTGCTTCACCAATTTAGCTATGTCCACAGGATTATTGCAGATTTTTCACTATAAGGGGAAAATTTACACAGTGTTTATAACACTCACAACTCACAACCCTGATCCTAATTACACCTAATAATTTTTCTAACAAAATTCTTTCAAGAACTTCTTAACTGAAGCTCTTTCTTTATCTCTCAATTGAGATTTTTTCTCTTTCGTTGTGATGCAAAATAGAGTTGTGAAAGCGTCTATTTATAGGCTAATACCCTTCCCCTTCACTTGGTTAGTAGCCTACAATGGCTGCCCATTATCAACAAAAATGGGCTCGCAAATTTGGTGCTGAATTGTCAAGCCCACAATTTGTTTATGCATTAAATGCATTCACACTTCTAGCTAAGATGAAGCCACCATTTTTGACCACTTGCCCAACTATGCTCCCACTTGAAGACTAATTTCAATCTGTCTTCGCACACCTAGATCAATGCAGTAGTCTATTCTCCTTTTTACGCTTGCAGGCCAACTGAAGTTGAACACAACTTCAGTTTGTCAATGGTTACCACTTTGTTAGTATATCTGCATGATTTTTGCTTCCCAAAATCTTGTCAAGTACTTAGACTCAATCTTCCAAAGCTGATCTGATGAAATGATACCGTCCTTGTATATGTTTTGTTTTAGCATGAAAAAAGGGATTTCTTGCCAAGTGGATTGTACTCTAGCTATCACAATGCAATACACTTTTTTCTTATTTGTGACCCAGTTTCTCTAGAAAAGACTTTAACCAGATTATTTCTTTGCAAGTTTTTGTTACGATAATGTACTCTGCCTGAGCAGTTGAAAGTACAAATATCTTTTACAACTTAGAAACCCAACTAACTGTTGTACCTCTAAGAGTATACATATATCTAGTAGTACTCTTCATGCCGTCTAATTCACCAACTATTTCAACATCCACATAGCCTTGAAAGCTCAAACCTGTCTTTCTAAAACATAGAGCTTTGTTTGCAGTACCTCTCAAATACCTAACAATCCACTTCATTGCTTCCCAGTGCTGCTTTCCTGGATTACTTATATAATGGCTCACAACTCTTACTGCATGGCTATATCCAGTCTAGTGCACACCATGGCATACATAAGGCTACCAATAGAAGACGCATAAGGTACCTTTGCCATATAGGTCTACTTTTTCTCCACTGAGGGTGACTGCTCTTTTACTTAGTTTGAAGTGACCTGCCAAAAGTGTATTCACGGGCTTTGCTTCGTCTACATTGAATCTGCTAAGCATCTTCTTTATATATTCCTTCTGTGATAGCTTCAAGGTACCTTTGCTATATAGGTCTGTTCTTTCTCTATTAAGGGTGACTATTCTTTGGTTAGTTTAAAGTGACTAGCCAAAGGTGTATTCACGTGCTTTACTTCATTCATGTTGAATCTAAGTATCTTTTTTATATATTCCTCCTGTGATAGCTTCAACGTCCCATTCACCCTGTCTTTAGAAATCCTCATCCCAAGAATTTGTTTTGCAACTTCCAAATCCTTCATAGAGAATTCCTCCGACAACTCCCTCTTTAACTTGTTAATTTCCTCCATGCAAGCTCCCGCAATTAACATATTATCTACATATAAAAGTAGAATAATATAGGAATTATCAAATCTCTTCATATAGTAGAAATGATCTACCTAGTATCTCAAGTAACTATTATTACTCATGAGTCTGTCAAACTTCTTGTACCACTGTCTTTGAGCTTGTTTAAGACCATACAAGCTCTTCTGAAGTTTGCACACTATTTTTTTCCTTTTCTTGTACTTCAAAGCCTTGTGGCTACTTTATATAAATGTTTTCCTCCAAGTCACCATGGAGAAATGCCATTTTGATATCTAGCTGCTCTAGGTGCAGGTCTTCCTTAGCTACCAACCTGAGTATTATTCTGATTGTGGTCAGATTAACCACTGGAGAGAAAATCTCGGTGTAGTTGATACCTTCTTTCTACTGAAAATCTTTTATGATAAGCCTTTCCTTGTACCACTTGCTACCATCGTGCTCTTTCTTGATTCGGTAAACCCACTTGTTGTGTAATGTATTTTTTCTTTCTGGTAGTTCAGCCAACTCATATGTTTGATTGGACAATAGTGAATCCATCTCATCTTTCATGGTTAACTTCTACTTGATTGACTCATCATCCTGCATAGCTTCTTAAGTATCTGGCTCGCCTCTATCAGTCAACAGAATATAATGTAGTGCAGGTTGATGATAGTAAAATGGTTCTGGAGGTTCTCCTGAGTTTAATTACAAGAGGTTGTGGATCTACCTCTGGAACTACCATGGTTGTCCTGAGTTTAATTACAAGAGTTTGTGGATCTGTCTCTGGAACTACCTCTTCTTTATGGTTATCGTTCTTCAGATCACTCATTGGGATGTCTTTCAATGGCACTTTGTTAGTCTTCTTGACTTCATAACATGCATCATCAACTCCAGTGCCTAATCTATCCTTGTACAAGTCTTCTTGACTTCATGACATGCATCAGCAATTCCAGTGCCCAATCTATACTTGTACAATACATCTTCATTGAAGATAACATATTTGCTCCTGATGATCTTCCGACTTTGGTCATCCCACAAACAATAACCAAACTCATCGTTGCCATAACCGACAAAGTAGTATTTTTTTAGATTTTAGATCAAGCTTACTTTGACTAGCAGAGCCAATATGGATATAGGATAAACAACTGAAAACTTCCAAGAAAGAAAGTTTTACCTCTTTAGCGCTCTAAACCTCTTCTGGTATTTTGTAATCAAGAAGTTTTGAGGGTCTCTTATAGATCATAAATACTGCAGTGCTAACTGCTTCAGCCTAGAACATATTCAGTAATCCAACATGTAACCATATGCTCCCAGCATATTCATTTAGGGTCCTGTTTATCCTCTCAGCTACATCATTCTGTTGTAGTTTTTCAAGAATGGTTTTCTCCATCTCGATCCTATTGAGTACATAATATCTTTTGAACTTATCATCTTCATATTCTCCTCCATTATAAGACTGCAAATACTTTACTTTCAAATTTGTTCTTTTTTTACCATGGCTCTCCAATTCTTAAAGGTATCATAGACATTAGATTTTTTTCAAAAAATAAATTGATACATTTCTGCTCGAATCATCAATGAAAGTGACATAATATCTTAAGCCTCCAAGGGATATTACATGAAAAGGTCCCCACACTCTATATGGACCAGGTCTAACTTTGCTGCACGCGGTTCTCTTCTGCCTTTTTGAAAATCTCACCCATTTTTGTTTGCCAAAGATACAGGTTTTACAAAGACAATGCTCAACTGTCTTTAGTTCTAGTAGCTTTCCTTTTGACAACATCACTGATAACTCTATGAAAATAGAGTTAATTGTGCTATTTTATTAATTAAAAATGTGTCTTAGAGTACTTTTAATTTAGATTTTTAGTAATCTAAGTTGTTTTATTTTATTTTATTTTAAGTTTAGTTTTATTTAATTTTACTAGGTTTAGTTTTTTTAATTTAATTAGTTTAAGTTAACTTAATTTGAAATAGATATTTATTAGATTTAGGTTTTTGATTTAATTTAATTTTGATTTGATTTAAGAAAAAAAGGGAAATCCGGATTAAAGCTTAGCCGTTGGATCAAGTGGACCGACGCTCCAGATTGGAGAGTGCATTTCACACGCGGAGGATAAGAGTGGAGGAGGCAACGCAGGGGACAGCTGGGGCCCACGCGTAAGGAAGCTGATGGATGTGTCTAATCTGGTGCTTCTCAACCTCACTACAACCGGTTTCTTCCTCAAATGAAAAAACGCCACATCATTTAGTCAAAGTCAGAGTTCTCTTCAGCCAATCATAGCCTCAGAACGTGCTGAGCTCACGAAAATGTAACGCATAGGATTATTCGCCTACTATCAGATTTTAAATAGAAACGTGAGGAGAAAGAGAGAGAAAGAGAGAATAAATTGTAAAGTGACACATCACACAGCCAATCATATTTGAGTATAAGAATCCGTGAATAATTGGGAAACACTCCCTTTTCAGCTATAAAAGGACTACGGGACAGAAGAGAAAAATACACAATTCTAGAGAGAGAAACACAGTAGTCCAGAGAGAGAAAGTCTGTGGGAGATAGAGCAGTGAAGTGGAGCTTCTTCAACCGCGATTTCTCTAGTTTGATTTTATTTTCAGTTTTAAAATTTTATTTTCTTTAGGATGTTTATATTTAATATTTTTGTTTGTCTTAGTTTAATTATGTTCTAGATTTCTTTTCTAGGGCTACGATGTAGCCTAACTATGATGCTTTAATATTTTTTCTTTCAATTTAGTCCATGAATTATTTTTCCTAGTTGAGTTTTTAATTCTATTCTTAATGCTTCTATTTAATTGGCCACTAAATAGATGTTTGTTAATCATAATGAAACCGGAAGGAGATTTATGTGTCTAGTTCGTTAGATTAAAATCTATAAATTGCATGTAAAATAGGAATATATTTACATGATTTGTGTAGTCGCTATATGAGTTTCCATAAATCTTAATGAATTCTTAATTAGTTTAATTCACATAGGAATATAGTGAATTGGTAACTAAGAGTATTTTTGCTTGAACTCGGGAGAAGATAGTGAATAAATTAGGGAATCTCGACTATCAACTAGGGGAATAATTTTAGGCTAATGAAATAGAGAATTTTTAGAGTGGATTAGTTATGGTGAAATCGGACACCCTAGGTTTATTTTCATTGATTTAATCCCTGTTTAATTTTCGTTCTACTCTCTCTTTATTTTAATTTTATTTTTGTTATTTTAATTACTTTTAGTTTACTTTTAGTTTTCATTTAATTTGATTTTTCTTTAGTCAATTAATTCAAATAAAGTTAGGGTCAGCATAATTTTGGTAATTAGTAAAACAACAGTCTTCGTGGGACGATACTCGATACTTCCTATTATATTACTTATTACGATTTTGTGCGCTTGCAAATTTCCACAACAAGTTTTTGGCGCCATAGCTGGGGACTGTTTGATTTTTATTAATATCGATACTAAGCAACTTTAATTTTAGTTTGAATTTTTTTATTTTATTTTATTAGTGTCCTGCTTTTGTTTTCAGGGTGAATAAGGCCAGTGTATGAGAAAGTTCGGAAAAGAAGATCTATTTCCTTTTGATTCTGAGATCGAGCGAACATGTCGAAAGTACAGAAAAGAAAAGAGAGAGGCTTCTAGACTAGAATAAGATACTACGGCTGACGACCAAGGAAACAATTTAGCAAGGGGACAAAAAGGAGCGATCATAAATAACTGGGCATTACATGACTATGCTTTGTCTATGGTTAATGAGACATTCTCGGGGATTAGACGTCTGACTATACAAGCCAATAATTTCGAGATCAAGCCGGCTATCATTCAGATAGTGCAGGCCAATCAATTTAGCGGCTCTCCCCTTGATGATCCAAATGCACATATTGCCACCTTTCTCGAGATCTGCGAGACTTTCAAACATAATGGTATTACTGATGATGCCATTAAACTGAGATTGTTCCTGTTTTCACTTCGGGACAAGACTAAAAGTTGGTTGAACTCTTTACCGCCTAGGACCATCACTACATGGAATGATCTTGCTCAGCGGTTTTTATCCAAATTTTTCCCACCAGCAAAAACGGCGAAGATGCAGAACGATATTACTACTTTCACCCAGCAAGATGGAGAGTCATTATATGAAGCCTGGGAGAGGTACAAAGACATGCTGAGACGGTGCCCTCACCATGGACTTTCCAAGTGGTTACAGTTACAGACCTTCTACAATGGGTTAAGTGGCTCGACTAGAACCCTTGTAGATGTGGCAGCTGGAGGTTCATTAATGGGGAAGACTGAAGAAGTGGCCTATAAATTACTTGAGGAGATGGCTGCTAACGCCTATCAGTGACCAATTGAACGCTCTACACCTAAAAAGGCTTATGAGATACATGAAATTGATGCACTTACAGCACTTACAGCTCAAGTTGCTACATTAACGAAGCGATTTGATGCTATTCACCCTACTCCTGATAGGTGTAATTTATGTGGTGGACCTCATGCCATTGGTAACTGCCAAGATAGTAATTCCTTTGATAAGCCTGAGCAAGCACACTTTGTGGGGAATGTCAACCGGCATCAGAACAACCCGTACTCCAACACTTATAATCAGGGATGGCGAAACCATCCAAATTTTTCATGGAGAAACAATGATAATGCTGTAAGGCCACCGATTGGATATCAACCTTAGCCTCAAGTCAATAAAGTCTCTTTGGAAGTTGCTCTTGCTCAACTTACTGAAAAGACAAATCAATATATGGCGAGGACTGACGCGTCTATCAGAAATTTAGAAATCCAAATCGGCCAGATCTCCAACATACTTTCCATAAGACCTCAGGGTTCTTTTTCGAGTGATACCGAGATGAACCCGAAGGAGCAATGTAATGCAATATCTCTTAGGAGTGGGAAACAAGTAGAGCAATCGAGCCAACTAATTTCAACTACGCCACCACCTTCTCCATTATCACCTTCTCCGAGCAGAAGCAGTCAATATCGAGCGCAGCAGATACAACCCCAGGGGCAATCCGAGACAAGACAAGTCGAGCAAGGAAAGCCGAAATCCAAGTTGTTCCTAGACAATCCACCTCCATATGTTCCTCCAATTCCATATCCGCAGCGGTTCAATAAATAGAAGTTGGATCGACAGTTCTCAAAATTTTTAGAAGTTTTCAAGAAACTCCACATAAACATACCCTTTGCGGATGCTCTAGCTCAAATGCCTAATTATGTGAAGTTCTTGAAAGAAATTTTATCCAATAAGAGAAAGCTAGAGGAGTATGAAACAGTAGCACTTACTGAGGAGTGCAGTGCGATCTTACAGAAGAAACTTCCACCAAAACTAAAAGATCCCGGGAGTTTTAATATTCCATGCACCATTGGGAATTCGTTCTTTGACAGAGCTCTATGTGATCTTGGTGCCGATATCAACCCAATGCCACTCTCGGTATTCAAGAAATTAGGTTTGGAGGAAGTAAAACCAACAACTGTTTCTTTGCAATTGGCGGACCGGTCTGTAAAGTATTCCAGAGGTATTATCGAGGATGTGCTTGTTAAAGTCGATAAATTCATCTTCCCAGCAGACTTTTTAGTGCTTGACATAGAAGAAGACCAAGAAATTCCTATTATTCTTGGTCGACCTTTTCTTGCTACTGGGAGGGCTCTCATCGATGTACAAAAAGGTCAATTGACAATGAGAGTCCAAGAAGAAGAAGTCGTCTTTAAAGCAACAAAATACCTACCTGAATCTGCCTCTTGCTTTAAAGTTGATATTTTGGAGAAAGGTGTGGCTGAAACAGTGAAAACAGAGCATCCAAAAGAACCTTATGTGACTTTAAATGTCTCTGCTAAGTCCACTAAAGAGGAAAAAGCAAACGTCACGGAGTATGCATGCTATTCAGAAGCTCCATCGTATTACTATGGGAGAAAGCCGAAGATAGAAAAATATGAGAATGGTCCTTCTACACCGTTCCCATCCATTTACGAACCTCCCTGATATGAAGGAAGAGTCTGGCTAATGACTATAAAATAAGCGCTTCTTGGGAGGTAACCCATGATCTATTTCTTTTTCCTTTTAGTTCTGAAATTTTAGATTTTTTTTTTGTTTTGTTTTGTTTGAATTTTTTTTTTTTTTGTGCGTTTCAGGTTCTTACATAAGTTTGGGGGTTGACATTTGTATTTAAACAACTTTACCATAAGCCTTCACCTTCATGTGACAATCTGAAGGAGTTTTCTTTTACCTTCTCTTTTATTTTTAACATTAGGGATAATGTTAATTTTAAGTTTGGGGGTAAGGAGTTTAAAAAAAAAATTCAAAAACAAAATTTGAAAAAATTGAAAAAAATTTAGTTGAGTTTAGGTTTGTTTTATGACCTAGTTGGATTGTCAAAAACCGATGATAAGACTTTGATTTAACTGAATAAGGTTCTTAGAAAAATGATGAATGCTATTTTTGTCTGTGTGCTTGATTCTGTGTTAGTTTGGTTTTACTTATGATTCCTTGATAATTTTGAGCACATAAATGGTTGCATTTAATTGTTTGCTTACTTAGAGGAAGTTTATTCGGATTTAATACATCTTTAAATCTCATTAATAAACTCTAGAACCTATTTGATTAACACTTGAGGCGAAATCCTAGACTGCATTGCATTAGAGATATGATTTAGGCCATCTTTGGATCGTTTGAGCCTTTCAAACCTACCCTTGACACTTATATCCATAATTTACCCCTTTGAGCCTAATTATTGACCTTTTCTTTGACACCCATATTTTTACCCTAGCTCTAAATAGTTTCTATCATTTTATCTTGTACCCATGAGCACAATTATGATCTTTGTTGAAAATATTTTGAGTTATACTATTATGGGAGGAAGGGTGGCGTTGAGAAAAATTGTTTTGTTAAGGCATGAAAAAAAAGTACTATACCCATGTGCAAAAAAAAAAAAAAATTGAAGAAAAAAAAGTGGTGAAAAAAAAATTCAAAAATCATAAGTTTGGAGTATAGTGCTTTAATGAGAAAATGTGGAGTGAAAGAAGAAATTGGAAAATAAGTTTGGGAGTGGTATGTCAACGAAGTGTTGAGTTGAGTTGTATAAAGATCCCTGAATAAGTTATGTGCTTAGGGTGATTTGAGTCACAAAAATGTCTATTATTCTACCTATTACCTTAGCCATACATTACAAGCTTAATAAAGTCCTAATGATCTTTGGTGCAGTATTAGTCTACACTAGTCGAGAGTGGTATGAAAAGTAGGTCTATGGAGTTTATATATTTCTATCTAGAGATTTATTATAACTTACTTGTTTGCATAAATTAATCCAAGTTGCAAGTAATTAAATATAATTGATTATTTACACACACACTCAAGGAATCTATGTGGAGTCAAATTGGTATTTGAATTGAAATTCTAGACTTTACAGTGTTCGAAATTTTTTCTTGAGCTTTATATTATGTGAAATCTTTGAGGCAAATTTTGAGAATTGAACTGGGTCATGGTTTGGTTAAGTCTAGGTGTTTAGAATTTTGTTTAGGTTTTCGTTTCTTTCTTTTGCTCGAGGACTAGCAAAAATTCAAGTTTGGGGGGGGAGGGGAGGGGGGGAGTGTGATAACTCTATGAAAATAGAGTTAATTGTGCTATTTTATTAATTAAAAATATGTGTCCAAGAGTAATTTTAATTTAGATTTTTAGTAATTTAAGTTGTTTTATTTTATTTTATTTTAAGTTTAATTTTATTTAATTTTATTAGGTTTAAGTGTTTTAATTTAATTAGTTTAAGTTAATTTAATTTGAAATAGATATTTATTAGATTTAGGTTTTTGATTTAATTTAATTTTGATTTGATTTAGGAAAAAAAAGGGAAATCCGGATTAAAGCTTAGCCGCTGGATCAAGTGGACTGATGGTCCAGATTGGAGAGTGCATTTCACACGCGGAGGCTGAGAGTGGAGGAGGCAACGCAGGGGACAGCTGGGGCCCACGCGTAAGGAAGCTGATGGATGTGTCTAATCTGGTGCTTCTCAACCTCACTACAACCGGTTTCTTCCTCAAATGAAAAAACACCACATCATCTAGTCAAAGTCAGAGTTCTCTTCAGCCAATCATAGCACCAGAACGTGCTGAGCTCACGAAAATGTGACGCATAGGATTATTCGCCTACTATCAAATTTTGAATAGAAACGTGAGGAGAAAGAGAGAGTAAATTGTAAAGTGACACATCACACAGGCAATCATATTTGAGTATAGGAATCCGTGAATAATTGAAAAATACTCCCTTTTCAGCTATATAAGGACTACGGGACAGAAGAGAAAAACACACAATTCTAGAGAGAGAAACACAGTAGTCCAGAGAGAGAAAGTCTGTGGGAGATAGAGCAGTGGAGTAGAGCTTCTTCAACCGCGATTTCTCTAGTTTGATTTTATTTTCAGTTTTATAATTTTATTTTCTTTAGGATGTTTATATTTAATATTTTTGTTTTTCTTAGTTTAATTATGTTCTAGATTTCTTTTCTAGGGCTATGATGTAGCCTAACTATGATGCTTTAATATTTTTTCTTTCAATTTAGTCCATGAATTATTTTTCCTAGTTGAGTTTTTAATTCTATTCTTAATGCTTCTATTTAATTGGCCACTAAATTGATGATTTGTTAATCATAATAAAACCGGAAGGAGATTTATGTGTCTAGTTCGTTAGATTAAAAGCCATAAATTGCATGTAAAATAGGAATATATTTGCATGGTTTGTGTAGTCGCTATATGAGTTTCCATAAATCTTAATGAATTCTTAATTAGTTTAATTCACATAGGAATATAGTGAATTAGTAATTAAGGGTATTTTTGCTTAAGCTCGGGAGAGGATAGTGAATAAATTAGGGAATCTCGACTATCAACTAGGGAAATAATTTTAAGCTAATGAGATAGAGAATTTTTAGAGTGGATTAGTTATGGTGAAATCAGACACCCTAGGTTTATTTTCATTGATTTAAACCCTGTTTAATTTTCGCTCTACGCTCTCTTTATTTTAATTTTATTTTCGTTATTTTAATTACTTTTAGTTTATTTTTAGTTTTCATTTAATTTGAGTTTTCTTTAGTCGATTAATTCAAATAATGTTAGGGTTAGCATAATTTCGGTAATTAGTAAAACAACAGTCTTCGTGGGACGATACTCGATACTTCCTATTATATTACTTGTTACGATTTTGTGCGCTTGCAAATTTCCACAACAATCATCTTCATTCCCTTCTTGCTCATATGCATAAATCTACAGTGCCATAGACTTGAATTAACACCGGCATCCATAGCTATTAGTGTATCTCTGCAACTGGAAGTCATATAAAGAGTTCCAATATTGTTTCCTCGAGCAACAAACACAACTCTTTTGCTGACATTCCACGAGTCACTAGAAAAGGTCACGTTATATCTATCATCATCAAGCTGTCCCATTGAGATAAGATTCCTCTTCAAGCCTGGTACATGCCTTACTTTCTAGATTTTTCATGCCGATCTATTTGACATTTTCAAATAAATATCACCTATACCAAAAATCTCCAATGGTTCTCCATCGGCCAGATACACCTTACAGAAATTATCAAAAATATAATTCTCGATAATCTCACAGTGTGTAGTAGTATGAAATGAGATTCCTAAGTCTAAAAATCTAAGAATCAATTGGACTATTAATAGACAATAGTAAAGCCTCTTGTTCCTTATTAGTCATAGCATTGGCATTTTGTGAGTTGTCTTTCTTCTTTGGTGCTCTATAATTCTTCTTTAGGTGGTCAATCCTGCCATAGTTCCAGCACTCCAGTTTTTTTCCTAGTCTGGACTTGTCTCTACCCTTGATTTGGACTTGCCGTGACCTCAGTTAGAATTCCTTTCATTGTTCCTGCCCCTGTTCTTGAGATTTAGGGCAGAACTCGATGATGTTACTTCACCAGAATCTACACTCTCCACTTCCTTAGTAAGAACTCGATTCCTGACATCATTGAATTGTAACTTCCCTTTGCTAACGGAATTGCTAACCGCCGCTCTTATAAATTCCCAATTATTTCATAAAGATGCCAAAAGAATGAGAGTACGAATCTCATCATCAAAATTGATTTCAATAGACACTAATTGCAAGATGAATGTGTTGAATTCGTTGATATTGGCTGCTACTGAAGTATTTTCTCCCATCTTTAAATTAAACAACTTTTTCATGAAATGAACTTTGTTGTTTGCTGACGGTTTCTCATACAAATCAGACAAGATGCTCATCATCTCAACTGTTGTCTTCACCTCTGCCACATTGTGAGCAACGTTCCTCATTTGCATCAACCAGATTATGCCGAACACCTGTCTCGTTGTCCTCCATTTTCTCTGGTTTCATACCTGAGAGAGGCTGATGCAAGTTCTTGCGATGCAGATAATCTCTAATCTACAATCTTCAGAGTGAGAAATCTGAACCGCCGAATTTGTTGATACAAGGTCCTGATCCATCTTCTTCAGCCATCACTTCTTACTCTTAATTTTTTTTATAAGTGAACATTATCATATACGTGAATAGTTCCATATATGTGAATAGTACTATATACGTGAATAGTACCTTACATATGAACAACACTCAACCTGACGCTCTGATACCAGTTGTTAGGGAAATAACCTCCTTGATAGACACATAAAATTGCGAAAGCGATAAATAAAGAGAAATAAGAAGATACACAATTTACGTGGTTTACTAATTTGGCTATGTCCACAAGACTACTGTAGATCTTTCACTATAAGGAGAAAATTTACGTAGTATTTATAATACGCACAACTCACAACCTTGATATCAATTACACCTAAGAATTTTCTCACAAAAATTCTCTCAAGAACTCCTTAACTGAAGCTCTTTATTTATCTCTATATTGTGACTTTTTCACTTTCATTAGAATGCAAATTAGAGTTGTGAAAGGGTCTATTTATAGGCTAAAACCCTTATTCTTCACATAGTTAGTAGCCTATAATGGCTGCCCATTGTCAACAAAAATAGGCTGGCAAATTAGGTGCCGAATTGTCAAGCCTATATTTTGTTTATGCATTAAATACATTTATACTTCCAACAGACATCAAGTCACCATTATTGACCACTTGCCCAACAATTATCTGAGAAGTGGGAACACATATTATTAACTCACATATAGTAGTACCTCTTTTTTCTGTATCTGATTTTTCTTTTTCCGGAATTGCGATTCTCACCTTGTACATGCATTGATAATGCTACCTCTCATTATACATAGAGAAATTTTATTAGAGGATTTAATTCTTCTATTTATTTGAGGGAAAACGTTATTTATTATCATTATTTTACACAATAAAAGAATTCATTTCTAGTAGAGGCACTATATCCTCGTTGGTCCATTTTACAAACTTTTTATTTTCGAAATCTTTTACAAAAATTTTAAGAATAATAAAAGAGAAAACATGTAAACAACCCAATATTTCTCTTTTCATCTCCTTTGTAACTTTGTAACAGTTAGATCATGAGAAATGTATGGCTGATTCCAAGATGCTGAAGAATCAACCCCTGAAGAAACCCTATCAAAGTAAAATCTCAGTTTCTTAGGTTGAGACAGTAAGGCATTCTCACTATCCAGCATGAAGAGAACAACTGACATTATGGGCCTCTCTTCAGGCCATTTTTGGACACACAATATGCCAACTTGGATACACCATAAGACGTCTGCTTCATGAACATCCTTCACCAAAACATCAACCAACTCTAATGGTATGCCTTCATTCCATAATTTCCATGCCTAAAACAATCCGATTTTAACTTTAGATTCTAACACGGAAATGTAGAAAGACATTGGATATTAATGAAGCATAATAGAGAAGCAACTATAACTAATTTGAACTCACATGTCCTACAAGGTTCAGCATGATCATGATAATCAAATCCTCTATTCTTCTTCCCACTTATTATCTCTAAAACCATGACTCTAAAGCTAAGTACATCGGATTTTAATGAAAATAGCCCATCAATTGCATACTCTGGAGACATATAAACACTATAAGCAATTGACAAAAACAGATTACTACTGGAATAGAAAGCCGCGGGGATGAAAAATGGAGATTTTATTGCCTTTACTAGGTTCCAACTACTCTTTTAGCATTTACTTCAATCTAGTCACCTCTAAATATTCTTGCTGTAATGCCCAAGATTCTCACATGCATAATAAGCTAATAATAAACATGTTCATATTGCATAATACACATATCAAGTAATTTTATGGTAAATTGCTTATTCTTTATTTTTAAATACTTTTAATCTGTATTATTGTACTAATGTTTGTCAAAGTGCTCCCTTGCAGTGTAAAGGCTCAGTACCCTCAGAAAAAGAGCTTGGTGTGTGAAAGGAACAAGAATATATATTCATGAATACAATATAATGTGCATATGCATTAAAATTAAGTTTGTTGATAACTTGGCCAAATGATAGTTTTTTGGTAAAATACATTTTTCACGCCTTTTAGAACCAAATTCACAGTGTGTTTAACATGTCAAATCACTTTTATTTAATGTTTAGAACTAATTTCTAGCAGTTTCAAAAATGTCGGTTCCAGGTAAGCACGAAGTGGTAGTCACTATACTGAACTATGTTTAATTATAATAAGCTAGCTTAGATTCAGCTTAATTGCGTAGTGTCATTTCTGTGCATTCTAATAATTAAGCTTTGATACTTTGTTTACATTACTAATTGGAGTCTAATTGACTTATTTTTATGTTTAATGATTGGTTATGGGGCTAGGTTCTAACATATTACAATAAGATTGGCTATATAGGATCATAAGTCAAAGTATGACTAGATTTCACTTTCTAGGCTGAGTTTCACCATTTTGGTCTACACTTGAGTGTATAGGAATGGCCAGCAACGTGGTGAGTAAGCCAAGAGTGATTTAAAGCTGTACACATGGAAAGTTAGGGTGTAAAATACCGAAAATACCTTTTAGAATTCAAGTTATGCCTTTTTTTAGCCATTAAGTATCAAACAAGTATATTCACATAATGAGATTAATGAAATATATATTTCAACTTTATAAAATTAGATTACAAGTATAGGAAAATTATTCTAACAATGAAAACACATAAATCTATAAATAGCAAACCTTGGGGCTTTAGGTCTATCTCTAATCCTCCACTTAAATTCTATATTTCCATCAATATTTAAAGTTTCCTAGGACCTATATTTATCAAATAGAAGCTTTAGTTTAAGAGCTAAAGCAAAAGAAAATAATTACAATTTCAAAATCATACATAAACCTCACTTTGACTAGTTTAAGCTTTTGTTGAATCTCTTGCTATCTACCTCCACTAAATTGATTCTCAAGGCTTTGAAATTGATTTTAGCACTCAAGAGGACCTAGAGAAACAATTTCTAAAGTGGTATCAAGTGGAGAATTGAAATAAGAAAACAAAAGCAAGGAATAAAAACTAGTAGAATTACCTTGACTACTTTGAACCTATATTGCTTTCTTATGCTCCAATTTGAGTTCTACCACTTGAAAACTCTTGGAAATAGCTAAGGGAAGTTGAGAGAAGCCTAAAAATGGTTGGAGTGGTTCAAGTCGTGGCTGGAGAGAAAGAAAAAGGAAATGACCAGATTTGGTCCATAGAAATGTATAAAAGTTGTTTTAGGCTTTGTCTAAACCGAAAGGAATTCAAGTGCACCTAGGTTGTTCTAAATGATCTTCTTTGAGGTGTATATGTGGGAATTGGCTTGTAAAATGTTATTGCAGATTTAAATCCATGATTTTAATCATGTGAGAATGTCCTAAAACTAGGGGAGGTGCTGTCCAAATATTTTTAAAACCAAATGGTACCATTTAGAAGCAAATGGACTAGTTTTTATGAAAGTATGTGCCATTTTGGATCATTTTTGTACTAAAGAACTAGCATTCGTGTTTTGATGATTTTATTCAGTTTTTAATGCTAGTTATTGACTACTACGTACTTCATATCACTTGTATACTTTCGGTTCATATTGTGATTAAGTTTCCTGATTTTTGTGAAAGTTGTGATTTCAGTCTTATGGTCGTTTTCTTTAAGCATTTTACATTGTAGTGATCATTTTAGTAATGAAATTCATATCAACTCTTCCAAACACCTTGCCACAGAGGATACTGATCATTTTCACTATCTTTTATGTCGGACACAAGGTAAGTAAAGATTTATTTTAACTACATCACAAGAATATTAGTAGATACAAGATATTTTCCTATATACTTATGTGTATTATATCAATTATATATTATTTATATGGTTATTATTAAATTTATAAAAGATATAAGCATAGCACGATCATTTAAGCATGATTTTCAAAGAAGTGAAGTTTTCCACGCATTAGATTTAAAGTAGTACCATTCTACTGATTTTTACAAGTTATGTTTTAAGTACATTGTTTATTCTGTCTGCATTGGGTACGTATGGTTTGTATATGCATTCTTCCCGTATAGATGGGCATGGCCTACTGACTGCCGGGACTAAGCATTATACTATGAGATTTATTAGGTGCATTACCTAGTCGGTCTGTGTTGGGTAGGTATGGTTCGCATTGGCCATGTGTTTCCCTCCCACATAGGTGGGCACGGCTTACCGACTGCCACAATTTTGTAGTATACTTAAGGGCCCCTATAAAGAAATATTTTCTAAGAAAAGTGCATTAAAATGAAAGGTTATAAAAGAAAGTACAATGAGAATTTCAATAAAGTTTATGCATGAAACACGCTCACAAGTATGCATAATCTTTACTTACTGAGCATTAGCTCATTTAATTCTTGTGATGCAGTTGAGGAGATATGCGATGTATAGAGTTACTGGTTGACTAGCACGCTTTCTTGTCACTATGATCATATAGACGTGGACGAGCTTGACTTGTGGATGACGTTTTCTTTGTATTTCGATATTTTGATGTGTTGTAAATATTACTGCTGATGGTAAGATAAACTGATAAGGACCTTTTAGTTGTACATTTTGTAAAGACACCTTGAGAAAGTAATGCCACGCAGATTATTTTGTTTTAGAGTTTGAAAAGTTTAAATTGGCCCACTTTTTTGCAAAAACTAAAGTTATGATTTAAGAAATAATAATACTTCCTAGCTTGACCTATATGGTGATATGGTTAAGCTAGGGGTGTAGCAGTTGTGGTATCAGAGCGGAGGTTTAGTCGTTTTTGAAGACTGCCTACATATGTATGATCATGTGACAAAAAGCTCATTTAACTAGTAAGTTTAATTATTTTCATATGTGCACTTCATTTCTATTATATGAGTTTGATTCATGCGTTATTATTGACTATTATGTTTGTTTGTAAGTAAAGGACCACTGTACAGGAAATCATGCCAAGGGTTAAAGGTCAGACTAGTCAACAGAGGGGTGATCAAGAAAATGACAAAGATACTAACATACATCGATTGGCTGAATTAGTGGAGAGACAGACTCAATAAATAGAGAGGCTTATAGAACGAGATCAAAGGAGAGAGGAACAATTACTAATACAAGTTGTAGCAAGACAAAAAAAACCATGAACCAGCTTCTGAAAGGTTCAGAAAAAATAAGCCTCCACCTTTTAAAGGTGAAACAGATCCGTTATTAGCTGAGGAGTGGATTCGCAGTTTGGAGGGTATCTTTGATTATATAAGAATCCCTGAGGAGGAGAAAGTTTCTTGTACTACTTATATGTTCCAAATGGATGCGAGGCAGTTTCTTGTACTACTTACATGTTCCAAATGGATGCGAGGCACTAGTAGAATTCCATGAAGTCAATCATAATGTTGACAGATTGACTTGAGAGAGATTTAAGGAAATCTTTTATAGGAAGTACTTTAGTGAAGCTCATCGACTTGCAAAAGTAGCTAAGTTTACTAATTTGAAGTAAGGTGGCATGTCTATGTGTGACTACATAAAGAAATTTGATGAGTTATCCCGTTTTGCTCCTCATATGGTAGGTACCAACGAGTTGAAAGTAAATCAATTTTTACAGGGGCTGAAAGCATAAATATATAGGGATATTAAGATGTTTACAGAGAAAGATGTGCCTTACGTATAAGTTGTAGAGAAAGCCCTTGAAGCTAAAGAAGCCGAACTGAAGGTAGTAAAAGCACTAGAAATTAGAAGAAACATAAACATGGAAAGGCGAAATACAAATTTTGGAATAGGTACTCAACCAGGGTTTATTGGCAGCAAAAAAAAATTCTCACAGGGTCAAGGACAAAGAGGAGATCCTTCAAGGTATCCGGCAATAGGTCAATAGATGCAATCTAATTCGAAACAGAAAGTTACATGTCCCAAATATGGAAGGCCTTATAAAGGTGAATGTCTTTTGGGTAGTAGAGCGTGTTATACATATGGCAAGACAAGACATTTTTCTAAGGATTGTCCCTCCACCTCTGGTGAACAAAGGAAAGTTCCAGCTCGTGTGTTCACCATGACTGCGACAGATGCTGAGGCTGATCCATCAATGGTAGCAGGTGAGATCTCTATCTTTGATATTCTCACAAATATATTAATAGATTCAGGAGCTACACATTCATTTGTATCATCAGCATATGTGAGAAAATTGGGCAGATCACCTGAAATATTGAATTTAAGATACTGTGTAACTATTCCATCTGGGGAAGTGCTATATTCTGGTCAAGTTTTGAGAGCATGTCCAATACAGATAGATGGTAGAGAGTTGTGGGCAGACTTCATAGTGTTAGATATGTAAGATTTTGAGGTGATTTTGGGTATAGATTGGCTATCTAAGTATCATGCTAGCATTGATTGTAATGGTAAGAGAGTAATATTTCAGCCACCTAGTGAAGAGAAGTTTACTTTCCTTGGGCCTTCTAAGAAGAAAATTGTACCAATTATTTCAATGATAAGAGCAAGAAAGTTACTTGAGAAAGAATGTATTGGTTATTTGGCAAATGTAATAGATACTAGATAAGAACTAAAACTGAAGCCAGAGGAAGTACCGGTGGTTAATAAATTTCTAGAGATATTCCCAGAAGATCTACCAGGATTACCACCTGATAGAGAGATAGAGTTTGTTATTGACTTACTATCTGGTACAGCCCCTATTTCTAAGGCACCATATAGAATGGCTCCAGCAGAGTTGAAGGAACTGAAGGTACAATTACAGGAGCTTTTGGATAAGGATTTTATATGCCCAAGCTTTTCACTATGGGGTGCTCCAGTTTTGTTTATAAAGGAGATAGATGGGACTATGAGGCTTTGTATTGATTATAAAGAGCTAATAAGGTCACAATCAATAATAAATATCCTCTCCCTAGAATGATAATTTTTTTGATCAGTTACAAGGTGCTTCAGTATTTTCCAAGATTGACCTAAGATCAGGATACCATCAACTGAAAATTATGGAAGAAGATATTCTTAAGACAACTTTTAGAATGAGATACGGGCACTATGAGTTCTTAGTAATGCCCTTTGGCTTAACTAATGCCCCAGCTGCTTTTAAGGATATGATGAACAAAGTATTCGAGGATTTCTTGGATAGTTTTATTATAGTGTTCATTGATGATATTTTGATCAACTCATGCTTAAGGGGGAACACATGGAGCATTTAAGAACAGTTTTGAGGATCCTAAAAGAAAAGTAGTTGTATGTAAAGTTTAAGAAGTGTGAGTTTTGGTTGGAGAAAATTATCTTCCTTAGTCATGTAGTGCCTAGAAATTGTATTTCTATGGACCTAGCAAAGGTTGAAGTTGTAAGTAATTGGTCAAGACCTACAAATATTTTAGAGCTTCGTAGTTTCTTGAGATTGGCCGGTTATTATAGAAGATTCGTAGAAGGATTTTCTAAGTTGGCTTCTCCATTAACTCAGTTGACTAGAAATAACGTGAAATTTCATTGGGGTGATAATTATGAAAAGAGTTTTCAAGAGTTAAAGCATCATTTGGTCACAGCTCCTATACTTTCTATACCCACTGGATCAAGAGGATTTGTTGTTTATAGTGATGCTTCAACGATTGGAATTAGAGATTATGCCTACAGGTTTAATGGAGAAATTAGCAACTCTTACCTTGTAACCTACAATTTTAGAGAGAATCAAGCAAGGCCAGAATACAGATCCCTATTTGACAAGTTTAAAGACTAAGATAGAGTCTGGAAAGAAGGTGGCCTTCCAGATTTCTAGTGATGGTGTAATCAGATACAAAAATAGACTGTGTGTGCTAAATGGAACAATTAGAAAGGAGATATTGATAGAAGCTCACACTACTCCCTATTCAGTACATCCACTTACTACAAAGATGTATAGAGATTTGAAAATGCATTATTAATGGCCAGGTATGAAGAAGGATATGATTGAGTTTGTAGAGCAATGCCTCACATACCAGCAAGTTAAAGCTGAATATCAAAGACCTGCTGGTACATTGAAGCCTATACATGTGCCAGAATGGAAATGGGAAGAAATTGCTATGGATTTGGTTGTTGGACTTCCTAAGACAAATAAAGGTCATGATGCTATTTAGGTAATTGTGGATAGATATACTAAGTCAGCCCATTTCCTGCCGATTAAAGTAACATATAGCTTGGATCAGTTGGCTCAGTTGTATGTTCAAGAAATCATTAGACTACACGGTGTTCCTAAGGTTATCATTTATGATCGAGATTCTAGATTCAGTTCAAAATTCTAGAAGAGGGTTCAGGAGGCTATGGGTAAAAAACTTGCATTCAGTACAGCTTTTTATCTTCAAACAGATGGACAATCAGAAAGAACTATACAGACTCTTGAGGATATACTTAGAGCTTTTGTGTTAGATTTTCATGGATCTTGGAGCAAGTACTTGCCACTGATAGAATTTGCCTACAACAATAGTTATCAAGCTTTAATTGAAATACCTCCATATGAAGCATTGTATGAAAGAAAATATAGATTTCCAATTTATTGGGATGAGATGGGAGAAAGGAAATTTCTTGGTCCTGAATTGGTAAGAGAAATAGCTGAAGCAGTAGAAAGATTCATAAAAGGTTATTAGCTATTCAGAATAGACAAAAGCATTATACTGATCCTAGAAGGAGAGAGGTCACGTTTAATATTGGAGACAAAGTATTTTTAAAAGTTGCTCTTATGAAGGGAATCATGAGGTTTGGGAAGAAAGGGAAGCTTAGTCCCAGATATATAGGCCCATTTGAGATACTTGACAAAGTTGGAGATGTTGCTTATAGACTTGCTTTGCCACCCTCACTGTCAAACATACATAATGTTTTTCATGTCTCTATGTTAAGGAGATATATTCTAAACCTATCACATGTTTTGAGTTTTGAGCCGTTAGAGTTGAGCCAAGATGTGAGCTATGAAAAACAACCAGTGGAGATTTTGGATAGAAAAGAAAAGGAGCTTAGAAACAAGAAGATCCCTTTGGTTAAAGTACAATGGAGAAACCATGAAGTAGAAGAGGCCATATGGGAAAGAGAAGAAGAGATGAAAACTAAGTATCCTCACTTATTTGGGTAAGTAAATTTCGAGGACGAAATTTAATAAGAAGGAAAGGATTGTAATGCCCAAGATTCTCACATGCATAATAAGCCAATAATAAATATGTTCATATTGCATAATACACATATCGAGTAACTAGTATTAATTTTATGGTAAATTGCTCATTCTTTATTGTTAAATGCTTTTAGTCTGTATTATTGTACTAATATTTGTCGAAGTGCTCCCATGCAGTGTAAAGGCTCAGTACCCTCAGAAAGAGAGCTTGGTGTATGAAAGGAACAAGAATATATATTCATGAATATAATACAATGTGCATATGTATTAAAATCAAGTTTGTTGATAAATTGGCCAAATGGTATTTTTTCGGTAAAACGCATTTTTCACGCTTTTTTGAGCCAAATTCATAGTGCGTTTAACATGTCAAATCACTTTTATCTAATGTTTAGAACTCGTTTCTAACATTTTCAAAAATATTGGTTCCAGATAAGCACGAGGTGGCAGTCACTATACTGAACTACGTTTAATTGCACTAAGCTAGTTTAGATTCAGCTTAATCGCGTAGTGTCATTTCTGTGCATTCTAATAATTCGGATTTGATACTTTGTTTACATTATTAAGTGGAATCTAATTGACTTATTTTTATGTTTAATGATTGGTTATGGGGCTAAGTTCCACCAGATTACAATAAGATTGGCCATGTGGGATCATAAGTCAAAGTATGACTAGATTTCACCTTCTAAGCTAGGTTTCACTATTTTGGTCTACACTTGAGTGTATGGGAATGGCCAGCAATGTAGTTAGTAAGCCAAGAGTGATTTAAAGCTGGACACATGGAAAGTTAGAGTGTGAAATACCGAAAATACCCCTTAGAATTTAAGTTATGCCTTTTCTTAGCTATTAAGTAATGATTTTGGACCAAATCTGGTCATTTCCTTTCTCTTTCTCCCCAGTCATGACTTGAACCACTCCAACCACTTTCTAGGCTTCTCTCAACTTTCCTTAGCCATTTCCAAGAGTTTCCAAGTGGTAGAACTCAAATTGGAGATCAAGAAAGTAAGATAGGTTCAAAGTAGTCAAGGTAATTCTACTAGTTCTTATTCCCAGATTTTGTTTTCTTATTTCAATTCTCCACTTGATACCACTTAAGAAATTGTTACTCTAGGTCTTCTTTAGTGATAAAATTAATTTCAAAGCTTTGGGAATCAATTTGGTGGAGGTAGAAGGCAAGAGATTCAACAAAAGCTTAAACTAGTCAAGGTGAGGTTTATGTATGATTTTGAGATTGTAATTATTTTCTTTTGCCTTAGCTCTTAAACCAAAGCTTCTATTTGAAAAATATAGGTCCTAGGAAACTTTAAATATTGATGGAAACATAGAATTTAAGTGGAGGATTAGAGATAGACCTAAAGCCCTAAGGTTTGCTATTTATAGATTTATGTGTTTTCATTGTTAGAATAAGTTCCCTTTACTTGTAATCTGATTTTATAAAGTTGAAATGTATATTTTATTGATCCCATTATGTAAATATACTTGTTTGGTTGCTAGTTGTGACAATAAAAATGTGTAAAAGTGGTTTTAGGCTTTGTCTAAACCGAATGGAATTCAGGTGCACCTAGGTTGTTCTAAATGATCCTCTTTGAGGTTTATATGTGGGAATCGGCTTGTAAAATGTTATTGCAGATTTAAAACCATGATTTTAATCATGTGGGAATGTCTTAAAAATAGGGGACGTGCTGTCCAAATATTTTTAAAACCAAATGGTACCATTTAGAAGTAAATGAACTAGTTTTTATGAAAGTATGTGTCATTTTGGATCATTTTTGTACTAAAGAACTAGCATTCGTGTTTTGATGATTTTAATCAGTTTTCAATGCTAGTTATTGACTACTACGTACCTCATATCACTTGTATGCTTTTGGTTCATATTGTGATTAAGTTTCCTGATTTTTGTGAAAGTTGTGATTTCAGTCTTGTGGTCGTTTTCTTTAAGCATTTTACATTGTAGTGATCATTTTAGTAATGAAATTCATATCAGGTCTTCCACACACCTTGCCACAGAGGATACTGACCCTTTTCGCTATCTTTTTTGTTGGACTCAAGGTAAGTAAAGATTTATTTTAACTGCGTCACAAGAATATTAGTAGATACAAGATGTTTTCCTATATGCTTATGTGTATTATATCAATTATATATTATTTATATGGTTATTGTTAAATTCATAAAACACATAAATATGGCATGATCATTTAAGCATGATTTTCAAAGAAGTGAAGTTTTCCACGCATTAGATTTAATGTAGTACTATTGTACTGATTTTTACAAGATATATTTTAAGTATATTATTTAGTCTGTCTGCATTGGGTAAGTATGGTTTGCACATGCGTCCTTCTCGCATGGGTGAGCACGGCTTACCGACTGCCAGGACTGAGCATTGTACTATGAGATTTATTAGATGTATTACCTAGTCGGTCTGCGTTGGATAGGTATGGTTCGCATTGACCATGTGTTTCCTTCCCGCATAGGTGGGCACTGCCTACTGACTGCCTCGATTTTGTAGTGTACTTAAGGGCCCTATAAAGAAACGTTTTATAAGAAAAGTGCATTAAAATGAAAGGTTATGAAAGAAAGAGTATAATGGGAATTTCAATAAAATTTATGCATGAAATACATTTACGAGCACGCATGATCTTTACTTACTGAGCATTAGCTCATTTAGTTCCTGTGATGGAGGTGAGGAGATATATGATGTATAGAGTTACTGGTTGGCTAGCACGCTTTCTTGTCGCCATGATCATACAGATGTGGACGAGCTTGACTTGTGGATAATATTTTCTTTGTATTCCGATATTTTTATGTGTTGTAAATATTACTACTGATGGCAAGATAAACTAATAAGGACAATTTAGTTGTACATTTTGTAAAGATACCTTGAGAAAGTAATGTCACGCAGCTTCTTTTATTTTAAAGTTTGAAAAGTTTAAATTAGCCCACTTTTTTACAAAAACTAAAGTTAGGGTTTAAGAAAGAATAATAGTTCCTAGCTTGACCTATTTAGTGATATGGTTAAGCTAGGGTTGTAACACTTGCCAAGCCAAAGTTTGGTATTTTGGGATTCATCTCATTATCTAAAAGGATATTTCTTGCTTTGAGATCTCTGTGAATAATTCTCAACCTTGAATCTCGATGAAGACAAAAAAGTCCTCTAGTTATGCCCACTATATTTGTCAGACCACTTCTGTTGATTGAGTGTAGTGCCTTTTTTCGATCTATACATTTTCCATAAAGTCCAAACTTTTTTTTTTCCAAATGTAGAGAGTGCTAAGTTAATATAAGAAAACGAAAAACTTAGAATACTGAAGGTGGCTTACTGAATATGTACAAGTCCGAGCTTTTATTAGGCATATACTTATATATCAACATCCTCTCTTCTCTATGAATACAGCATCCCAAAAGCCTAACAAGATTCCGGTGCGAAAGTTTCGGAATCAAGATAACCTTATTCTGAAACTCTTCTATGCCTTGTCCTAAATTTTTGGATAGTCTCTTCACTGTTATTTCTGCTCCATTTGGGAGCAGTCCCTATAGCAATTAAAATCTCCACTTAAGCCATAAAATTACGTACAAGATAAGGGGTAGCACGAGTTAAACAATTCACTCAGAGCCAAGAGTTAAATACAGAACATTGTTAGAAAGGTACCTTGTAAACAAGGCCAAAATTGCCCTCTCCAATTTTATTTGAAGAAGAGGAGTTGTCAGTGCCATGCATAATAATATGTAGATCAAATGCAGGTAGGTCTATATCCTCGCTGAGAACACCAAAATGGTGAATTTCATCTTGATCGTTTAACATTCCCTCTGCTATAAAATAATGAGAAGTTAGGTGCATAATCAGTGATTAAAGAAGCCACGATTTATTGTAGGTACGAACTAAAAGAATAACAACATGGGGTGTATTTCACTCTAAAATTCTTGTTGTAAACAATGAGTAACAGATTTTGGGCTTCTAGATCCTAGATTATGGAGGGTATTGACTACTGACTCTATTAGTAGTGGCCTAGTCTTGCCGATGCTAACAAATAACTAGGTAATAATAATAAAACAATTATTTTCCAGCATTTTACTGATATTGAGTCATTTATAGGTACTTAAACAAGATATCTATTTGTACAAGAATTTTCATGACCTTGGCTTGTGTTGGAGTTGGAGATCCTCTTCATTACAACATACCCTTATCATCTAAAATCTAAACAATCCCGAATTTGACCCATGCATATTTTTATTTTCTCCTTAGTTTATTGGATTGTTTCTCTTTTCGTGTTTGAAAGTATTGCGGTGTTTGAATCAATCAATTAGGCATTGGTTTGATAATTAATAATAAGATATGTGTATACCTACCAACGAAAAAGGAAAACTAGACTACTAATACCAAGATGATTACCATAGTGTGTTTGACACCCCTATCCGATCCTGTGACCAACCATGATATATATTAGAAAAACATTACACATTACAAAGCTCCATTAGCAATACAACAACTTGGATGGCTATACCAATAAGTTAAAATTTTAGGCTACGATTGGCATTCAAAATGGAATTTGATCAGTAGGATCTCTAGTAAACAAGGCTTAGTTCAAATAAATGTTAAAACTCAACCACTGATAAAGTTCTTGTTCAAATATTTTTGCCATCATTAAACTCTTTCATATCAAGATCTGCTAATAAACGAATTCAACTTTATTGGCAATTAAGCTTACCAAGTTCAGAAGCGGCAATCTTAATGTACAAGTCCAATCTAGACGGAGATCACCTGTCGCAGTTCTCTGTCTCCAACCCTATCCCATTCGTATAAGAAAGCCACGTGTATCCCAAAACAAATTTGCACTATGCCTTGTTTGGAGAGTAATGGAAAATACCTTTATACCAATAGCCAATTAATTAATTTATCATACTGCAACTAGAGGAGAGAAACAAAAGGCAAACTCTCTCTCTCTCACACACACATGGTCTCTCTCTCTCATAAATGGTCAAGCTTCAAACATCCACGGTCCACTGGGGGAGATCAAATTTATGAGCTTCAAGAGTCACATGGTCTCTCTCTCATCACTCTTGTTAGGAGAGTTAAAAGGAAAAGAAAACTAGAGAGACTATATATAGCCTAACTTTTTTTTCTCCCCTTATTTCGAGAGAATGTATCTCCCTGCTTTGAGTACTTGTGCAAATCACAACTAGATGGGAGCTTCTCTTGACAGTGGCTCTTGTGCGGCAATGACTGTTATTGGCTCCAGGGCCTGCCTAGATTGGTCTCTTACTCTTCTTTTAGTTGCTATTATGGACCTAGTTTCTTTTTGTCCCTTCCCAATTTGTTGGGTTCTTCGTGAACTTATTAAAGCCGCCCATGATCTTGCCTCCTGGGCCTCTAGATATGTTCTGTTACTGTTAGTTTTTGAGAGATTCCCCTTTGTGACAACCACTTTAAATTTTTTTTTGAGGGGACAAACACTTTGATTTAGTTTTTTCTATAAAATTTAGATTTTTACTGGCAATATATATATATATATATATATCTCCCAACTCTGAACTGATACTTATATTAAGAAAATAAAATCTTAACACAAATTAAGAGAATATATCTCCACTCTTTTAACTGATATTCATCTTTAAATAAATAAAAAAAAAACTTGAAACAATGGTAGTACAATACCAACGGGTGAAAAAGGATAAAAAGAAGATCGCCCTAAACATACAGGCATTTGTTGAAGGTATAGATCGATCATCGGAAAATAGTTTGGTTTAGATCCTATTTTCGATTAAGGAGACAAAGAAATATGTTCTTTTGATTCTGGGAATTTCATTTTATTAAAAAAAATTTCAGTGAGGAAAAATAAATAGTATATTCAAAATTGAAGCAATAGTTGCAGGGGATATATCCTTCTAAGTCTGAGTGTCAAGGTTTTTTTTTTAATAATAAGATAATTAGAACCTTGTCTAAGGAACACAACTACTACCCGTGTCAAATTTTTCCATGTCTTCAACTACTTTGGGCACAAACCCAGTTAGGCAATGACAAGAAGAATTCTGATTAACAATACAAATACCATTTGTACCACAGGGCCCAAAATTGTCACACTCTTCTTTCTACAGAGTATACACTTTAAACCACTCATGGCTTCATAATTCCACCTGAATCATTCTAGAGAATCCGATAGGGTCAACTTGAGCATTGTCATGGTGGAGTCATCATAAATTTCGTAGGTATAGTAGGCATGACTCTTGTTGAAAACAAAAATACGATTATGAATCAGGTTTGATCTGATTGGTGGATCTCCACCAAACCGAGCACTATCCCAAGGCTTGCTTTAGTATTATATCTCTGACCCTTTACCCTGAAGTAGCTGAGGGAGCCCACGAGAGTTGAGTTTATATGTATAATAACCTATAGATCGATCTTCATCAGTATTCCAGGAGCTAAGATACTAATTCTGTAATTACCCATACCTGAAAAAATAAATAAATAAAAGAAAGAGGAAAGGATAAAAAGACCAAAGGTTTTGTTTAATGAAGAAGAATAATTGAGTAAATTTTAAAAATTAGGAAACCCTATACGTATAAACTTTTAGAGTTTGACAAAGAAACTAAAAAAAATAGGCCTGCAGAAGAAGAGAGAATGGCTGAGAGCTTGGGAGAAGAGAAGGGAGCACAAAAAGGTTGATTTATCCACTCTCTAAGGCAAAGAACTCCTCCCCATTGAATATCAATCTACTATTTAGGGTTCTTTTTTGTCTTAGTTTTTAGGGTTAATAAAATCTATTTGATTCAGTCATAATTCTATGGAATATTTATATTTTAAGTGATTCCTTTGGCTGTAATGTCTAAAATGAGATCAAAAATATGTAATTTGGATATGTAGATTAAAAGTTACTGACTTTTGAGTTTTGGCCTAAGATGGTAAAATACAGTAGAGGTTACAACTGGCTTTTTAGGAGTTTTTGTTGATCTAATAGGGTCATATTTGATATAGTTGGAAAGCTTATTCGAGAAGCTAGCTTTCCAATGGTATATAATTCATGGAAAACATATTTATAATTAAAGAGTTAAAGCCTTTTAAACTAAGTGCTATAAATCTGGAAAAATTTGAAACTTTTGGCAAATTGAGCAAAACATGGCAATAACTAGCTCAGTCACGTGGGATCCACCTACAGACCCCACAACCATATTCTTGGCACTTTTAGAACCCCAATTACTTGTAGAAATTTTCCTCCATTTTTCATAATTTTTAGAGTTTAGTTAGAATTGTTATAAGTTTTTGATGTCAAAGTTATGCAAGATAGTATAGTGAACATATCGAGTGTGTTTAGGTGGCGGGTTAGATATTTTTCTAAGTATGATTTAAAGTGCTTATTAAGTGTTTAATGTTCATATATAATTTTTTTATAATTATAGGTACTTGTGGTAGCTAGCAAATTATTCTTAGATTGGTTAGGCCAGTGAGTAGGTATGTAATCTTTCATATTTTCTAGTGACTTTTGGTTTACTCTTTTTTTTTTCCCCCTTGAAAAGTCTTTTATTTTACTTAAGTTAATGTCTTTTGCTTTCTTTTAGAAAATTCATGTTTGTAAATCTGAAATTTGTTTTCAAACAATTTGTTAATGAAATGAAAATTATTTTGATAAGTTGATAACTAACTTTGGAATAAAATATGGATCAAGCTTCTAATTAGCTTATGTTAAATTATTTGAAAGCTGTTACTTTATTAATAAATGTGAAAAATATTAGTGATTTATATTATAAATGAATGTGTTGAAATGCTCTTCAATGACTATGCATGTAGACCCAATCCACAGAGATTATATGTGGACAGTACTGACTTAACTGCAGGGTTACATGTAGTAGTTTCAGACCTAGATACGGGAATTATTTGTAGTAAATTTGGACCTAACTACAGGGGTTATTTGTAATAGATTCGAACCTAGTCACAGGGGTTAAGCATGGTTATAGTTGCAAAGAACTGTAGAGTAGTATTTGAAAATGTTATTTATTATTGAACGAGTTTGAAACTATGGGTTTTATTAAATTGGTTTCCAATTAGTTTCATTTGCTTGTTTTTAAAAGCATTGATTTTGAAGTTAGAACTATTTCGCAAAATAATTTCTAAAAGTTTTAAATTGCATATGCTTGATCCGATTAGTAAAGATTATTAGTTAGTTAATGGGCTATCAAGCTCATTCTTTTATTCTTTAATCTTTTTTAGATTCAAAGAATAGTTAGTAAGTGAAACTTCTATTTGGAGAGTGACCATTTAAGGACTCAAATCTACTCTTTAGAGTTATTATATATCTTGTTTAATTTCTATTATTATGACATTATTTGTTATTGGAGGTCTATTGAATTATGTTATAGTTCTTAGTTTCTTTCGTCTTTATGGGATTGAGATTATTTTTGATGGTTTAGATTGACTCGGTATTTTTTAATGATGAGATATTTTTGGGAGTTTAATGCATTTTACTGGTTTTATTTATTATTGTATTAGAAACTTTTCATGTTTATGGGGTTAATCTTTATGGGCATGTGGCGGTTGCTATGTCCTTGGTCTTGGGGCATGGCAATTAAAGTGGTATCAAAGATTAGGTTAAGACAAGCTCTTGTCTAAGATTATGATTCATTTATATTATGATCTTTAGAACCTTCTTAAGATGTTGATTTTATCTACATTAAGTTAAGATGATGATCTCGTCTAAGTTAGAGTGATAATTCTTTTAAACTTAAGTTAGATAGTTATAATCTTTTTGTTATTTTTTTATTATCTTAAACATCAAGTAATGTTGGGAAAATCTATTTTGTGCTTGAACGCTTATATGGCTAACAATAGGACTATGGCAAACATCACCTGTTACACCCTAGTCCCAAGGACGTGCGCCACATACCTAAAAAGCAAAACCTTATAAATATGTAAGGCATCGATCTATAGTCCACAAAAACAAAGAAGAATTAGTCTCCAATAAATATGCTTAAGTAATGTATAACTAGACAATTTTTATAAATCTCCAAATGTTAAAAATTGACTATACAAAATACAAATTATAATCTAAGAAGTTGGTACTAATTGACCTTTTAGGTGTTCATGTTTTCTCATTAAACATGAACAACTTTCCCTCTTCCAATTACAAACTCCTATGTATCTAAATTACTACTAAATAAATTCTGCTTTAGTCAACATCTTAATTGATGATCCTTAAAACCTGGGAATGGAAAAAATAAAATAGTGAGCTCGACAGCCGAGCAAGTAACCAGTAACCTTACATAGTTGGATCAAATATATATACATTTGAAAAGATTCAATAATATCTTTCAGAATAAAATTGATTTTAGAGTTTAGTACTTTTAAAGATAATCAATTGAGATTATTTGAAAAATTAATTTAATCAAAAATAGGAAGCATATTTTCAAAATCTGTCATTTTAATATCATGTGGACAAGGATTGCCGATGGAACATAGATTCCTGTTTTCGTTGTGAAATCCATAAGCATAAGTTTGCATCGTGCCCTTTAAACAAAGATTCAAACAATGCACAACAACTTCAAAGTACTCAATCATCACAAGGAACTCGACCTAATAGAGACAAGGGAGGAAATCAGAAATCTAAAGCTTAAGGAATAGTTTATGCTATGACATTGCAAGATGCACAAACTTCAAATGATATAGTGACATGTACTATTCTTGTATCCTCCAAACATGCGTATGTATTGTTTGACTCTGGAGCAAGTCATTCCCTTATGTCTACTAAATTTATGAACAAACATGATATGTTGATTGAGCCTATAGACACTGATTTATGTATAGACGCCCTAATTAGAAGCACCTTGATTGTTGACAATACTTATAAGTCTTATAGTGTTGTTATCGAAGATTGGGAGTTACTAGTTGATTTAATGGTTCTAGACATGCATGATTTTGATATCGTACTAGGAATGGACTGGTTATCTAGATATCATGCTTCTATTAACTGTCATAGGAAGAAAGTTAATTTTCACATTCCTAGCCAGCCTGAGTTCTCTTTTGTTGGAAATTCGAAATGTACTTCTCCTCGTGTGATTCTATTTTACAAGAAAAACAAATATTGAGACACAGGTGTGAAAGCTACTTGGCGATGGTTTGAGATACCCAATAAGATGGGTTGAAATTAGAAGATATTGCTATTGTGAACGACTTTCTACATAGTTTTCTGGAAGATATTGCTGCTAGATAGAGAGATAGAATTCGCTACATACATTTTATCAGATACTACTTCAATTTCTAAAGCTCCTTACCATATGGCACCAGTAGAATTGAGAAAGTTGAAAAAGCAATTACAAGAATTATTGGACAAAGTTTTTATTAGACTAAGCATTTCTATACGGGAAGCTCCTGTATTATTTGTGAAGAAGAAGGGTGGAAGCATGCGTCATTGTTTTTTTAATCGTGAATTGAACAAGGTGATTATACAAAATAAGTATTGTCTACCAAAGATAGACAATCTATTTGATCAGTTTCAGGGTGCACAAGTTTTCTCTGAAATTGATCTTTGATCTGGCTATCATCAATTGAAGATTAAAGTAGAAGGTATTATTAAGACCACTTTCCATACAAGGTATGGGCATTACGAATTTTTGGTGACGCCTTTTGGATTAATTAATCCCCCAATTGTGTTCATGGATACTATACTCAAAAAGTGAAGATGAACATGCAGAATATTTAAGGAAAGTATTATAGAATTTACGGGAAAAGTAGCTTTATTTGAAGTTGAAGAAATATGAATTTTGGCTTATGAATGTATCTTTCTCGGGGCATGTAATATCAGAGGATGGAATTTCTGTTGACCCATAAAAAGTTAAGGCAATTGTGAAGTTGAATAGGTCGACAAGTATTTCAGAGATTTGCAATTTCTTGGGTTTGGCTTCATACTATAGAAAGTTTATGGAAGGATTTTCATTGATAGCAGTTCATTTGATGCAACTTACTCATGATGGAATCAAATTTGAATGATCAAAAGATTGCGAATGGAGTTTTCATGAACTGAAGAAAAGATTGGTTTCTTCACCAATCCTTACAGTATTTTCTGAAACTGGAGGATTCATTATGTATAGTAATGCGTCAAAGAAGGGATTAGAATATATTTTGATACAACATAATAAGGTCATAGCTTCTAGACAATTGAAGGGGTACGATAAAAATACCCTATACATGATTTAGAGTTAGCTATTATAGTTTTTGCTCTTAAGATATAGAAACATTATTATTACGGAAAGAAATGTGAAATCTATACTTATCATAAGAGCCTGAAATATCTTTTCACTCAAAAATAGCTAAACATGAGATAGAGGAGGTGGCCAGATTTGCTAAAAGATTACGATTTAAGTATTCGCTACCACCCTGGACAGGAACTTATAGTAGTTGATGCTTTGAGCAAAAAAACTTCAGGTAATTTGGGAACTTTAATCACTGATCAGACGAATATTTTGGAAGATATGAAAAATTGAACATAAATCCAAGAGAAAGAATTACCTCAAGAATCCTAAATAGTAGATTGATATTCAATGGGGAGGAGTTGATTAACTTAGATTGATATCTAAGACAAATCAATCTTCTTGTTCTCCCTTCTCTTTTTCCAAGCTCTCAGCCATTTTCTCTTCTTCTACAGAGCATATTTGTTTTAGTGTCTTTGTCATACTCTAAAAGTTTATACATATAGGGTTTCCTAGTTTTTAAAATTTATGTAATTGTCCTTCTTCATTAAACTAAACCTTCGGTCTTTATGTGCTCTTTCTTTTATTTATTTATTTTTTCAGGTACGGATTATTGTATTCTCACCCACTTAAAATAAGTTTAGTCCTCTAAATTTCACGTACCTGTATTCTCAAAAAAGGAAAGGGTACTCTGCTCTCATTTAATCTTCTAACTCCCATGTAGCTTCTCTTTCAGTATAGTTGTTCCATTAAACCTTAGGATAAGTAATAATCCGACGTCTTAACATGTGTTCCTTTGTATCAACAATATGCAATAGACATTCTTCATAAGTCAGATCTTCTTTAAGTTGTATCGGCTTGTACTGAATCACATTACTATGATTAGGAGTGTATCTCTTCAACACAGACACGCAGAACACATTGTGAACACCGAAAAAATCGAGGACTTAGCTTATCTCAAACTTCGAATATGTTAACCCCTCTTATAACATTTTTAAGAAAATATGATCACAAACTTCAAATACCACTTCACTTCTTTTGGGGTCTGCATAACTTATCTAATGACTTTTTGTAGCTAAGAGTCTTTCTTCGATCAATTTATCCTTCTCAATAGTCTGTTGTACCATTCTAGATCCTGTAATTGCCTTTTCTCCAATATCATCCGAACAAATAAGAGATCTGCACTTCCTACTATATAGAGCTTCATATGGTGCTACTTGTACACTAGCTTGGTAGCTATTATCGTATGCAAACTTTACCAATGCTCATCCCAAGAACCCTTAAAATCTTTGGTAGAAGCTCTCAACATATCTACAAATATCTGAATGGCTATTTCTGATTGTCCATATGTTTGTATGTGAAAACCAGTACTAAAATTTAACTTATTTCCAAAAACACTGTGTATGGCCTTCCAAAACTGAGACAAATTTTTGGGATCTCAGTCATAAATAATAATTGCAAGAATCTTATCAAGTCTCACTGTGATATCCTAAATTTCGTACGACATCCAGCTCCTTACAAAATTAAATAGTCAATAATAACATGACTCTGCATCATTTATATTAAAGTTATTTATGCATTCTTAGTTAGGCATAAATTGCTTCATAAAAGGCCAAGTCATGAATCTTAAATACTTGTTATTATTAACCTTTGCTCTCTAAGAAATTTTGCAGTGAAATACTTTACAAATGCTCTTTAGTATGAATTGACTTGTATTAAGTCAATATTATAACGTTATATATTTCCATCATTTTATGGATTAGTATTATTTTATTTCTTTTTGTACCTGGTTAAGATGAATTTGAATTAACGGTAATTAATTAGTTTAAACTGATCAATTATACTTTTAGTAATGTGTGATCTAATTGCAATATTAAAATTTATAATACCAGGTTATATATATATATATATAAATTTTTTTAAAAAAAAGACTAATAATAATAATAACGTACCGACTTACTTGAGTTGGTACTTGAGCTTTGGTATTAAAGAACATCTTTATACATATATCATATACTCATTTCTCTATTTACTATTATGAACACCACCTTCTAAATTTTTCTCTTTTGCTTCCTTTACTTCTTAATCATATGAGCTAGTATTAATTATCCTATTTAAGAAGAGGATATGTATATTATTTGAACTTTCAGACACGTTAAAGGTATCTCTTTCTTATTTTATACTATTTGTAGCCACTAGATGTATACACTTATGCACTTATAGGACCTAGGTATTTATCTCATTTGTATTAGCATACTTATAAGTATATCATATAGTACGATATGTGGAATTTTTGGAAGCTTAGGTTATACATATATGTTAGTCATTTTTATTTGTGTCTCTTAATTTTGAATTTATAATTTATGAAAGTTGGATTTCTTATTATATAATTGGATAAAATTAGTGGAAGCCATATTTTATTACTACTTCATATACTAAATGGAAAGGAATCAGTGAAGGGTGTAGTTGATTTTGATCTAAAACCCATGAATAAATTGTTCTCTTGATTTGAAGTCTTGGAATGTGTTCATCATCAAAGTACATGAACTTAACTATTTTATTTTTATTATATAAGATAAAATGAAGTTATTGTATCCTATTATCACTTGTATATTATATTCACACCTAGCAAATTAGTGCAATAAGCATGAAGTCCTGTATTTAATTATATTTATATGTGATTTCTTGTTTCTTTGAAAGTAGATTTTATTTTTGGCAGAAGAAAAATCTTATTATCCCTTTATTTTGTATGCAAGAGTTTTATTAAATCATGAGCTTATTCTTAATTTGGTTTAGGAGTAAGTCCATGTCCATTTTGGCATTTTATATACTAATAGTATATAAAGAATGAGTCTAAAATGCTAATTCCTATAGAGCCATATGTATATTAATAAAATGAAATTGTCATTGGCAAAATAATAAGAACACGTCAGTTGTACCTTGAGCAGAGAGCATTTCACAGAAAATTTCATGAAAGTCTAGAATCGAAGTAAGTAACGTTGCACCTACAACGTAAGAATTATCTGTTTCTGTGAACCTGTGGAATCATTGGTTTATATAAAAAATTTGTATTTGTTATTCTATTATGCCTGAAGCATAAACATCTAAATATGTTATTTTGATATATATATATATATATGAGGCATGAACATGTTGTGTATTTATATTGCCTGACGAGTATTGGTAAATAGTGTGTGGCAGGCCAATGCTCAAATATCTGATTCCTTCGGGAACATTTTCTGATTCCTTCGGGGACATTATTAGGTTCCTTCGGGGATATTATTTAGTTCCTTCAGGAGTATTCTAATAGCAGTATGGGGAGGACCTCTACAGTATAGAGAGGAGTTTGAGATGTATTTGGGAGTCGAGACCTCTATACAACAGCTTATGATTAGTTATTAGTTATTAGTTATCTGAGTGGCTTAGTATGGGATTCACGGTCTTATCAGGTAATACAATATACACGGAGATCTCAATGATACGAATATCTATTCTCTAGTATATGCACATTGCATTTTCATTTGTTACTTACTGAGTTCCATACTCATATATATTCTTACATTGCAAATAATACAGTTGAGATGTGAGTATAGAGGAAGAGTGTCGACTTTCTAACCGCGGCTTGTGTATATGAGCATTTTGACACTATAGTTTCCTGATATGCGATTTCGTAGCTGTTTTGTGTGTATGTGTGTATTATGTATATTTGTATTAGACGTCCACTTTGTGATTGTATATATATATATACGTTAGACTATGTATAATTATGAGTAGAGTTTTCCTTTTACTTCTAGAGAGATTAAAAAAAAGTTTTAATTTTCTACTATTTTATCAGATTTAAGTCGAGTAGTGTCTCCCAATCTTACTAATTATTTGTACAAATAATCTTACGTACGTGTGTGGAATTAGAGAATATTATAGCTGGTATCAGAGCTTGTATTTTAAAATGATTATGAAGACTACTCATATACACGTGTTGGGAAAGAAAGAATGCCTCACTCCTCTGTAAGTGTTGATTATGTATTTGATATCTATTATTGTTTTATAATTACACTTGATATTATTGATTATTATTGGCTATAATTAGAGTGATGGATTATGAGTATTAGGATATCAGTATAGTGAGTACTCAGGTCAAGATAATATCGACAGGGGTACATCTCTTCACAGGGTGGTAATCAAGTTGAGCAGTTGGCTTCTTTAATACAGAATATATTAGAGCGATGTATGAGACCCTCCACCACCACCATCTCAGCAAAGACAGGATATAGTGAGAGTGCTGGGGAGAGATTCAGGAAACTCCAACCTTTAACCTTTGATGCTGGTGTTGATCTGATCCAGTCGGAGCAGTGGATTAGGACCACTGAGCGTATGTTGGCTTATGCTAAGGTTCTTAATGCAGATGAGGTTCCTTGTGCTAGTTTCATGCTGAGATATCGTGCTGAGTACTAGTGAGATACTATGAGCACTATTCATGATGTTACTACTATGAGCTGGGAGAGGTTTAGAGATAGTTTATCAACACCATGAGAGCCAGCGGGAGGGTTGAGTTTGCCAATCTGAAGCAGGAAGAGATGTCTGTAGTGGAATACATCCGTATCAGAGGTCCACTTGTAATTGTATATATATATATGTTAGACTATATATAATTATGAGTGGAGTTTTCTTTTTACTTCCAAAAAGATTAAAAAAAAGTTTTAATTTTCCACTATTTTATCAGATTTAAGTCGAGTAGTATCTCCTGATCTCACTAATTATTTATGCAAATATCCTTACGTACATGTGTGTAATTGGGGAATGTTACATTACTATCTTTCTTATATATAATTTAGTCAGTATCTTGAAAGAAAAAGTAATTTTAATAGCCAAGAAATATGCATATTTAGATTTACGATCTAAAAAAATCAAAATTGCATCATTACCACTATTAGTCTTTGAAAATCCTATTACAAAGTCCATAATAATACAATCTAACTTCTACTCAGGAATCTCAATAGGTTATAACAATCCTGCAGGTCTTTGGTATTCGGCCTTTACTTGCTGACAGACTAAACACTGTGCAATATACTGAGCAATTTTCCTTTTCATGTTATTCCACCTGAAATTTTCTCTTAGGATCCCTCTATATTTTAGTACCTCCAGGATGTACCGTGTAGCTCGTATTATGAACTTCCCTAAGAATCTCTTTTTTTAATTTTGGATTATTTGGTACACATAATAACTTCCTAAATCTTAAGGATCTATTTTCATAGATAAGAAACTCTATTTTCACTCCTACCTCTATCTTAGCTTGCATCTTCTACTATTGGGAGTTATTAGTTTAGGCAGCCTTGATGCTATCTATCAACAATAGTTAACATGCAAACTAGCCAACTGTACTCTGGTACTCTTAAATAGTCAATGCAAAGACGCATGCACCTATATTTCTTCTTCACAAATAATATAGGAGCTCCCCATAGAGAAATGTTTGGTCTAATAAAACCTTTATCTAATAATTCTTGTTCTTGTTCCTTCAATTCTCTCAATTTTACTGGTGCCTTTTTGGTAAGGAGCTTTAGAAATTAAAGTAGTGTCTGATAAAACATCAATAGAGAATTATGTCCCTCTATCTGGTGGCAATCCTAGTAAGTCTTCTGGAAAGACATCTGGGAATTTACTCACAATAGCAATATCTTCTAGCTTCAACTCATCTTGTTGGGCATCTCAGACCATCGCCAAGTAGCCTTCACAGCCATGTCTTAACATTTGTCTTGCTTGTAAAACAGAAGTCACACGAGAAGGAGTATGTTTCGAATTTCCAACAAAAGAGAACTCAAGTTGGCCAGGAATGTGAAAATTGACCTTCTTCCTATAACAGTCAATAGAAGTATGATATCCAGATAACCAATTCATTCCTAGTACGATATCAAAATCATGTATTTCCTTAACCATCACATCAACTAGTAAATCTCTATCCTCAATAACAATACTGCAAGATTTATAAACATGGTCAACATCCAAGGTACTTCTAATTGGGGTGTCTATACATAAATCAGTGTCTATAAGCTCAATCAACATATCATGTTTCTTCACAAATTTAGTGGATACAAAGGAATGACTTGCTCCAGAGTCAAATAATACGCATGCATATTTAGAGGATCCAAGAATAGTACCCGTGACCACACCATTTGAAGTCTGTGAATCTTGTAATGTCACGGCATAAATTCTTCCCTGAGCTTTAGGTATCTGATTTCCTCCCTTGTCCCCATTAGGTCTAGTTCCTTGAGAGAATTGAGTATTTTAAAGAGCTTTTGCAGTGTTTGAATTTTTGTTTAAAGGGTACGATACAAACTTATGCTCGTGGCTTCCACAACGAAAACATGCACCAGTGTTCCATTGGCAGTCCTTGTCTACACGATTCTTTTTACTACATCTTGTACACTGAATTCCACTAGCTTGAGTTCCTTGCTTCTTAGCTTGTTCACCTAAATTCTGATTCTTTTGTGGTTCTGACCTATATCTCTTCTTTTTGTTGTTGTCTCGATCCTGTTGAGCATCATTGAGTCCCCTCTTTATCAGTAAAGCTTTGCTCACTACAGCTCCATAAGTTTCTAACTCAAATGGCTCAACTCCCTATTTAATTCGGAATCTTAAACCCTCTTCAAATCTTCGAGCTCTGCTTTCTTCAGTTGCCACTAAAGTAGGAGCAAACTTTAACAATCTAGTAAATTCCGCCTCATATTGAGCTGCTATCATGTTCCCTTACTCCAGCTTGACAAATTCTCTTTCTTTCTAGTGACTGACACTCCTGGGAAAATATTTCTCATTAAACACATCCTTAAAGTTCCTCCTAGTAAAAGGTTTAGTTTCTTATTCATGTTGATGCTTCACCATTAGCCCCCAATTATAGGCACCTCCTTGTAGTATATAAGTAGCATAAGTCACCTTCTCAGTATCAGTACTAGCCAAGGCAGTAAAAGCCTTTTCAGTCAACCATTTTTTAGCCTCTAAAGGATCAGTTACTCTTTCGAATGATAGCAGCGTAAGTTTCTTAAACTCTAACATTCCATTAGGTTGCCTGCGTTGATTAACAGCATTTGGGTGTTGTTGTTGTTGCTATTGTTGTTTCAGTTGTTCTTGTAATATCTCTTGTTGAGTTTGCTGACGTTAAACCACCCCAACCAAGGTTTCCATTAATAAATGCAACCCAGCTTGTTGTGGTTCACCTTGGACATTCTCAGAACCATCATTGACATTTCCTTGTTGTTGAGCCCCTTGCTGTTGAGCTCCTTGTTGTTGCCTAGCTTATCTGTTCACCATTCGATTTTCAAAAGCTAAGTCCGCCAAAGTCCTATTGTCTGCCATTCAAGTCATTAAACACAGAATAGATTTTCCTAATGTTACATGATATTCAACATAATAAACAAAATAACAAAAAAATTACATTACAACTATCTAACTTAATGTCTTAAAATTACTTATAAGTCTAATCTTAGATGGGATCATCATCTTAACTTAAGATAAACAAAATTAACATCTTAAGAAGGTTCTAAAGATCATAACTTAAATAAAATAACAGTCTCAGACAAGATCTTAAAATATCATAGCCTAATATCTGATACCACTTTAATTGTCATACCCCAAGACAAAGGACATGGCAACTGCCATATACCCATAAGGATAAACCTCATAACGAAAGGCTTCGAATCCAATCATTATTAAAAATCTAAATAGATCCATTACCACCCAAAATATCTCGTCATAATAAAACATCAAATCAATCTAAACCATCAATAATAATTTACTAAATTAATAATAACAAAAAAAACTAAAGTCATAACAATAATCCTGTATACCTCAAATAACCAACAATGTCTCAAAACGGAAACTAAACAATACAATAGCTCTAAATAGTACATCTGAGTCCTCAAACGATTTCCCTCCTTCAAATATGAGTTCCACTTATTGACTATTCTCCGAATCTGAAAAAGATTGAAGAATAAAAAGGTGAGCTCGACAATCCAGTAAGTAACCAATAACCTCTACTAGTTGGATCAAGCATATACAATTTGAAACATTTAGTAAGTATTTTGCAAAATAACTCTAACTTAGAAATCAATACTTTTTAAAATAAGGAAACGAAATGAATTGAAAACCAATTTAACAAAATACAGAGGTTCAAAATCCATTGTATCAAACTTGTTCAATAATTAATATCACTTTCAAATTCTATTGTACAGTTTTGGCAACTATGGCCATACTTAACCCCTATGACTATGTCTGAATTTGCCACAAATGACCCCTGTAGTCGGGTCTGAATCTACTACAAGTAACCTCTATAGCCGGGTCCGAATCTATTATATTTAATCCTGTAGTTAGGTCAGTACTATCCATATATAACCCCTGTGGATTGGATCCACATACATAGTCACTGAAGAGCGTTTCAACACATTCAATTATAAAGCAATTAACCAATACTTTTCATATTTATCAATAAGGTAACAACTTCCAAATCATTTAACAGTAGCAACAAACATAACCTTGATCTATATTTTCTTCGAAAAATAGTTATCTCTTATCAGAATAATTTTCATTTATTAACAAATTGCTTGAAAACAAGTTTCAGATTTACAAACATAATTTTCTTTTAAAAGAAAGCAAAGGATATTAACTTAAGTAACAAAAGTCATTAGCAAAGATGAAAGGTAACTTACCTATTTACTAGCCTAACCGATCCAATAATAATTCGCTAGCTACCACAAGCACCTATAATTATAACAAGAATCATACATGAACATTAAACACTTAATGGATACCCTCAATCATGCCTAACATAATATCTAACCCGCTGCCCATGCACACTCGACATATTCACTACACAATCTTGCACAACCTCGACATCAAAAACTCATAACAATTTCAAATTAATTCTAAAAATTGTGAAACTTGGAGGACAACTTCTACAAATGATGAGGGTCCTAAAAGTGCCAAGAATATAGCTGTGGAGTCTATTAGGTAGGCCCTATGTAGCTAAGTAGTCCACTGCCATGTTTTGCTCTAAGTAATCTGCTGCCACAAGCACCTATAATTATAACAAGAATCATACATGAACATTAAACACTTAATAGATACCCTCAATCATGCCTAACATAATGTCTAACTCGCTGCCCATGCACACTCGACATATTCACTGTACTATCTTGCATAACCTCGACATCAAAAACTCATTACCATTCCAAATTAATTCTAAAAATTGTGAAACTTGGAGGACAATTTCTACAAATGATGAGGGTCCGAAAATTGCCAAGAATATGGCTATGGGGCCTATTAGGTAGGCCCTATGAGCTAAGTAATCCACTGCCATGTTTTGCTCTAAATGCCGAGAGTTACAAAATTTTTCCAAATTTGTAGTGCTCATTTAAAAAGGTTATTTCTCTCTGGTTATAAGTCCGCTTTTGACAAATTATATACCGTTAGAAAGCTTATCGAACAAGCTTTCTAAGCATATTAATATTTCCTTATTAGGCCATCAGAAGCACCAGAAAAATCAGTTTCAACTTCTACTACATTTTACTATCTTAGACTAAAACTCAAAAACCTATAACTTTTAATCCGGACATCCAAATCACGTAATTTTAGTCTTGTTTTAAACCTTACAGCGAGAATAATCACTCAAATTATAAATCATCTCTAGAATCATGGTTGAAACGAAAAATATGTTTAATAAATTCTAAACCCTAGATGATGGATCAACCCCAAGAATCCCAAATAATCGATTGATAATTGATAGAGAGGAGTTCTTTACCTTAGAGAATTCACAATCAACCTTCTTGTAATCCTTCCTCTTCTTTCAAGCTTTCAGCCGTTCTTCTCTCCCTCTGCAGAGCGCTAAATGTTTTTTTTTTCTTCTATCAGAGACTCTGAAAGATGATACACATAGGGTTTCCTAGTCTTCAAAATTACTGAATTATCCTTGCTTAATTAAATGAATCCTTGCTCTTTTTGTCTTTGCCCTTTCATTTATTTATTTAAGTATTTATATATAAATATTTGTTTTTGTGCCAGGTATGGGTTATTACAGTTAGCTATACTCTCCTTCTCATTTTTCTTTTAACACATTTTTATCTCCTTATTTGACAAGTAAATTCTAATTATAATTTGTATATTATTTTAATATGTGATATTATATTAGAGTCTACATGTCAAGAAATGAGACATAAGTGTGTAAAGAATTCGAGGATAATTAAAGTACTGCAATTACTCTTCATGTCATTGTAGTCACCCTTGAGGATTTGAACTTCGAACAAGTTCACTAAAAGTTAATGCATATAAGCCTGATTGACATGGCCATCACTTGTTGTTATGCAAGAGTATGCCAAAAGATATCTACAGAACCATTACTATTACGATATCTCCTAAGGGCCATATTATTATATACAACTAAATGATGGGTTTACTAACAATAGTAATTTGATGTGACATTTTCGGGTTTATTTTTAATTTATGATTTCTCGAAATTGGCCTTATGTGCTACCTTTGTATGTGAGTATGTGACGAAATTGCCTCTTTTTATTGGCCTTGGTTCAGGAATGGATTTCGGGTCCTTTTGGTTATTTGGCTGAGTGGCTTTATGGATTCTAAGTTGAATCCGATTACACCTATTCTCTTTCTTGCTCTTTGGTTTCCTGATTTATTCTTCTCTCTCTCCTTTTTGCATTGTTTATCTTCCTCTCTCTTATTCCAGATTGTTCTTCTCTCTAATTTTTTTTTTTTTTTTAACTCAACTCCTCTCTTTTCTCTTTGTTTTGGTGGTCTACTTCCCATGTTCTTTGATACGGGTTTTTTTTTTTTTAATCGTCTCCCCTCCGATTTTTTATTTAGCAGTGTTGATTTGGCTACTTGGGTTTGAATCGTGCTATGTTCTCCGGTGGTCTTCTCTCCATTTCTGGTATTTTTTTTTTACCCGAATTTTTTTTTATTTTTCTGTTTGATATTTGATATTTTTTTGGGATATTTTTGTGCTAATCATGATTTACGCTTTTCTCATTTAGCATTTATGATCTGAGATGTGCTATTTAGTACTTTGTTTTTTTGGAAATTTTAGGATTTTTTTTATGAAAATGTCTACGGAATTTTTTGTTGTTTATTTTTATTTCTTTTGTTGATATTTGTTATCTTTTTAAGATATTTTTATGTTAGTTATAATATGTACCTCTCCTTTGGATGATCTATCATTTAGCATTTATGAGGTGAGATTTTTTTTTTTAATGCTTTGATGATATTTCTTTAATATTTATATTCGGAAAGAAAAAAAAAAAGGTATAAAAGTGAAAATTCTATGTTTTGTAAGTCGGCAAATATATGTGTATATATATATGTATTTTAAACATATTTATTTTTTTATTAAGTGTTAGTTTTATCTATTGCCATGTGTCTAGATTTTTTCTTTTTTAATACTTTTTCTAATTTTTTGACTTCTTTTTGACTATATATATTGAGACTATTTATCTTCTTTGTATATTTTGCTTATTCTTATCTTACCTCTTGCTTAGAATTTATTAAGTTCATTACTCCCTTCTTTAACTGCATTTACTATCCATCTACCTCCTATTTTAGTCTCCATATAATCTGTATCTTCTTGGTGTTAGTTTGAAGGGTTGTTTCTTAGAACTGCTTGAGGTACGACAGATATTTATTATGTGTATTATTTCTTTTTTATTTACTATGTTCAGATTGTAGTTATGCTTTGCTCTGCCTTTACTTAATCTTTATTGTATTTTTCGTTTGTCTGCTGTGAAGACATTTAATTTTCTGTTAGCATGTTAACTATTATATATTCTGAAAATATTTTATTCAGTTGTATTATTTTTTCTGAATTTGGTTGGATTTTATTGTATTGTTAATTAATATATGTTGTTACAACATTTATTGTTTTGTTTTTATTATTAGTTCCAAATATAGTCAGATTTTGTTTTGTTATTCATTAATGTGAGCTTCTTAAAAATTTTATTTTATTTTTTCATTTTTATGCTAGAAATTGGAAAATATTTCTATGTTTTATACAGATAACAATAATTCTTACTGTTTTTATTTTAGTTTTTTCCCCCCTTAAAAAATAGTAGGTGTCTCTTATGTCTTTGTCCTTATAATCTTTTCTGTTGTATGTGTATGGGTGTATTTTTTGTTGTTTTTACAATGATTTTTTGTGATATAATCAAACTGATTTTTTGCATTTACTTTGTTTAAAGGATTCAGTCCGGATTTTTTTTTTTCTTCTTTTGATTATCTTTTTAGGTTTTAGGTAATTCCGTGGGTTGTTAGTTATATGATGAAATTTAGTCTTTCATTTTGGACAGTTGAGGGATCGATTTTAGATTTTTTATTGTTTAATTGGTTTGCTTCTTTAGATTCTTTGTTAGACACAGTTTTAATCATTCTTTTCTTTCCTTTTTTTCTCAATGTGTTCCGTTGTTTTTCCTTTGTTCTAACTGTATATTTTTCCTTTTATTTTCTCGATGTCTTCTTAATGATTTTCTTATAATCCTTCATATAATTGGCGATGATGATTATAAAGTTTTTTCAAATGGAGTTATACATTTGTTGCCCAAAAATGACCGTCTATATTGGTTTCAAAGTTTCTTTATTAAGAAGATATATTGAATAATATGGATTTCTGATTCTTTTTTGAAAAATCAAAGATTGAGGCTTTCAAAAGAAGATGTGATTAAGAGAAAAGTCTTTTTTTTTTTCCTATCATTCTGTTTTGTTTTTACAGTTAATTTTTTATTTACTGCATTCCTTGTTTTTATCTTTTATTCAATTTTATCTTAAAAAATATTTTATTGTTTTTATTAACCCTCAATGTTTTAGCCTTTACTGACTTAGTAGTTTTTTGGGTAGCCTTAGATTATATTCCTATGATTTTGTTTCTGTTATTCGACTTATATGATGTATATGACAGATTTTTATAATTAGTGATAATGTTTTAGATGTTTATATTTTTCAGAAATAGTTGTTTCTCATACCTTAAAATAGTTTATTTCTTAGATAGTTAAATAAGCATTTGAAAATACATTATCCTTCAAATCTGCTATATATTGATAGTATTGTCATATATATATATATATTATACAATTATAACAATGACAAAAAGATCAGTTCTATTTGATTTATAGCAGATAGTATTCTTTTTATCGACGAAGAAAGAGATGGAGATTTTCTAACAGAAAAAGACAAAAAAAAGAAGATATTATAGTTGATTTTATTGTAATATTATTCAATAAATTTTGTTGTCATTATGTATTTGATTTGGTTGTACCACATGTTCAAATTTTGTATATTTAATTTTTAGGACTTTTAACTTTGTATCTAATAAATACTATATTCAATATTTGATTTTGACAACTTACTTATTGCGGCCGTGATCTAATTATCATCATATAGATATATACTTAATTGGAATAAATCGTACACTAATATATATATATGTACATGAAAAATATAATTTGGATTTTATATGTAATTGAATTAATGTCTAAGATTTAGTTTTGACAACATGTATATACATGTATTATAGTTCTACTTTCAATTGCAATAAATTAAATTAACAAAATTTAAAGTGTAGTTAGTTAGAATAATCTGTATAGAAAGTGAACATTTTTACCAACATTGATTAGGTTAGTTTTAAAATTCTTTTATTAAATTCATATATTAGGCATAAAATGTTAAGATTACATTTTCGTTATATAAAAGATAAATACATTTACATCCTCTTTTCAAAAACAAAAGAAACACAAAATATAAAGGTTAGCAATTAAAATAGTACATTTAAAACATTATAATGAAAAATAGACATTTATAATAATTATGACTAGATGAACAGAAATTTTTTCATCATATACAATATGCATATAAATTTGAAATTAAAATTTAATTATATGAAATATATATAAATTTATATATTTTTAAAAACTTAAAAAAAATAAGAATACTTAAAACTTTCCTTGCATAAATGAATTTTTTCACAAAAAAAAATATAAAAATCGGTTATACGGCAATGAAAAAAGACTAGAAAATTAAAATATACGTAAGGTGCATAAGTAAAATATAAAGTTATTAATATATGAAAAAGAAATAAAAGCATTATTAATAACAAAAAATAGAAAATAAAAATTCGTGTACCTGTTTAATTAATAAAAAAATATACAAAGAAAAAGAAAATAAAAATTATTTTAAACATATGCGTAAAGTATATGAAACGAAAAAAAAAAGGAATAAAAGGACTTCAAATCTAAGTTATATACTAACAAACAATTACAGATAACTAAGACTATTATATGCCAAATAAAAATTCATGCTTTTAACATGTTAATGAACAATGACAAAAAAATAAAGTTAATATATACCGAATAAAAATATATACTTTAATGTAGGTCTTGAAAAAAAATAAAAAATTTTTCCACTCCTAATTTTATGATCATAAAAAATAAAAAATAAATAAAAAAGAAAAAAGAAAAAAGTAGCTACCATATCTTATAATTAACATAATAATATAACTATCATAAATTTATTATAAACTAAAATAATAAAACAATTTGGTAAAAATGTGAAATAGCTTATGCTTCGAATTAAAGTACATTAGTATATAGGTGACACTACAATAAATAATACCAAGCATAACGACTAAAATTTAAACAAGTAAAAAAAAGAAGAGTATAATATAAGAACGTAATTCCAAATAACTAAACAAAAATACTATAAAGACCTTCAATACATTAATCTGATTATAATACTAACAACAATAATTTAAAATATAATTAATATAAAATATTAATTATTTTATACATAAATAATATTGCTATGATGTTACATAAATATTTAATAAAAATATGTTAACATCATAATATATAATTTTCTTTTTTCTTTTTCTTTGTCTTTAATTAGATAAACAATAAAATAATGTCGGGAAATTTTCCGTTATCGAGACGTCAGCATAAGCGAAGTCGTCATTCTCTTCTAGATGAAGACTTTGTACTTAACAACAATGATATTCTAGATCATGAGTATAGAAATTCCAATACAGACCTAGAAAATATTCGTCGACCAAGGCTCGCTCCAATATCAAATTTCACGAATCGTGAAAGATATTCCTTTCGATCAGCTGAGCTATCGGTGTTAAATAATCCCAATCCACAGAGTAATTCTTTTATTTCCCTCTATAAAGATAGGAAAAAGAAATATCTCTACTATTGTAAGTTTAATTCATTATATATCTTTTCACTTTTAACTTCTGTTCAATACTACTATATTACTGGTGATATTAATAAATATCACGATCCCGGAGATTATTCGTGCGTCTGCAATCATTGTGGCGCATTATTTTGGTCTAATGAATCTAGCAAGAAAACTTATCCACCAATATGTAATTTATGTTATAAAGATTGAAAAGTTAAACTCCCTCCAATAAAAAATCTTCCTCCTATGTTGGACCAATTACTTGATTATTATGGAGGGCCTTTAAATACACAATTCTGAATAAATATTCGAACTTTTAATTCTATGTTTGCTTTTATATCTTTTGGAGCAAACATAGAACAAAATACCAGAAATTCTTACGGGCCATATATTTTCAAAATTAGCGCTCAAGTACATCATCTTATGGGATTATTATTGCCAATAAATAATAATCCTCCAAAATTTTCTTAATTATATATATATAACACAGAAAGTGAAATTGAAAACCGAATAGTAGCATTTTCATTCGATGATACATCAAAGGAATTAACCAAAATAATTGTTGAAAACTTAATTAATATACTTAATGAAAATAATTAATTAGTAAAACTTTTCCATATGATTAAAGACAGAAATAATGAGAATGAAATTCTATCTATGAAATTAAGATTAATAGGACGCCGACCCATAGATAATAATCAATATGACTTATCTACTTCAAACGATGTAGGAGGTTTAATTATTGGAGATATTAAAGAATACGAAGAAGGAAGAAACATTATAATTCAAGATAAAACGAATAATTTACGAAGAATTATAAAATTACACCCATCTTATATGGCTCTATAATAATTACTCTTACTTCCATATGGAGAAGATGGCTACGGAACTAACTTAAGTTGGAATGTAGATAGACCTGGAAAACAGCCCTCAACAAGTAGAGTACCTATGAGAGCATTCTATTATTATCAACTACAACAACGACAAAATATAAACAATATCTTACTCAAAAGCGAAAGACTTTTTCAACAACATGTAGTTGATGCATATGCTTCTATTGAGGAAGATAAATTAGATTATATCAGCAAAAATTAGAACAGCTTAAGATCTGAAATCTATCAAGGTATCCAAGATGCTGTCGCAAGAGGAGGCATAGATAATAGAGCAATTGGCAAAAGAATTATTCTTCTATTTAGCCATACTGGGAGTCCCAGATATATGATCCAGAATTATTAAGACGCAGTGCTAACATGTAGACAACACGGAAATCCGGACTTACTTATAACATTTATGTGTAATCCTAAATTGGGTGAAATTATACGTGCCTTAAATAAATTCCTGGACAGACCAGATATAATTATAATAATTTTTAAAATGAAATTAAATTAAATCTTATCTATTATAATAACTGAGAAATTTTCGGAATAATTATTGCAGGTTAGTCCTTCTTACTTAATTCAGTAAATCAGAATATATGATAAAAAATATTAATTTTTATTTTTAACTAAAAGTAACATCTTTGTTTTATTTTTCATATTTATTTCGTAGTATAGATTTATACATTGTCGAGTTCTAAAAACGAGGTTTATCTCATTGCTATTTTTTATTTTGGCTACATCCTAATGAAAAATTATTCGAACTATCACAAATAGATAAATTCATTTTAGCTGAAATACCAGATCCTAAAAAAAACCAAGAAGAGTACAATATTATAGCAGAATTCATGATACATGGATCATATAGCACCACCAAAACGAATGCTCTATGTATGAAAAAAATCGGTTTATTCCAAAAAATTTCCTAAACAATATAAAAGAAAATAGATTTATCAATTACAAATGTAGAAACACAGCATTTCGTGTATAAAAGGAAAATATTAAATTAGACAATAGATTTATAGTTCCTTATAACAAAGACTTATATTTAAAATTTCGTGCTCATATAAATGTTGAAATATGTTCGCAATCAATATTAATAAAACATCTATTCAAATATTTAACAAAAGGCCCAGATAAAATAGGAGCAGTAATTGAAGATAATATCTGTGTAGAACATTCTGAACAAGCTATTTACTAAGAAATAGATAAAACAAAAAATTATATTAATTATCGTTATATAACACCGTATGAAACTATGTAGAGATTATATGAATATCTTATATGCTATAAAAAAAAATCCAGCAATACAAAGATTAACAATTTATTTACCATATATGCAAAATATAACATTTCATCCAAATCAACGCCTTGATAATATAATCAGACAACTAGAAATTCAAAAAACAACTTTGGCAGAATGGATGGAAATAAATAAAATTAATGTAAAAGCTAGACAACTATCATATATACAATTTCGTACTAAATGGGTTTGGAATAATGCAGATAAAATTTAGACTTTGAGAAAATCAGGATATTTAATTGGACGAACTTTTTATGTCCATCTGAGTTCTGGAAAATTATATTATCTAAAATTATTATTGAATCATCAAAAAGTTGCAACAAGTTTTGAATATCTACGAACTATTGATAGTATAACTTATCCAACAAATTAAGCAGCATGTAACGCATTAGGTTTATTAGGAGATGATAAAGAATATAACGAATCAATATTAGAAACCTCCTTCTGGTCAACATCACATCAATTACGACAATTATTTACAATAATTTTATTTTTTTGTAATGTAAATAATCCAATAATATTCCTTAAAAATCATTGGAAACTTATGATAGAAGATATTTCACATAGAATTAAAACCTTATTCAACAATTCACATTTTCAAATTCTTGAAAATGAACTATACAACTATGTATTATTTGAATTAGAAAAACAATTAAATTCAAATTCATCGACTCTGACAAATTTTAATTTACATCTACCAATAGGAACAATAGTAGATGATTTGAACAATAAACTTCTGCGAAAAGAATTAGAGTATGACACTAATAAAATAAAGGAAGAAAATATTATTTTAGAAAAAAATTAAAATAATGAACAACATTATATTTATGAACAAATTATGGAATCATTGAATAATAAAAGACAAATTTTATTCTTTATTTATGGATACGGAGACACAGAAAAAACTTATTTATGGAATACAATTGTTACAAAAATTAGATCAAATAATGGAATTATTCTAGCCGTTGCATCATCTTGGGTAGCTTCATTATTATTATCTAAAGGCAGAACCACACATTCAAGATTTCGAATATCTTTACACATTGATAAATTTTCTACTTGCTATATCACAAAAGGAACTCAGTTAGTAAAATTAATTGAAAAAATGTCACTATAATTATGGAATGAAACACCGATGAATAATAAACACCGTTTTGAAATATTAGACAAAATGTCACAAGATTTAAAAAATAACTTTGAACAACCTTTTGATGGGATGACAATCATATTATATGGTGATTTTTGACAAATTTTACTTGTTATACCTACTGGAAAAAATGAAGATATAATAAATGCAAGTATAAAGAATTCTTATTTATGGCCATATTTCAAATTATTACCACTAACAGAAAATATGAGACTAAAAAAATCCTAATGCCATAGAACAAGAAAAAAGAAAGATTTTAGAATTTTCAAAATGGATATTAAATATTAGAAACGGTACTACAGAAGGAATAAAAGATCCTGAAAATGAAGATATAACATGGGTTAAAATACCTGAAAAATAGATAATACAATATGAATCAAATCCAACTGAAAAAATTTCGAAATTATTATACGATGATTTGACGAAAAATTTTAACAATACTAACTACATACGATATAGAGCAATAATAACTCCAAAGAATAAAATAACTGAAGATATTAATAACTATATATTATCCTTAATACCTAACGAGTCAAAAATTTATTATAGTTATGATATAATTATAGCTTTAACTGAAAATATTGATAAACTCAACCTATTATATCCTCAAGAATTTTTGCATATCTTAAATTTTAACGGTATACCACCGCATGAATTAATTCTTAAAATTAGAACTCTAATAATATTATTACGAAATTTAAACCAATCAATGGGATTATGTAATAAAACAAGACTCATCATTATTCGATTAACAAACAGAATTATAGAAGGTCAAATCATAAATTCGAATAATAAAAATGAAAGAGTATACATTCCAAGAATAAAAATGATTGTAAATGAATCCAAATGGCCATTCACCCTAAAAAGACGACAATTCCCTGTAAAAACCTGTTGTGCAATGACAATAAATAAAAGTCAAGGACAATCATTAAACAAAGTAGGTATTTATTTAGAAAATGAAATCTTTATACATAGTCAATTATATATAGCTTTATCACGAGTAACAACTCCTAAAGGACTATATATATACTAATAAATGAATCAATTAATAAATACTCATCTCACATTAAAAATATAGTTTATAAAGAAATTTTATATAATATTACGTAAGTATAAAAATTACATCATTAACTAACTATTATTAAAATATTACTTTAATATCAACTTTTTTATATTGATTAATCTTTGTTTATAAAATTTTTATATGTTGTCAATATAATCTTTATTTGTTCAATTTTTCCATTTTGTAGTTAAAAAAAATGACAACACCCATTCGATCTCTTAGACCAAATGAAATCTATGGAGTAATAGAGGCTCGCATCAGCAGACTATAGCACAACAACAATTATACTACTGGTCGCCTGATAAGTATAGACTGTCTTTTAGTTGATCATAAGGTAAAAATATTAAATTACCCTATATTTTAATTTATCATAATTAAATATAACTAAGATATATATATATATATTACTACTTAATTTCCTAACATATCATATAATAATCAAGTTTTTTTTTTCAAAATATAGTATGAAGTAATTCATGAAATAATTAAAGCGTGAGATGCAGATCAATTTTTGCAGCAAATAATAGAAGGAGAAATTTACCAAATCTACAATTTCAATGTAGCTCCAAATAAGCCAAAATACAAAGTTATTTCCCATCCTGCAATGCTACAATTTGCCAGAGCCATATCTTTTACCCCAATAACAACTTTAACAACATATATACAAATGCACAAATTTTATTTCATAGACTTTAATCAGGTATATTAACTATAATTTCATTTCTTCGCTAATATTTATCAATCATTATTCAAATCTTTTAATATCAATTTATCTGCCTTTACACCAGATATTATAGGAATACTAATAGAGATACAAGACTTAGAAGAAACAAATATCAAAGGAAAAATGACACTAAGATGAACATTAATGATACAAAACATCAGGTAATTAAATCATTTATAATTAAAATTTATATTTAAAAAAATAATTATCTTTTTTTTTCATTTATTTTTTAACACTATTATATTTTGATTACTGGAGCGAGAAACTATAAATCACTTTATGGGAAGAGACAGCAAAAAAATTTACACCAGATATTGTAAAAAGCATAGACGAACCAGTCATAACTATTTTTACATCTATGACAATAAAACAATATTTAAGTAAGTAATAATTATATTTTGTATTAACTTATAAAAATAATTATATTTGAATTATATATTAACTAATAATTTAAATTCTTATATTAGATAGGAAATATATATGCTGCAAGTACGGGAGCAACAATATATTATATGAATATATATATATACCAAAAACTCATCCATTAAAAATAAGGTAACAACTACATTTTACAATTTATTAAATCATAAAATAAAAAAATATATCCTACTTTATTCATTCTTATAAATATTACCTTTTTTTTTTGCTATTTTTTATGCCTCTATTATTTAGGTTTAAGTACACAATACAGCATATCAAATTTCTGCCGGTTCATGTTCCAAAAAAAACACAACCACCTGAACAACAAAAATTACTGAACAGAAAACTATCGCAGAATTAAATGAGCTAGATCATTTGACACAACAAGTAAGTAAAAATGTAATAGTACTCATAAAAATACTACTATACACAATAATTTATACTAACAAAAAATTTCTTTAATTTCAGGGCATTAAATTCACAGTAAAAGTGATAATATACAAGTTTGAAACCCATCAAGGTTGGTTCTACGATTCCTGCCATCAATACTATAGACAAGTCCTTGAAGCAGGAACTGGATGATGGTGCGACACACACAACCACCTAACATCAACTCCAACTCCATAGCACTAAATGTAATTCAATAATTTAGATTAATATTTTTAATTAATTCACCAAAAAATGTAATTTATAATATTATTCATTAATTTAAATATCCTTATTCATATTTTTCTTCTACTAAATTCTGTTCTCATATTATTATCTTAACATATATAAATTAAATACTAGAATTTGAGACAAAATTGGATTCACGGTCATATAATATTTGGAAAAGCAGCCCAAGTCCTCATTAAAAAAAAAAAAAAATCATGCATAGTATTAACAATACAAGAGGGCTACACCAATCCAACAATATTGCCACCAGTAATTGAACAACTATGTGGGCAAACAAAAATATTCCAAGTCTGTTTCAGGGCTAGAGGAGCTTTTATGGACACAATTGTGTCAAAAATATTTAGTGACGACGAATCCATCATATTATCCCTACCAGCACCACCAGCCATTCCAGAAATTGAGACCATGCCAACCATCCCACTGGATCCAAAAACACCAGATCCAAAAAAATCTATGGAAAAGTAAGAAAACTACTATTAGTTTATACTTACTATAATAACATACAAAATACATTATGCATTCTTTAATTAATAATACATTTTTTCCTATCTCAGATCTAAAGCAACATCAACAGAAGAATCAAGGAAATAAAAATTAATCAGGTAATTAATATATTTATACTTAAAAATATATATTTTAGACTTTAACAATTAAAAAATAAATATTTTCCTTTTTGAAACAAATATATAACTTAAGTGTATTTTCTTTTTTTTCTTATTCTAATTTTTTTCCCCTTAATTACAACGAAGAGGAATCACGAAAGAAATGGACGCAGAAATTATGAAAAAATTCATCAACCTACCTCGATATAAAAATATTTTATAGTATTTGAAACAATATTTTATCATATTTTATATAAATATGATATGATTGTAAAAAATTATTATAAAATTTTATTACTATAATATTTTATATTTAATTATATATATAACGCGGAGCAAAACCGCGGCTTTTCCGACTGGTATCATCTATGTCTCACCTTTGGTCATGCCAGTCAATACTAGCGTTTTCACTCTGGCAATAACGCGCCTACAAGATGTGATTAGAGGATCTGTGACGTAATGCGGTTTGCCTTATCAGGCTTTTGCTGACGTAGAGGAAGAAAAATGAAAGAGTGGCCATTTCTCAAACATGGAAATTCAAATAGACATTAATTCCTATTTTAGTCTTCTTTTAATATTTTTGGAGACAAGCTTTGTTTGGAAAGAACTCATGATATATTAACAATTTCTCTTCTCCTTGTATGCAACAACTAAAAGTTGAATAACTCAAATTTTCACTTCCATTATTCTCCAAATCATTTTCCTTTACTATTCTTTTCATTATGGATTAGTAAAACATGTCCTAAAATTTTAACAAATTTCTTTCCTTACACTATGCAATAAACACAACTTCGGTTTTTGAATTCTTGCGACATTTATCCTCAATTTTTAGACAATCTCATCGCAACTGTCACTGAAACTATCATTTTTCAAAGGTGATAATATTACACTGATAATTGATTAAAGAAAATGTCTAAAACCAAGAGGGTCGCATTTATCATTTCTAGTTAGCAAAATTATCCATTTTACTCTGGATAGATCTTGGAAAGTGTTTCCACTATCAAAAAAATCTAATCCGGCAAAGAATTGTTCATAAGTCATAACCAAAAAAATGATTGTACCAGCCAAAACTCATCTAGTAGGATTGTAACATCTGCCAATGTACGTCATAGTTGGGCTGTACCTTCTTTAGGTGGGGGAATCAGAGCAAGTATATGAGGACAGAACCTAATCTTATGAAACAATAGTTTGATATTCTTCCATGGCAGTAAAGGTCATTACTGTGATATTTAGACTGAAATGATTAGAGATTTATGATGCTATATAGATTTAGACTTCAGCTTATAAACGGATCGAAAGCCTCACTGGTCGAGTTTGAGAGGAGGATAGAGTTGTCTGTGGCTGCTGTAATTGTTCTAGAGTGATGAAAATGTTGCAAATTTGTGCTGGTGTGTCCCCTGGTTGCCTCAAGTTCAGCTCTCACCACAAAATATTCTGCTGTCACCATAAAATGAAAAATTTATCATGTTAGAGCTTAGATATTTCCCTGAGCTTGTGGCAATACCTGGTGGATCAAACAAACCGAGTTTCTTCCATTTATGATAGACAAACAATTTTATAAAGAAGAATTCTTACCTTTTCAAGTTTTGTCTTCTTTCTTTCTATCACTAGTAACCAGTAGGTAGACATGAAGATGGCAAAGAGTGTAAGCTCAACAGAACACATTGGACTGACCAGCATTCCCCTCTTAAGAAAACCTTTTGATTTCCTGGTGTTCTTTGATGCGTGAGAGTCGGAAAACAGAAACATTATTATGGAACACACTTATAATACATATATATCAAGAAAACATTCATGTAAGTCTCAAAAAATTCTTAGAATTTTATCAGTAGACAACCAAAAAACTATAAACAAATTAAGAACCGGAGAAAAACCCAATATGTTTCTCTTCATCTCCCCTGTAACTTCGTAACAGTTAGTTCAGTAGAATTATATGGCTGATTCCAAGATGATGAAGAATCGACCTCTGAAGAAACCCTTTCCACGTAAAATCCTGGTTGCTTAGGTTGAGGCAGTAAGGCATTCTCACTGTCCAACATGAAGAGAACGGCGGACATTAAGGGCCTCTCTTCAGGGCGTTTTTGTACACATAATAGGCCGACTTGGATACACCGCACCACTTCTACTTCATGAACATCCTTCACCAAAACATCAACCAGCTCCAACGGTCTGCCTTCATTCCACAATTTCCATGCCTAAAACAATCCGAACTTAATTTCAGAATCTAACATGGAAATGTAGAAAGACATTGGAGATTAATGAAGCAAAATATATAACTAGTCTGAACTCACATGTCCTAAAAGGTTGAGGTCATGATCAGGATGATCAAATCCTCTGTTCTTCTTCCCACTAACTATCTCCAAAACCATGACTCCAAAGCTAAATACATCAGACTTCACTGAAAAGAGCCCATCGATTGCATATTCCGGAGACATATAACCACTGCACCCAGTTGATAGAAACAGATTACTACTGAGCACAAAAAATTGAGGGAAAAAAAGTTAGATATTTGATTGTGCTTACTATGTTCCAACTACTCTCTTAGTATTTACTTCATTCTGGTCACCTCCAAATATTCTTGCCAAGCCAAAGTCTGATATTTTGGGATTCATCTCATTATCTAAGAGGATATTACTTGCTTTAAGATCTCTATGAATGATTCTCAATCTCGAATCTCGGTGTAGATAAAGAAGTCCTCGAGCAATCCCCACTATAATATCAAACCGCTTCTGCCAAATGAGTGCAGTACCTTTCGTTTGATCTGTACCATTTTGCAAGAAGTAAAACCTTCTGTTTTCTCTCTTATTTTACTTTGATGTTAACCTAAACTTATTTTGCTAAACTAAAGGCACAAGTATTAAAAAGAAAATTCAGAAGATGGAAGGTGGAAGGTGGCTCACTGAATATGTATAAGTCCAAACTTCTGTTGCGCATGTACTCATAGATCAACATCCTTTCCTCTCTATGAATACAGCATCCCAAAAGCCTAACAAGATTCCGGTGCTGAAGTTTTGCAATCAAGATAACCTCATTCTTGAACTCTATGATGCCTTGTCCTGAATCTTTGGATAGCCTCTTCACTGCTATTTCTTCTCCAGTTGGGAGAACACCCTGTAGTAGATAAAGAGCACTGCATAAGCCATAAAAACTTTTGTAGATGGTAATTTGGAACAAGAGTTAGATCGTTCATTTAACACCAAAGTTTACTCAGAATGCTATTAGCTAGAAAGATACCTTATAAACAGGGCCAAAACCGCCCTCTCCAATTTTATTTTCAGAAGAGAAGTTGTCAATAGCATTCATAATAGTATCCAGATCAAATGAAGGTAGTTCTACGTCCTCCGACAAAACATTAGAATGTTGATCTTCATCTTGATTGGTTAACATTCTCTCTATTATGAAAGGATGAGAAGAAACTTTCAGACGCATAATCAAAGACTACAAAGTGAGTTTATATGTACAATTAAAAAAAGAAAAACTAAGAACGATAGAAAGACTTCAAACTCGTAAAATTCTTGTTGTCGTGCATAAATGAGACATGAATGTGTTTTCAAAGCCTGAAGAACTTCTAATCAATATTGCATCATTATGGGGTACCGAAAATGAATGAACTGCATTAGCTACTAGGTTGTGGTGGGTACTGACTGTTAGCAGTGACCAGGCATAGCCGAAGCTAACGGTGCTCATTAAAGCTACCAACAAATTGTCTGATTGCAATTAGTTATTGAGTCACTTTAAGTAGTTGGACAAAATGAGAGAGAATAAAAACACTCTGTTTCGATTTGTTGTGGTGCAAAAAGTTTCATACCTTGGCTTGTATGGGAGTTAGAGATCCTCTTCCAGATAATTAACCCAGCGACTAAAATCAACGTAAGAAAAACTGAGAGTACTGATACTGAGATGATTATCGCAGTCCGTTTGCCAATGTTATCCGACCCTGTTATTAACGGTGATATAATTTAAGACAAATTATAAATGAAGATCAAACAAAATCAAGCAGATTAAAGGATTTAGTGAAATGGCATACTGCTAAATTGTATTGGCAACAGTAGCAGGTGTACCACTGAAACTATAAGGTCCATTATAAAATTCAATACAACCACTGGATGGGTATGATTTCTTAGCAATTGTGCCAAGAAGTGAAAAACCACTGTGCCGTTTTAGGCGTATACTTGGCCTTCAGAAACAAAATTTGGTTATACAATAATCATTTGCATTGATTTGCCAATAATCAGGGCTGAACTAGTTTATTAGTTAGAAGAGGGCAAATCCATAGTACTATGTATAAGGCTGATCTTTTCAAAATATGCTTAAGAGAGAAGTAAATAAACAAAATTACCAAGTTCAGAAGCAGCCATCTTAATGTACAAATCTTGGCCACCAACGTTGTACTCTGTCATATCAAGCAAGTCTGCTTCAAACCACAACATGCAGCCACTAACCTGACTTAAAGCATAAGCCACACACGAACAGTTCCTCGAACAAACATCTCTACAATCTTCACCCCTCACCACATTCCTCTCCACCAAAAACTTCGAACCATACGGCAATTTCAACCGCGAAAGCTTCTTGAAACCTTTCTCTGTGCTACAATTCAGCCTTGTCTTAGGCACGCAGCCACCACCCCAGTCGAACCTTTCCCAGTCTTTAGCCACTTTCGGCTCGAACCCGGATGGACAATGGCAAATAAGGTTCTGATTAACATTACAAACGCCATTTGGACCGCAGTGCCCGAAAGAGTCACACTGGTCCTTTTGCAGAGTGTAGACCGTAACCCACTCCCGGCGCTCATAGCTCCACCTGAACTGTTCGATAGAGCCCGAAGGATTCAACCTGAACGTGGTTATAGTAGTAGTGTCATAAATTTCGTAAGTATAGTACACATGACTGGAGTTGAAAACAAAAACAGGGTTATAAATCGGGTTCGGTGACATCGGTGGATCGCCACCGAACCGAACGCCATCCCAAGGACCGCTTCGGTACTGTATCTCCGACCCTTTACGCTGAATCAGCTGAGGCAGCCCACGAGGGTCGACTTCGTACGTATAATTCCCTGTAGACGGATCTTCGGGACCGGTCCAGGAGCTAAGGTACCAATTCCGACCCGTTTCAAGGTCCCAGCCCAGCTTCATTCCGGCTAGAAGCGTATCACATGGATGATCAAAACTCTGCCACGCAATCTTTCCAGTACCGCCATCTTTAACCACGAGATTTCCAGTGTTTAAGAGCTGTAGAGTTGGGTTTTGGGCCGAAGAATTTGAAGCCCAGATGGGGTTTCTTGATTGGTTACTGAGAACGACTAAGTTCCCAGTTGGGTTTATTGTGAGTAACCCAGATGAGTTCTCGAGCGGATTGTCTCTGTTCAAGACCCAAACGATCGTGTCCTGAGGAAGATTCTTGTACCATAGACCAACGTACCGGTTCTCGGAGTTTTTTGGGCTGAAAAAGCCCAGTTGGAAGATTTGACCGGCGGAGATGAGAGTTTGACCGGCGGAGTCTGAGAGAGACTGGTTTGGTTTAATGGTGTCAGATGCGGAGGAATGGTTGGGGAAGAAGAAGAAGAAGACTAGTGAAACGACAACGAGTTTTACTAGCTTCATAACGGCGAAGCAGAACAGAGCCAAAGAGTTTTAATGAGACTTGTTATTTATCTCCCTTTCTCTGTGTTCATCTCTCTTTTTCTTCTCAATTTTCCTGGCTCGCCCTTTCTTTTTCTCGAGAAAGCTCCTCCTTGAAATTAATGGAAACAGCAAGTTTTTTTTTTTTTTTAAATTTCTCAGAAAACAAAAAGAAACAAAAACAAATAAAGATGTCGGAGGACCTGTTATGAAGTCACTTACAGTGGTACTGTTAAAAATTTCAAACTGAAAAAAGTACGGATTTTCTACGTCATAAATTATGGGACAGAGGGGTAGAAGAGACAAACCATTAAGTTTGTGACAGAGGACAGGTGTCATTTTCTTTAGCGTTGGCAATTGGCACCTCTGTTTTTGTTGAAAACTTTAATGTGAATGATGGCCTACTTTATAATTGCGGGGCAAGTAAAGTAGAAAATCCCATTTACACAATCCGACTCAAGAGTCCACCTAAAATATTTTCTTAGAAAAAAAAAAAAAAAACGAATTTTGATTCAAGAGTCAAGATGAAGATTATCTGTCTAATTATCCAAGTACAAAAGCCATATATAATAGTGTAATAATTCTTAAAAGTAAAGCTATATGTGAACAAAATTCCACCAACAGATTGAAAGTGTTCTCGTTTGTGGTCCACTCAAATCATTTAATTTTTTTTTTTAATAAAGAAAAAGGGAGTAGGAGGCGAGTAATATGGCTATACTCTCTAGATGTGACCCAAGACCTTACGAAGAGGTCACTATCATTAGACAATAAAGTGAGTCACCTGAATCCTAACCAAATAATTAGTAAAAACAGCACTCATTTAATTTGATAACTGCAGGTGCAAAATTAAAATTAATATGGAAGAATACTAAAGATTGTGACAAATTATTTAGAAAAAAAAATTGAAATGATATGATTATTATGTGGTAATTAATGAGTATTTAGTAGAGTGAAAAAAGATACACACTTAATGTTACATTGATTAAATTATTTTTAAATATAATTTGTGAAGAGTTGGAGCATTATTCAGTTATTTGTTATTAATATTATAAACGGTATTGTGGACGTTTCTCATTACTCATTAATATTGTAAACGTTGTTGTTGACGTTTATGTAATCCTTTTCTGAAATTTGACAAAAGTTGGGAAGAAAAAAAGGGAATTCTTTGTATGGTAGCTTTTGAACGTCAACAACAACCGTGCACGCGGTTGACTTTGGACTTTTTGAGGTCCTGAGACGACAAATACAAGGAACCAATATATTGAAGAGAATAATTATCCAAAAACAAATATATATTTTGAAGAGAATCACAGGCAGAGGGCTGGCAATTCGTGCCAGAGAATTATGTTTATATCGTATAAATGTCTATGTATAACTCTATATAGTTCAACTCGAATTTAATCTATTTAATAATCGTGTCAGAAATTTTAATTCGAACATGACCTGTTTATAAATAAATTGATCCAACATGACCTATGTAATCAGTTTATTCAAATGGTCGTATTCGGGTCAAGTTAACTCGACATGACACATTAACCCGTTTAATTTAAATTAGTAAAAATATTCTTTTTTAACACATTTAATATAAATTCATATATATTTTATGACATTGAAATACAAATATTTACCAAAAATAAATTAAATTAATATATATACATATGTATAATAAAAGGGCGCGTCTACAGTAGGGGCGCCCCTACGTAGGGCCCTGTCTATTCACCGTTGGATGGGAATCAGTATATAAATAGATTCTCCACAGATTCCCGTTATTCCCCACAGATTCCCATCCAACGATAATTAAGGCATGACCCTACGTAGGGACGCCCCTACCGTAGCCATCCCCATAATAAAATCTTAAAAATACAAAACAAAAAGTCTAAACATATATAATAAAATATTATAATTTTCAAATAAGTATTATATGGGTCATAAACGGATTGATCCGAAATTAATCTGTTTAATAAATGAATCATTGCAGGTTAATTTTGAGTTTGTGGGTCAGCCCGAATTAGACCCTTTTAATAAACGGGTTCAACTTGATTTTACTCTGAGCCCCATTTAAGACAAACTCAAACCCGCTAACTTTATGTAGGTTTCAAATTGTGTTATCGTGTCGTATCACAAATTGCCAATCCTACACTGGCTACTTGGTTTGAACCTTGAACAAGATGAATAAGCAACTGAACCGTATTAATACATACATCGCAATTTTCCCTAAAAACTTTTACAAAATTAATGAATATTAAAAAAAATTGGGGTGGGGGGCCAGCTCCGTCATTAATAGTGCCTACAATACATGAGCATCTCAAGAGTAAGGTCACTAAGGCCATGGCATAAGGGCCCCTTAAGCCAAGGCCCAATAATTAACTTCATATATTGGACATATGTGAAACTGTAAGAATCAATGCCAATATATAATTTTCTTTTAAATTGTTTAAAAACTTTTTATACGTTTATTTGTCCTAATTAAAGTATTCTTTAATTCTAGCAATTATTCCATATTTCAATTCCTTTTTTCAAACAAATTGATCTTCTCTATTTAAAGTAATCCATAAATAATAAGCAATTACTATGTTGTTGATTTTTTTTATGAACAAAATTAGTGTTACTAATCTTTTTTCAATTTGTCGTTGCTAATATTTTTCAAATTGCACTAATTTTTAAATTATTGTACATATTTTCTTCTGTTTTAGCCCTTTTTAAGCCAAAATTTAAATGATAAAATTCTATAAATATGGAAATTTGACACATGCTATTCTACAATTCATTTTTCTTAATTTCATCTTCAAAACTTCTACTCTCTCTTATAGTAATTCTCAGAGATGTTGATACTATTTCCAGGTTCTATTACTCTCTTTTATTTTCTTAATTTTCATTTTATTTGCATCTAGATTATACATATATATATAATATTTTTTATTCTTGCATAGTTTATATTTATAAAAAGTGTTGTTATTAGAGGTTAGAAATACAAATGTCTAGTACAAAAAATGAATCTAGATATTAGAAACTTAAAAAAAGGAGAAGAAGAGAACGATTAATTGAATCCCAAACGTAGGCTCTTGATAAGTTTCTAAGAAGCGACAAAAAAGAAATAAACACAAGTAAAAGTGTAGAAGTTAAACAACCAAATTTGAATAAATTAAAAGATAATGAAGAAATAAATAGCGAAGTACTAATCATGAAATATTTGATAAAATGACTCTTACTAAAAAGAGTCCAGAAAACGTAGAATATGAAATATGATGAAACTAAAGATGATAATAAGATTCAATTATCAATTTTGCATTTGAAAAAGCAAGAAAAATAGACTTTAAATAAATTATATATATATGTGTATATATATATATTTAAAAGGCCTAATTAGAAATTTCGCAGGTCCTCAATCTTATTGAGCCGCCCTCGCTACAATATTGTCATTTTTCAACCTAGAAGTTGCAATTTAGGACTAGCGACGTATGAAAACAGGAAAAAAATGATAATAACAAATTGACCTATTTAAAGAGACAACAATTCTTAGTAAGGTTTTTGTTGTCTAGATTTTTGATGCATAACTTAGATGAGTAGTACCATGCATGTCCGTTGTATATATGTATATATTCAAAGTTTTTCACCTTTGCATTAAGATGAATTAACAGAACAGCTGTCATGCCTCACTCCTCAAGATATGCCCCGCATACCTAAAAGGTAAAGCCCCATAGGCATGCAAGACATCTATCAATAATCCTGATAATAAAAGGTAATTAAAGTCTAATAAGTTTCCATAAATTATGTAAAAATCAATAATACTTATTAGTCTCCAATATTCAAAATTAACTATACAGCATATAAATTATAGTCTAATAATTCATAATAATCAACCGTTTGAATTCTCAAATTTTCTCAACAAAGATGAATGACTTTCTCTCTTCCAACCAAGAACTTTAATGCATTTCAATTACTACTAAATAAGTTATCTTTCTGTCCACTTCATAACTGAAAATCCTTAAAACCTAGGGAAGGAAAAAATAAAAAGGTAAGCTCGACACCCCAATAAGTAACCAATAACCTTAACTAGCTGGATCAAACATATATCTTTTGAAAAGGTTTAATAATATATTTTAGAACAAAATCAATTTCATAATATAATAATTTTCAAGATAATCAAATGAGACTATTTAGAAAATCACTTTAATAAAAACATGAAATAGGTTTTCAAAATTTGTCGTTTCATTCTCATTTGATAACTAGTAACACTTTCAAATCATTTCTTAATAATTTTTAGTGACTATGGCTACACTTAATTCATGTGAGTAGGTCTACATTTACTACACTTAACCCTATAATTAGGTTCATATTTACTACATTTGATCCCTGTAGCTAGGTCCATATTTACTGCATTTAACCTCTGTAGCTAGGTCCACATTCAGTACTTATTATCTATATATAACTCCCGCAGAATGAGTTCACATTGCATAGTCACTGAAGAGAGTTTTAAAACACATTTATATACAATAATAGTTAAAAAATAATTTCACTTTTCTCATTATATCATTGTAATCATTTCTAAATAGTTTTCATGCAATAATATTCAATAACAATATCATATAATTATCCATATTTTTATGTATTATATAGAATAAAAATACCTTTTAGACAAAGTAATTGTTTTAGTAAAATAATTTTCTTATAATAAATAACTTATTTGCAAAAGTATATTTTCACTTGAAATCATACTTTTTAATAAAATACTCTATCAACACGAGTTTATTAGAAACAATAAAATATTTAGCTTTTATATAAAAAGTTATTAGAAAAGACCAAAGGTTACTTATCTCGTTCTCTTTGCCTAATCAACTCAAATAATCAACAAATTATTTCAAATACTTATTATCACATAAACTATATAAGAAGCACAACAATAAAATCATACTCTAAATAATAATAATAATGACTACTTATTGTTCATGCATCTTCTATAATCAACTATGTAGTTTCCTCAATAATGTTAATTTCTCATGATTTACAACCATTCTGACCTATCTCCAAAAATTAACAAACTTAAGGAACAAGTTCTATAAGTGATGGGGGGTTCTAAAGTACCAAGAATGTGGTTGTAAGGTCTATAATTGGGCCCCATATAGCCAGACAAGTCACTGCCATGTTTTGCTAACAGTGTCCAAAATTTTAGATTTTTCTAGATTCGTAGTGCTCATTTCAAAAGGTTATAAATCTCTGGTTATGAGTCTGTTTTTGACGAATTATGTACTGTTAAAAACCTTATTGAATAAGTTTTCCAACTATAGCAAATATGATTATATTAGACCAACAACAGCACCCTAAAAAGCCAGTTGTAATTTTCACTGCATTTTAACATCTTAGACTAAAATTTAAAAATCTATAACTTTTAATCTACATATCTAAATCACATAATTTTTGTCTCGTTTTAAACATTATAGCGAGATGAATCATTTAAAATATAAATCATTCCTAGAATCATGACTGAAACAATTAGATTTTATAAAATCCTAAAATCTTAGACAAAAAATTCACCCCAAAAGTCCTAAATAATAGATTGATATTTGGTAGAGAAGAGTTCATTATGTTAGATAATTGACAAATCAATCTTCTTGTACCATTTCCTTTTCTCCCAAGTCCTCAGCTGTTTTCTCTTTCTCTGCAAAGCGTAATATATGTATATATTTTTTAACTCTGAGTCAGACTCTAAAAATCTATACGTATAGTGTTCCTTAATTTTATTAAAGTGACCAAAATGTTCTTAATTATTTAACTAAATCTTTGGCATTATTGTCTTTTCTATTTTCTATTTTAATTATTCATTTATTTATTATTATTATTAATTAATTTAACGTACGGGATATTACAACAGCCACTCTTAAGTACATGCGCTAAAGTTAGGAAGCGTTTATTAGGATCTAATACGTGCGTTAAAGAAGAACAGGAGGAGGAAAAAAAAATCAAATCTATATTCGGACTAGAAGAGAGGTTGACACCAAAATGAGAAAATTCATTTATTTTCAACTAGATAACCATTATATAATCCCAACAACAATTAATATTTAATCATCTATTGAGAATTTGGTATAGAACCAAGAAATTAGCCTCATCGAATCATTTGATCACTTTCTTCCCTTCTCTTTTTTCTCCCCTGTAATGTTGTAGCAGTTAGCGGTTAGCACAAAGAAGTGTTTGACTTATTCAAAGATAATGAAAAACTAGTTCGAAACTCTCAAAATGTAAAGTCCTGGTTGTTTTGGTTGATCAAGGCATCTCTCAATTCCATGGGGCCTGTCTTAATTCATTCCATAAATTTCATTGCCTAACTCTTCTATTAATTTGAGGAGACAGGAATAAGCAATGTTTTAGTAGGATTTAATAACCGCATTAAAAAAAAAATCAGAAAAAAGTAGTTAACTAATCTATATTGATCAAAGTATATAAAGGGAGATTGCCCTCAAAGATATCGGTCGACAACGCGTAATTAAAAGTTATCATTCACATCTATGTCACATGACATACTTACACGTAAAAGTGGAACATATACTAATCAAAACATCANTTCTATTATCTTCCCTGTAATGTTGTAACAGTTAGATCAGTAAAAGTATATGAAATATTCAATGATGATGACGAATCAGTCTCTTTGTGAACTCTTTCAACGTAAAATCCAGGTTGTTTTGGTTGGGGTAGCGAAGCATTATCACTATCCAACATGTAAAGAACGGATGACATTAAGGGCCTCTCTTCAGGGCGTTTTTGAACACACAATAGGCCAACTTGGATACATCGCAACACTTCCGATGCAGGAACATTCTCTAACAAAGCATCTGCCAGTTCTATGGGCCTGCCCTCATTCCATAATTTCCACGCCTAATACAATCCAAATTTGTTAGAATCAATGATATGGGAAATTTAGAAAGACCTAGTAAATGAGGCACAAAGAGAGAAAACTAAATACTCTCTCGACTCACATGTCCTAAAAGGTTGAGGTCATGATCCGGATGATCGAATCCTCTATTCTTCTTCCCACTCACTATCTCCAAAACCACGACACCAAAGCTGAAGACGTCAGATTTCATTGAAAAGTGTCCGTCTATTGCGTATTCTGGAGACATATAGCCACTGAGATGCAAGAAAGAAACTGAGATTAATCCCCGTAATGGTCCTATATGAAAGTTGAACATAATTGTGGCTATTGTTGAGTGGGAAAAGAAGCACAATTGAAAACTTGTTCTACTTACTAGGTTCCAACTACTCTATTAGTATTTACTTGAGTCTGGTCACCTCCAAATATTCTTGCCAAACCAAAGTCTGATATTTTGGGATTCATCTCGCTGTCTAAGAGGATATTGCTGGCTTTAAGGTCTCTGTGAATGATTCTTAACCTTGAATCTCGGTGAAGATAAAGAAGCCCTCGAGCAATCCCGACTATAATGTCGAACCGCTTCGGCCAATCAATGGCAGTACTCCTTGTTTGATCTATGCCAATTCGCATGCATGAAGTTGAAACTTCAATATACTACATCAGGGCCATAAATATGTAATAACTAAGAATGTTGAGGGTGACTTACTGAATATGTATAAGTCCAAGCTTCTATTAGGCATGTATTCATAGATCAACATCCTATCTTCTCTATGAATACAACATCCCAGTAGCCTAACGAGATTCCGATGCTGAAGTTTTGAAATCAAGATAACCTCATTCTTGAACTCTGTGGGGCCTTGTCCTGAATCCTTAGAGAGTCTCTTCACAGCTATTTCTTGTCCAGTTGGGAGCACCCCCTGAAAGGGATCAAATCTTGTGATCATCAGATAAAAAAGACGTATAGGAAAAGGTACAGAAAGGGTTACGATTGTTCATTTTGTTAAATTCATAATCGTGTACACGAAAAAGATACCTTGTAAACAGTACCAAAACCACCCGCTCCAATTTTATTTGTGGAAGAGAAGTTGTCTGTAGCATTGGCAATAACTTCCAAGCCAAATGAAGGTAAATCTACATCTTCGTCTAGAAGAATAGGATCTTCATCTTCATTTGAAGTATTTATTGCGTCAGCTGCCAAAAAAATGAAATAAACTGAAGCATAATGGCAAAAACCAAGTAGTAATGTCTCTATTCATTTATCAATGATGTACTATACCTATTAACTAGAGAAGCCAAAGCAATTGAAATTTGAGCTAATTGTCAAATATAATATAGAGCATCCTGGAAGTATTTTGTCATGGTAATTGCAGCATTACGACAATGAAGACTTTTTTTTTTTTTTTTTTTTTTTTTTTTAATGAATTGAATTCACCTACGGCCTTCCTAATAAGCATTTTAAGATCTTCAACCAAATCAATTGTAAAAAACGGTATAGTTCTACAGGTTTCAACTCATAAAGAAAACAAAGTGAAAAATGGAGCAAAACAATACTTACTTTCATGTTGATTTCATAGATCGTTGTGACTTTTTCAACTGTTTTTTTTTTATTTTTTCCCTCTTGGGGAGTTTCAATGACAACACCAATACTTTAATAGACAATGATAGTAGGTGTGGACCATCAAGTATAAAGTTATAAGCTAAATATTTTTCATGAACTGTAAAGATCATATCCTCATTACATTGCAAATAGTATATTAGTATTCATTTTTCTTCAAACAGAATAAAAGCATTATACATTAGGACATTACCTTGAATTATGTGCGAGGAGGAGGTCCTCTTACGGATGATATAGGCACCCATCAAAACCAATAAAAGAAACCCCAAGACAACTGGCATAGAGATGAGCAGAGCCATTCTTTTCCAATCCTTATCCGGTCCTAGGACAAATCGATCAGAGCACATCACAGACTATTATACTAGAGGTAAACAAGTTGAACACATTTAATAAGTTTGAAGCAGTATGATTGGACTGGCCCAGCAAATTGTATTGACAACAGCTATAGCAATTTAATTGGTTGGTGAGACCAAAAACAGGGGATAAGATACTCCCAACTATCATCTAGAAATGATTTCCAACACAAACCCAGAAATACATGTCCAGTTTGTTCAAAAGCCAAAAGGGCTTCCTTTCTAATGCACTAGTTGTGTTGCTCGAGCTGTAGCAAGCGAATAAACGATTTACCTAAATAAAGAATTTCCTTCTTTTTCTCCTAAAAAAATGCTATGTTTTTGAAAATGAATCCCTAAAGTGCCATGTCTTAGTAACGATTATATAGATAGAGACATTAGCACAGGCTTTCTTACCAAATTCGGAAGCAGCCATTCTGATGTACAGGTCTTGGCCACCAACATCGTAAAGTCTGACATCAACCAATTCACGAAACCAAATGGCGCAGCCAGTAAGCCGAGAGACAGAGTAAGCCACACACGAACAATTTCTTCTACAAATCAACTCGCAGTGTTGTTTAATCACCACACTTCTGTTCACCAAATAGTCCGGACTGTACGGCAACTTTGTGTGAGTGAACCTCTTGAACCCCTCCTCGGCGCTACAATTCAACTTGGTCCTGAGTATACATCCACCGCTCGAGTCGAGGCTGGCCCAATCTCGAGGCACCTTTGGGACGAACCCAGTTGGGCAATCGCAAACAGGGTTACGATTGTTGTCACAGATACCATTAGGCCCACATCTCCCGAACGTGTCGCATTCATCTTTCTGCAGCGAAAATACTATGGGAACCCAGTCCCCAGTCCCGCGGTTCAACTTAAGTTGTTGAAGAGAGCCCGATGGGTGCACCCAAAACCTTGTCACAGAAGAATTGTCAATGTTCTCAAAGATGTAGTATAGGTGAGTTTGATTGAAGATGTAGAAAGGCCGAAAGGCCGGGTTGTCATAAAAAGGAGGGTCTCCGCCGAACCGAACTCCATCCCACGGACCACTCCGATACACGATTTCTTTACCTCTACGCTGAACCACCTGAGGCAGTCGAGGATCGACTTTGTACGAGTAGTTCCCGATCGACGGATCTTGAAGACTGTTCCAAGAGGTAAGGTACCAGTGTTGACCGGTTACGAAGTCCCATCCTAGCTTCATACCTGCTATTTGAGTATCACATGGATGATCAAAGCTCTGCCACGCATAGCTCCCGCTTCCGCCATCTTTAACCACGAGGTTTCCGGAGTCTAAGAGCTCCAAACTTGGATTTTTGGCTGAAGAGTTTGAAGACCATATGGTCACACCTGACTGGTTACTTTGAAGGACCACGTTACCCGTTGGGGTCATTGTGAGGACCCCAGATGAGTCTGTAAGTGGATTTTCTCTGTTGGCAACCCAAACAACTGTAAAGTCCTGTACGTTCTTGTACCAAATTCCGACGTAGCGGTTCTTCGAATTCCGGGGGCTGAAAAAGCCAAGTTCGAATGTATCTTGGCGTGTTGAGACAAGAGTTTCAGTGTTGTCTAGGAGAGCTTGGTTTGGTCTTATGGAGTCGATTGCATAGGATTTGTGGAAGCAGATCAAAGAGAAGCAGAATAGAAGGAGTAGGAACCTCATAGGTTTGTCTTTTTAAGTTGTAACGCTAATAGAAAAGCGAGCAGAGTAAAGGATAATATAAAGGGGTTAAAGCTTTTCCATGCCTCTCCATCTCCATTTTTTTGCTATATATTGCTTTTTATATATATATATATATATTTCTAATTCCAGGAAGTTCATCGGAAAGAGAAAGGTCTAGTTGATTAATAAGAACCTTTACCAATATAAGGGATGATAGTAGCAAGTCTACAATGAAGTCGCTACCAAAACCATTTGTCTACTTTTTCAAAGTTCAAAAGCCTTTATGCAAAGATTATAATGTTGAAAATAAAAGAATGTGAGAACAAAATTCCACCAACGTACAGATTAAAGTGTTCCCGCGTGTGGTCCACTCCGTATTAATTTGACAGTGGTGTGGGCGCAACATTTAAATTAATATAGAAAAATACTAAAAATTGTGATCATAAATAATTTAAAATACAATAACTTAAAAAATAGAATTAAAAAAAAGGAGAAACTTAGATTGTTTTCTCTAGATAATTTATCAACATATATCATTACTTGTTAATATATCTAATATATGTATAACGGTGTTGTTGACGTTGCTCATTACGTAATTATTAATATATAACACGTTCTGGATGTCTTTGTAATCCTTCTCTGAATTTTGGCATAATTTGGGAAGAAGAAGGGAGAAAAAAATAAAAAATTCTTTTTGTGGTGGTTTTTAAGCGTCAAACAACAGTTATTCGCGCAGTTGACTTAGGCTTTCTGCGGTCTTTAGACAACCGGTCCAAAAGTACGTATTGTACAAGGAACTAAACCAAGATATTCAAGACAATCACATGCTACTCAGTTTAAACCACAAAATAAGGTGATTATTTAAACCACAAAATAAGCTGAATAAGCAGCGGAACGGTATTGATACATGCATAAGGCTTGTAATAATGCAAATAAAAGACAAGAAAAATTCATGATTAGCTAGCTATATGTTATCTTTGGTCATAAAGGACGCACTATAACGAGATAGATAAATGTTATATAAGTTGTGCCTCCAATTTGTCATTTTTCAACCTACTAGTTGCACTTTTAGAAAGTGTGACGTAAAGGGGAAAAATATATAATAACAAAGTGACATGTTTCGAAGAGGGAAAAATTCTTACCAAGATTTCCTTGTCTAGATTCTCAATGCATAGCTTTGGCGAGTAGTACCATGTATGTCCGTTATCTATATATATATTTAAAGGTTTTCAATTCATGTAGTTGAATCAACAGAACAGCCACTCTTGATACATGTGCTTGAGTTAGGAAGCTTTCATTCGCATTTGATTACGTGCATTAAAGAAGAACAATTAGGGAGGGAAAAAAAAAAAAAAAACAGGAGAAATCAAATTTATATTCTAAGTAGAGGAGAGTGAGGTTGATGTAGGAAACCATCATATAGTGCAGCGGAAGGTGGTGGGTGTAATATTCAAAATTTTACACCCATATCAGAGTTTAGGAATCGATATAGTTTTGTTGTTTTAATACATTGA
>JXTC01000233.1:0-88265 GCA_002914845.1 Trema orientale
GGTTTTCTCCATTTTGATTTTATCAATGAAGGTATGCAGCAATTAGTACAATAAGGTTGTCTTTCGTATTTGGCTTATCTTTCGTTTAGTTGAATGTTGATATTCTTTTGGGTTGATGTTCATCTATTGGCTTTTATTTTTTTTTCCATAAATTTTCCAGTATTTTAACAGAAGATAGAGAAGATGATCGAGGAAAGAAACAACGCATATGGTAGGGCCAAAGGGTAATGGGTACTTTAGAAACTCTAGTATTTTTAACATGAATAGAAATTTATTTTATAAAATTAATTCTTTTAGGGGTGCTTTTATTCCATTTGGGGTATAAATATAGCTCCCCAATGACAAATTAATTTCAATTTTTAATGAATATAAATTATAACAAAATATTTAATAAGACTAAAAAAATAGACAGATCTAAATAATTAAGTAAACCATTAGCATAAATATTATTTATGTTTTTTTGTTCTACAAAAAATATTATCTATGTTTGCCTCGTTAAATTAAATTTTTCATATTTTATAAATTGGGTAAATTATTATTTTAAAAAAAAATAAAATAGGCGAACTGACTCACGATGAGCCAGAATAGGCCAACCTGTTGCCCATCTTGCCCAAGCCCAGTCCATCTTATGATCTTCGGTAGTCAGGCTGAACCGGCTCGTAGGCTGTAATATCATGGCCCAACCTGTCCTATACCTTATAGATAGGTTAGGCTAGGCTAACTACATTGTTAGGCCGAACTGAGCTGGGCTAACAACGTATCAGGACGGACATAGACCAATCCATGTGCCCAAGCACATATTTGCATTCTAGTTACCGTGTAAACAATAATTGATCGTGGTAACTTATTAGCACATTTGAAATCTAAAATAATAAAAAAAATGGGAGCCAATAAAAAATGTATTTTTACAAAACATAATAATATGATATTTTTATAGGAATATCACACAAAGGATCTAGACATTGGGCCTTATGCTTATTGTAATAAGGGAGGAGGCCCTGGCCCACTGCATCACCCATAAGGGGTGTAGACCCTTGTGGGGTCTTTTATCTGAAGTCTTGCTTAAGTGGACTCCTCTATTTGGAGGTGGCAAAACGGACCGGCCTGCGGCCTGTGGGCTGGCTCGGGCTCGGCCTATATATTAGAGCCCGCCAAAAATAATTTTTTTATTTTTTAAAAAAAATTTTAAATAAATTTAAATACAATACTTTTTCCAATTCTTATAAATACATATTCTCTCACTCTTTTTTTCACACTTCAAAATTTCAATATAATTCTAAATAATTTTTGTAAGATTTTTGTTTTAAACTTTTTTTTTTTCCACTATTCAACTTATATACTTTTAGCTTATTTAATTATTTTTAAATTTTTATCAATATGAAAAAAATATAACATATTATTTATTTTTTCACAATTTATTTTTAAATTTCTAATATTTTTAACTAATTATATATATTATTTAATCTTATTTTTTAGATTTTTTTTTATTTTTTTAAAGTGAGCCAAGAACGGGCCAATATGGACCGGCCCGACGGGCCTACGGGCTAGGCTAGGCTCTATTTTTAAAATTCTAGGTCGGGCCAAGCTGGCCCGCTTTCTTAGACAGGCCAGCTCCGCCTGACTCGCGCATTTTGCCACATCTACCTCTCTTGCATGCTTAATTAAAATATATATATTGGTTACTTTTGTCTCTCTCAAATTATTTTAGTTGAAGTGCTTTAATTAGACGAGTAGTCTACCAGGGTCTATCATAAACTGATGGTATGAGTGGTAGACTAACATAAGACTTTCATTAGTTTAACAACTGCCTTAGAAAATCTAAAGAGAATTCTAGATAGAGAAAAGTGAGAGAGAGCCGAAATAGTTGATTTTAGGAGAAAGAATGGATTGTTGTTGGTCGTAAGAGATTTCAAACAGGGAGCTCACACTCCATAGAAACAATTCCTATGTGAGGAAGGAAGATCTCTTGGTAACGAGCGATGTTACACTTTATCTCTAAGTAATTGATATATAACATTGTTAAAATCAGATTTTATGCTAGGGAAGATAGTCTTTTACCACTACGTACTCTTAAAAATTTTAAGGACTATGGTTTCTAATGTATTCTCATGAAATATGTTAATAATTAGAATTGGATAAAATTACCATTTTGTCTATGCAATAATTAAATTACTTATTATATCACATATGTCTAATGGATAACTTGACTTTCCAAAAAGTTATAATTTAATTAAAACACATTTTAATTACTCAATACTAAGTTTTAATTATCCCAAATACACGTTGCTAAAAAAGGTAATATTAATTCTTAAATCAATAAGAGACATGATTTCCATATTCATAATTATATGCTTTCCATATCCATGAATGTATACTATCAAAATACGGAAGCCAATTAACAATTCGTAAGATTGTACTCTTTAATATTCCAAATAGCATATCATGATTATGAGTTTGTTATTTATTTCAGAATTGGGATAGATATCTTTAATTATACTTTTATGAAATTATGTTTTTTTTTTTTTTTTTTAAATAAGGTTACTCATTTAAAGAACATATTTCATGTGGTCCCATTTAGTATACTCCAAGTACACTACGTTTTATATTCAAAAGTCTACATTTTGGTGAATTTAGATTCATCACTCTAAATTGAAATAGAAATGACCTACAAACCTTATAGCGGATAAAGTGCCAAGCTTTTATCCTTTGGGTTGTGAATGATATTTAGATTAGATAGAGAATTATGTCTATCGTACATAGTTCTTTATGTGAGTATTTCTATCATCAACATTTAGTCCTAGATTCTCGAGATATTTTACATATAATGTTGGTGTGGATTTGTCCTTAAATCAATGCGTATTATGCGCCTCCAAATGGTTCCAAAACCTAAATTTGATATAGTGTGAGTCATGCAGCTTTTAAGAAAGCCATAAATAGTTAGATTCTTTTACCAAGATCTTGTGAGGCACAACTAGTAATTCTATCTATCTCTATTATGAATAGTGTAATTTATTCGGACTATAAATATAGGAAACTAATATAGAGTCATTACACATAATAGAAATCGTATGAAATCATACCATGATGAAAGTGAATTTTTAAGAAGCTCTATTAAAATATAGAAAGTTCACATTTATTGACCGATAATCATATAATGATTGATCTTAATCCTAATTAAAAAAATACACATATTTTTCATATTATATTCTTTTGATTTATATAGGTGAGGTGCATTATAATAACAACCAATATCTTAGTAGAATATCTTAGTAGAAGAAAGAAAGGAAGAGAATCATGAGAGAGACAATTCGATATAAAAAGTTAGGAAGAAAGAGGAGAATCAAAGTAAGATGATTCAATAATTAGTTTACATATATATAATCTGCATAATAATTCACACTCCTAGCCTACCTAGGCCAAAAACTTTAATTACTCTGTTTGAAAGAAGGAAAAAAAATTCTATGCACTTAAAGTGAAAAAAAATAAATCTTACTAATGCGAAAATACTAAAGCTACTCTTAATTATCTAATCTTGTTATCCATCAGAAATGTATTATTAGCCTGTTTGTTTAAACACTGGATAGCACGTTGAGTCTAACACGCAATGATAATATTCTACTACGAGTGTCGTTTGTGTAATTAATTCTCGGTCTATTATTGGGCTATTTTCTCTTATCTTTTTCAGGAGACTAGCCCTTATACATATGTTTCCTTAATTTTCATGAGGCGCCATACATAAATATCCCCCACCATACTAAACATTTGTGGACAAAATTGAATGGCTATCCTACATGTGTACTAGCTTTGGAGCAAATCGAAAACGATAGAAAGGGAGAAGACCACTTGAGAAATTAGAAAAACTTGATATATTTATTTATATATATATATATTACTTTCTCATTTGATGACTATAATTCCCATGACTTAGTGATGATAAAGAAGAAAAATATGTTAAAGGAGCCACGAATTTTGAAATTTTGATGAAACTATTGGGGTGTGGAAATGGGTGGTTGAGGGACATTTCTGTAGGACATACGTACATTAGAATGGACTATACACGGGTTGTTGAGGAAGAAAAAAAAAATCGTGGAATATGTATGTGGTTGGACTAGTATTAATCTTTGTATAGGAATTTTCCTTTCACCAGGACCTGTGTTACATCCACTTTATTTTTATACCAAAGTCGCTTAAATCGTCAGAATCGACTTCTTGTGTAGATTTAGAAAAATTATATATGTCGGATATTTATTAACAAAATTATTGAGTGTAATTTATTTTCTCAATTTATATTGTAGATTAGACTGAGTTAATTTATTAATTAGGTTCAAAGAAGTAAACACATGATCTTGAAGAAATTGGAATTAATCTTATAATTTTCTTAAAGAATTCAGAATACAGACGAAGATTATTCAAGAATTTGGGATTAGTTAAGGAATCAGAGTTTGCTTTTAAATAGTAATACATTTGAAGAATGCGAAGAATAATTTGATTTTAATTAAAAGGAGAGTTTCAATTAATGTGTTTAATATTTAGTTTTTCGATTAATCAATGGTACATTTTTTTTGAGGCTTTCTAAGATTTTAGAGAAACTTTAAATTGGGAAAAGTATTTTTTTTAAGTACGAATTTTGGATTAGAAACCTATTACTATAATAGCAAGAAAACGGATCTTTTTTAAAATTAATTTCTCTGCCCTATACAGTGACAGCGGACACAAGCTACTTAAGATTATATTCCCACACACAAGCTTACCCAAGATAGACTTTCATTCATATAATGATATGTACACCCAATGGAGGAATATCGATAGACTTTCATTCATATAATGATACGTACACTCAAGTTTGATTAATAAAAAGGGTTTTTAGCATATTTACCCTGGAACTTTTTTTCTTGGCAATTAAGCCTTTGAATTTGTAAACTAGTAGCAATTAACACTAATATGTTAATAAATGTTAAATTGTTAACAGAAGTGGTTATGTAAATGTCATGTGACACATTTTTGAAGGATATTATGGGTATTTTACGTTACTAAATTGTTAGAGGGAAAATATTAAAAAAAAATAGGGATTTTAAGAGAAACGTAGAAAGTCTTTTTTTTGGGATAAATGAACATAAAACGTTTTAAAGTTTCCAAATTTAAACTAATATTCTTTTTTAAAAAAAAATAAAATTTAAATTGATATTGCATAAAAACAAAATATAAACTAAACTAAAACTAAATAAAATTTAACTCTTGATTACAAATGAAAAACCCAAATGAAAAAAAGAATTCATTTGACTTCCACTACTCGGCCTCGGACGACTCGTGTACAGATGGGACGGGAGGCAACAGATCTTTGTTAGGGTTATAGGGCCCCAGCATCCTTCTGTACGCTTGCAGGACTAACTTCCTGGGGCTTAACAGCCCGACCCATTGGCACAAATGTGTAGCCCCTCATGTCCATCCACTGCTTAGTGTGAGGTTCTGCACTGCCAAGTAATAAGGAAATAAAGTTGCACCTTAGCTAACAGCTATAGCTTTTGGCCTAGTGGTAAGCGCTTGATCCAACTAAGTAACAGAAGAAGTTTTGCACATAAAAAAATTAAAAAAAAATACTCTTGTAATCACTTTGGCATCATATTATTGTTTTGATAATTGTTATTCTTATTTTGAAGATTGTTTATTTTTAGATTCCTCTATATCTCCTAATTGCATAACTTGTCATATTATTTTTCATATTGGGAGAAAATTATTTGTTTATTGCTCTTTTATATACTTTTGTTATATATTCAACTTGAGGGAGTAATATAGTGAATTAATGTGGGGAGAATCGTATTTCAAAAGGATAGATTGGTTCCTACAAAACATCTAGTTTAAAAATTATTTCTATCTGATGTCAAAAAAGGATAAGAATGTTGATTTATGAATATGAGAAGAAAAAGATTTATTTATGAGTATGCATATTTTAAAGGTGAGAATTTTGTTTAGCATACATTCTTTTTATCTTTTCTCATAATATGCTTATGATGCTAAATTGAGTTAAAAAGGGGGAGTAAGCCCTATTTACTTTGTAAAGCATTTTTTGAGATGAAGCTTAAAATATGGTAAGGATTAAGGTAAATTTGTCAAATTTTATAATTTCAAATCCATATTGTATATTTTCTTTTATCTCATAAATCAATATTTGTCAACATCAAAAAGAAGGAGATTGTTGAGAATTTAAGTTTTCAATTTTACTCACTCTTATTTTGAAAATAACAAATATTTGATTTAGTACTAATGATTTAACTTGAGTGTGTATAGTGAAATAGCATTAAAAGTTCTAATTCAATTAGTTGATCAAGGAATCAAGCTTGAAGATAGATGTATATTGGACTTATTAGAATCAAGCTTGAAGATAGAAAATCAAGATATAAAATCATGCTTAGATAAGGTATATTTCATATTTAGTCTTATATTTGATTTAGTTTATTGCACATAAATTCATTTTGCATTGGCTCATACTTTTAAAAGAGTTTTCAAACTATCTTAATCTTAAAATGGTTATTTTATTATAGAAGTTTGGAAATAAAAAATAATGATTTTATTAAATAGGCAAAATATTCTTTAATACATGATTTCATAAGTTTAAATAAATTGCAAATATATTTGTAATCATGATTATTTGAAATATGCTAAAAGAAGATTTTCTATTTGTAAACTAGAATTTGTTTTGGTATGAATACCTTCTAAATTATTGTTAAATATCTTTATGAAACTAAAACAAATTTGCACTAGCCAAAATATTCTTTTCAAATTGATTTCAAATATTTTTAAAGTGTTTAAAACAAGTTTATAAGTCAGTTTTTGAAAAATGCCAAAAGCTGTCAGAATTTGGAAAAATGCCAACAGCAGTCAGAAATTAGAAAAATGCCAAAAAAATGTCAAAAATCGAAAATCATAGGTAGCCTGGAAATGACTACCCTATACCGGAAATCTCAATCGGTAGACTGCCCGGTAGATCGAAAATTTCATTTTTGACCATTAGATTTCGACTGTTGTAACCGCACTTCTAACGGCTAGTTTCAGGAGTCTACCAGATTTTTTACTGGTCTACTGAAAACTCTAGAGACTGTGTCAAACGGTTAGAAACGACTAGTTTTCATACAAGCTTATAAATAGAAACTATTTTAAGACTTAAAAAAGACTTTGCATGAACCTGTATTGTTATCCAGCTACTTTCAAAGTACAAAAGTCTATTCTTACATTGAATTAACTTTCAAATCATATTGAGCTAATCTTAAAGCAATTCATTGTGCATTGTTATCAAATCTCCTAAGCCAAAATTGTATTCATTATTTTGTGAGGAGAGTTTGTGAGTATGTTCACTCTTATATTAAAAAGCCATTTGAGTAGAAGTGAGGTTGCCATTGGAGTCTAAATAACTCGATTTAGGTGAGGTTGCCACCGGATTCTAAATAACCTAAGTGTAGGTAAGGTTGTCACTAGAGTCTAAGCAACTCATGAGTTGGTGAGGTTGATACCATTGTCTAAATAATCCGGTATAGGTGAGATTGGCACTGGAGTCTAAATAATCTGTAATTAGGCGTGGTAGAGCCGGATTTAAGACTATTCTAAGGGTTGGGTGAACCTAAGAAGAATTCACTCCGTTTGTACAAGGGTCAATCAAGCCCATAATCTTGATCCAATAGTGGAAAGTTCGAAGCAAATTACCGAGGGTTGGGAACGTAGACAAATTGTCGTATTTGTCGAATCTCGTAAAAACTGAGTTTATATTTTCTCTATCCCTACATTCTTTACTTTATTGTAAACTATTTGATTGTGTATTGGATATTTATTGTGCTTAATTTGCTCGGTATTATTGTTAAATGTTTAGTATTATTGTTCTTCTTAGGCTTAAAATTTTCAAAGAATGGTCTATGATTTTACATAGTTGAAAAGTTTCTTAAAAAGTTTTAAAATCCAATTCACCCCCCTCTTGGGTGGCCATTCTTGGGCTAACAATCTTGACAGTGCAAGAAGAAGCAGATCTGGATGGCGTGAAGAAGGCGTTGTAACAATGCCTTCAAATCGCAGCGTCATTGGCCGTGGCACGCGGATGAGCCATGAGGACGGTAGTTTCTTTGTGTCGACCATGGAAACTAGAACAGACGACAAAGTCTACATTTGGTGATGGGTTGCCCTATCGCCGACGAGTGGAGAAGCCGCCATAGTGATGGTAATAGTGGAGAACGGTAGTGTTTGACGTATACTATAACAGATCTGGGGTTCTCTTTTTTATTTATTTATTTTTGGAGGATATATAATATATATATATATTATATAATTACCTGGATTAGATGATTATTATCCTTGCATTAGAAGGGAAAATACATCATTTATTACTGGTGCGACAATGACTTTGTGGCACAACTTAAATAACCTTCTTTTTTTTTTAAACCATAATATTTTCTAATGATAAATGAAATTAATTTGTTAACACTGATCCGAACACATCAAACACTGGGCAAAACTGGTTGCTGCTTGGCTTTTCCAGAAGAGCAAGCCTTTTTTCTTAATTACGAAATTTAAAAAATTATAGAATTTTGTTTTTGATAGATTATTTGGGTTTGAATATTTTTATAGTTAATCTTAGTTTCTTTAATTCAAAAAAAAAAAGAAAAATCTTAATTAGTTTTGAATTAGTTTAAATTTTAAAATTTTGATTTTCTACCTAAAATTCTCAATTTTTTCCCTCTAAGTCATTTGGTAATGTAAAATACCTATAATGCCCTTCAAAAATGTGTAACATGACATTAACTTGACTACTTCTGTTAACAGTTTAACATCTATTAACGGATTGGTGTTAGTTACTATTAGTTTACAAATTGAAGGGCCTAATTGCTAAGAAAAAATATTTAGGGGCTACATTACCAACCCACAATAAATTCAGGGGATAATTATGCCAAAAATCTTTAATAAAATAACTAGTTCGACTTAAATTTTTTTTAAAAAAAAAAAGAGAAAGAAAACCGGAAAAGCAACGCCACTATAGAATCTGGAAAGGGGTTTATAAAAATCTCTTTGAATTACTTTTTATGTTTCAATTTTGTTAGTTTATATTATGATCCACTACTTACATTTTGGATGACGTACATGATCTCTCCTAATCAGCAAATTAATTAAAAATTCCATGCCATTTTGCACTTATGTGGATTTTAATAAATGATAAAATCCAAGGCCGGCACTAAACTAAATCAGCCGAAACGAAATTCGAAAAAGTCCTCAGTTAATAACACCAGTTTTATTTCCTAATTATACTTTTTGATGTCAATTTTTCATAATTAGTTTAGTAACTTTGATTACTACAGTATAATATGCAAGTAATTAATGAAAGTGAGCACTGAAATAAAATACCATACAATGTTTTCTTGAAAAAACACACGAGAGAAAATCCTCAGAGTTACATCAATTTAGTATCAAAAACCTCTTTAGCTAACGCTAAGATAATCAACAAGCTATATATTTTAAGAAGTCTTTGTCAAGTAGCTTGAAAATTATATCCACAAAAATTTATTTCAAGCTAATTATTTATTTATTTTGATAAAAAAGGAAATTGATTCATTATAATCAAGTAGTTGTATTACTATGTGAGTAAAAAGTAGTTGTATTACTATAATCAATTTGATGCAAAAATTGAATTACAAAAAATCCATAGTAATAAACAAATAATTGATAGCCATTGATTTGTTTTGCTAACGATAAGGAAAGAAACACAAAATCCAATCCAATAAGGTGGGCAGTTAGAGCTCTATGAGAGCTAGAAGATTTCTCTTCGCTTTCTTAAATTAACCTCCGTAAATAAAATTGATCTTCCGATTGATAATATGAGGATTTTCTTTTTTTTTTTTGTTAAAAATTGACTTTAAAATCTAAGATTTTAAAGAAAACCACATGAAATCACATAACAATAATAAAATCTAATCTGGCTAGTTTGGTATTATTGTGTTGTGCTGTAAACCAGAAGTAGCTGTGAAAAAAAAGTCTAGCTATTTGATAAATTTAATTTATAAAACTACAGTATTGTTTAAAAGCAATACATTATAAATTATGGATGTTTTAAAATGATATTTTAGATAATTTATATATTACACAACAATTTTCCAAATCTACTAACCAAAAACAGGGACTTATCAAACCCCTTTACCCCTCTCTTTTTTCATTAACTACCTTTAAAAGCTAAAAGTGGCATCTGGAAGTAATCCTAAACATTGAAATAAGATATGTTTGCAGCTCTAGATCTTTAATAAGATATGTTTTCACAGAAGGGGAAATGATTATTGAAATTTAAAAAAAAAAAAGAAAGAAAGAAAGAATAAAAGAAAATATAGAAAAGTGAGGGATTATATCCATGGTGGGGTGGAAATCTAGAAAAGAGAGGTTAAAGAGAAAAGGAAGAGAAAGTCTCCCAAAAAAGGGGGGAAAAAAAAAAAAAACGAGCTGCTAGGGTTTTAATTTCAAACTTATTAAATCTCAATTAGATTTGTTCCAAAATCAGATTGGTTTAAATTTCTAATCTATTGACATGTGAAACTGGTCAACAGCATGATTTATTTCGAGGTAGAATTGATTATCGAAAGTGATAAAAACAATAAAGAACACAAGGCTTACAATGATTCAACCCCAATTGAAAAGGATATGTCCATTGAGTCGATGTTATAAATTTGGAGGGTGATTATAAGGACTTTTAGCACCACTATCGGTGTGCAATTTTTTTTTTTTTTTTTTTTTTACGATGAATTGGTCTTCCCCATTATAGAGGGAAGAACTATAAGTTTTGGGATTTTAGAGTTTCCTATCTGTGATAAGAAAACTAATTAATTTGAATTTAAATAATTATCGAAAAAGGTATATAATTATATATCCCGAGATTATCTCCTTGTTGGCTGTAATTTTCTGATTTTGTGAAGATTCTCATGTGATGATCCCCGTATCTCTAGTCTCTGGATGAAATTAGCAAGGAGAAACAGAGCCTAGAAATTAGCCAAGGAGAAACATCGGGTGCGAGGAAGTACTTTTTTTCGCATGTAGGAAGAATTTTTTGTCAAGGTGTTTTCGTCCACGAGGTGGTCTCATTGATAATGAGCGGCTTGCTCTAATTATTCTGCCTCAAAATACGGAAATCCATTTATTAAGCTGGTAAAACAAGATAATATAAAAAATCTTTACTTTACTAACATATTGGGAGTTTTAATTTGAGTAATTTTGTTTCAAAACTCGGTTATGAAATCTCATGAATGTCCCGAATCGACATCCAAGATAGATTTACAAATATGAGGATGACATTGAGCCCTATTGTAATTTTAAAAGGTATTTTTCAATTAGTAATACCTTTATATCAACCCATTTTCTTTCGAAAAATAGTTCATAATCTTTTCTTTTTCTTTTTACAAATTTTCATAAAATTACAGGCGAATTCAAAACCTTTTTTTAGTTGAATAGCCTTTGTCTTTTATTATTTATTTTGTTCTCTTTGCTTGAAAATGTATCCTTTAAGTTCGAAGTCCTTTTGATTTCTTTCAAAAGTGGCTCTTGCGCGGTCAAACAAGCCAAAGGGACACAATGAATTTTATTAAAACGTGGAAAGACACAAACAGGAAGGCTAAAACAGAGAACCTACAAGAGCAAATAAATTAAGGACAGACAAACTTGGAAAAATAAATTTTTACGAACATGATTTGTTAATTAAATTGCCAATTCTTATTGTCCATACAGATAAAATTCGAATGGAAACCATTTAAAGAGAAAAAGATTAAGACGTCCTTTTTGAGGTACATTTTAATATTTTATTTCTTTCTAAAAGGAGAGGGAGAAAATTTATTTTAAAAAAAATCGTACGAGGCATTCTCAAATTAAGAGTTATAGTTCAACAAATTTTTCACTAATAACAAATCAACTTTGCAATTTTAAAAGGAAAAAAAAAAAACTATAAATGTATGTACACATCCTTTTTGACCCAATGAGTTTTATGCTCAAGATGTGAGAAAAAAAGGAAAAGAGAAGGCGTTTGATAAGTTTTTGCATTTAGTTATCAGATTTTAAAAGTTATTTATAAGTTATTTTAAGCAGAATTTGAGAAGCATGCTAAGAGGTGCTTTTTAAAGCTGATTTCACTATCATAATACAAATTATGGACATATTTGGGATTGATTATGGATGCTAAAGTTTTTAAAAGCAGTTAACGAAAAAATAGGGAATTGGGGGTATTTGGCAAGTTCTTGCTTTTGGTCAGCAATTCTAAAAGTTGCTACGTAACCTCCAAGTTAAATAGAATTTGAGAAGCAGAGTAATGGTTACTTTTCAAAGATGATTCTGCTTCTATAGTACAAATTGTTTAAAATATTATTTTATAGCACATATAATCTATAGTTTACCAAACACTTAAATGCTACTTTTAAACAATATAGCAGTTTTATAGATTAAATTTACTAAACTCTTATATTTTTTTTCCTACAACTGCTTCTTGCTCACAGCTACAACATAGCACAACAATACAAATCTGGCTATCTAATATAATATTTTAGAGCACAGAATTTATAATTTACTAAAATATTAGATGCTGCTTTTAAATAGAATTATAATTTTGTAAATTAAATTTACCAAATGCCTGGAGTTTTTTTTCTTGTAACTGCTTCTTGCTCACAACACAATTAGAATAGGACTGTAGTAATACCAAACTGCCCATAGCTATACAATCCAAGTGACTCTTTCAGAAACTATTCATGCAGCTTTTGGATATGCGCTAAATTAATATTGGAACACATAAAATTAATTATAATAGATATCACTAAATAGATATAAGACGGCACGACAAAACCATTGACTTTTCATCTTAGATTTGATGAAACCTACATGAAAAGAAGTTGATTTTTCTATGTTCGTATATTTTAATGTATATATTGATATATTTTCCATTGTGCATATTCCAAGCTTTACGCTTATCGTATGGTAATTTCTTAATTTCATTAATAGCTAAATATACAAAAATGTTCATATCAGGCATTGGGTGTGCAATATTATTTCTCAAAGTTTCTATCCGCAGTAAGAAAAATCAATAATGGACAGTCGAAAATTTGTTCACTCGATCGGTCACGTCCAATTGGAAACATTTTAAAACTTTTTCACCCTTTACTTAACACATTTAGTCAATTATACTCAATATTTTCAACTTTTGATTTGGTATAATTTAAACCAAATATTTAAAACCTTAACGTATAAGAAATCTAGTTACAATGAATATGGAGGTAGCTTAAATTATCATCAAATTAAGAACAATACGTAATAGTTGTTTATTAAGTAATTTGAGGAATCACAGTGAGATACGACAAACTACCAAAGTAGACAATTCTATAGAAGGGTCAGATCATGATGGTATCATAGCCATTTCCAACCAGAATTACATGACAGGCATCCTAGAGACAAATAATCCCAAAGCACCGATTCTATTATATATATATATTATATATATATATATATAACCCTCTGTTTTCTAGAAAATCTACATACCCTCTGTTTTCTAGAAAATCCAAAATTACCCTATTTATTTTGCAAAACACGAAAATTATAATACTTTGTGCGTATACTTTGTTGGTCAAATTTATAATTTGAAATATCTAAAATACCCTTACATATATTTTTTTCTTTTTTTTTTTGCTAAATAAAAAGGGTCATAAGGTTAGAGGATGGCGTAACCTTGGTTGGATAGTGGACCTACCCGCATCGATTAATAGATCTCTCTTGAAATGAATCGCACATAAACCTCCAACTAATGCGACGGTAGTAGCTTAAACCCAAGACTTCTTTGTCGAGAGAACGAGTGCCTTTTCACCCTATCTATTTTGCACGGTGGTCCTTATGTGTATTTTAAAATATGTTATCAAACACTCTTTTCATATTATCTAATTAGTTAAAAAAAAAAAAATCCCATATATCAACTAATGAGACAAGAGAGTATAGAAAAAAATGAAAAAAGAGTGCATGTATGTAGCTACCACTTCTCAAAGTTGAAAAAAAAAAAGGGGTGAACTGCAAAAGAAAATAATCCTGAAGTTTGAGTGTTCTACAATTTAAACCATAAAATTTAGACTCTACAAAATAATATCTTGAAATTAAGAATTTTTGAAAATTAATACCATGAACTGCGTTTTTGACCAATTTTAGTAACGAAAAAATAATAATATTCTCCATTAAAACTATGTTAGTCCTTATTATTCTCCTTAATTTTAAAGATATCATTGTCTTTTAGTAGTTAAAGTTATTCAAAAAGTCAACTCAGAATATTAATTTTTAGAATTCTTAATTTTAAAGTATTATTTTATAGAGTTCAAACTTCATGGTTTAATAATTACAAAATACCTAAACTTTAGATTTTTTTTTTTTCAGTTTACCCTAAAAAAATATTACTAAAGGTAAAACTCAAACCAAATAAGTAACTTTTAGACTAATGCGTGTGATCGGTACTCTATTCCATAGTACTCTAGTCTTCCCGGATCGGAGGTATTATTGTTTCTTCTTATTTAGGGAAAAAAAAAAGTTTATGATGTTGTTTGAAACTGTAAAAGTATAAATTGGGGCTATGTGAAAAGTTTTAAGTCTATAACTTTTGTTCTTCACCCTAAATAAAGGGCCTTCATAGCACCTGCACCATTTAGAAAGTTATGACGTACTTTCATATTGTAATTAATCATCTTTAGCGCAATGTATTCCTTGAAACAGAAACAGGTTATCAAAGTTAACGAATGATAAAAAAGTAAAAATAAAAATAAAAACGCGCATGTGTTTTAAAAAAGTTTAGTAGACTTTTCAACAGGAAAAAAAAATATATTTTTCATGAGGTTATTAGCTAGAAATGGTCATTTCCTATAAAAGGCATTGGTTTTATGCCTCAAGGACAGTGTCTCCAATCCTTTTATTAAAAAAAAAAAAAAACCATAGAAAATTTGTAAAATACAATATGGCTTCTCCAAAGAGCAAGATACTAATTTTTGGAGCCACTGGTTATCTTGGCAAGTACATGGTGAAGGCTAGTCTCTCTGAAGGCCATCCCACTTTTGCCTACGTGCGACCTATCAAACCCGACGCCGATCAGTCTAAGCTTCAGCTCCACGAGGAATTTCAATCCATGGGGGTCACCATCTTCCAAGTATTATCAAATTTTTAAAAGAATACTAATATCTCACTATCATATATATATATATATATATATATATATATGTGTGTGTAGTATAGCTAGATATCAAATTAATGTATTTACATGTAACATGGACAGACACGCGTGTGATTGTTGTTACTTCAATATTCATTAGGCTGATGATGAATTTGAACAGGGTAGATTGGACGAGCACGAGAAGCTTGTTATGGCGCTTAAACAAGTTGACGTTGTTATATCTACGCTCCCTGTTCCTCAACATCTTGAGCAACTCAAGATAATCAAAGCCATAAAAGAAGCTGGTAATATCAAGGTACGTAATATGAGCGTAAATTACATATATTACATGTCAACTTTGGGACTTGGGAGAGTTTTTAATAAAAGAAACTATTGTCCTTGTGTTATGATGATCATCAGAGATTTGTTCCATCGGAGTATGGGAATGAAGTTGATAGAGCGAGTGGATTGCCCCCTTTCGAGGCTTTACTTGAAAATAAAAGGAAGATCAGAAGGGCGACGGAGGCGGCCGGGATTTCCTACACTTACGTCTCTGCTAACGCTTTTTCGGCATATTTCATCGATTACTTGCTCCATCCACATGAAAATCGGGATGAAGTCATAGTTTATGGCAGCGGCGAGGCCAAGAGTAACTTCTTCTCATCAACTATTTAGTAGCTAAAGAATATAAACTTGCTCATTTATAAGCGAACGATTAATTATTTATGAAATTGATAGTCCGACTAACGTGAATTGACAATCTAATAAAAACAAAGATGATCAATTCAATTTTGATACTATAAATAAAGGCCATATAATTCAATTGGCAAAAGCAAACACTACTGATCACCTGCCATTCAAACGGAATAAGGACATGGCTACATGGTCCACGCCAGCCTTCTTTGAAATTGACTACCACTATAAGCAAAACGACAAGAATAACAAGAGCTATATATTCAACTTAATTTCTAGAAGTTATATTGAACCGCTGAAAAATCAATGAATGTTTTGATGTGCAACTTACTACAATATTTAAAGTTTGTCACAGTGTTAGGAATAATAGTTTATTTCTTATTAATTAGTATGTAATTTTTGCAATAAATATTATTTTATTGATTAGTGTCTATTTCGCATATGAACGACTTTTATATATGTATATATATTTTTTTTTGGGTTGCTATGTAGTCGTGTTAAATTACGAGGAAGATGTGGCCGTCTACACAGTGAAAGCAGCAACTGATCCAAAGGTGGAAAATAGGCTTATCATATATAGGCCCCAAGGAAATATTACATCTCAGCTGAATTTGATATCTTCATGGGAGAAAAAGAAAGGTCGTACACTCAAAAGAAGTCATGTTCCTGAGGAAGAAATAATCAAGCTCTCCGAGAGTAAGACTTTTGTTTTATAAGAAAATTATGTGATAGGACATACGCATTATTTTCTTTCAATTGTACGTAACTTTTTTTTTTGGACTCAATCAGATTTACTTTATCATGAATAGTGTGCCCTTTTGAACCATAAGATCATCTAAGAAACTTTTATAGGAAAATTTGTGGTATAGGTTTTTTTGACGGAAACTGTGCATGTTTTTTTATTATATCGAGTGCCTTTTTTTTTTTTGTAAATTATTTTCCTGCATTTTGTTAATATATTCCTAAATCCTCCCCAATATGCATAATCGGAACATAGAAAGACGATTTTATCCTTAAAAGACAAAGGAAACCAAAAATTCTGCAACAAAAATAAAAATAAATCAAAAACTGAACTAAAATAAAACCACATTTTACTTTCATTTTAAAATTTTATTTTAATTTAATTTTGCAATTATTTTTATCTAAATTAAAAAGTAATTTAGGGTTTCATTACTCTTTAAGGGAAATTCTATCACTTTTTTTCCATCTTTCTGAATTTAGTTGATTGTGCAATGATGGATTAAGAAAATAAAAATAATAAGGCCAATTTAAAGGTTTAATTTGACATTTCAAAAAACACAGGTTCTGTCATAGAATTAACAATTATACATGACCACTTTTTTTAATGGTAATTTCCCAATACAAGAGTCTGATATAATGTTGTCGTAGATTTTTTTTAGAATGAAAATGTTAGTAGATTTTAAATAGCATGTATTATTTAGTATATATTAACAACGTACATATACATCATTAAATAAGTGACGGCTGAGCATAATTTCTGATTCAATTTTATTTATTTATTTTTTAATTTTTCTTTTGGTGGTTGCAGATTTACCATTCCCAGACAACATACCTGTGGCGATTCTTCATAACATATTCATCAAAGGAGAACAAATGAGCTTTGAACTCACAGAAAATGACTTAGAAGCCTCAAAATTATATCCCGATTACAAGTACACTTCCGTTGACAATTTACTCGACATTTGCTTGGTCAATCCTCCCAAACCTAAATTATCCGAATTTGCATAACTTCATCATTTTCATTTTTCTTTTTTATTTATCGAAGAGTACTTTTTGGTCCCTCTGTGTTTTATGTTTCTCAGATATAAATAAATTATATCACTATGGTGGCTAAGTCGCAACTCTCAAGAGCATAAAATGTATTCCTGAAATTACATTCCTTACCAATAATAATTAATTGAAACCTTTTTTTTTTTAAGACGAAACTGTGAGATATTTTGTTTCGTTGATGATCACCCCGCTTTTACAGCAGAGGAAATAAGCAAAGGATTATAAACCAAATTTTAATAACAATAGCACAAGCAAAATGAGCTAGTGCAAGGCGACTTAATTTATTCTCGTCGTGAAACATAAAGTAAAAAGAGAATATCCGAAAAAAATATTTCGAGCTTGGCATGAGGACCTCCAAAATGTTTACACCTCCAAAATTAGTTCTGAGCTACCCAAAGCACAAGTGAAATTTTGTTGTGTTGTAACAAACACAGGTTGTACCAAAAACAAGAATAGGAAATTTGATTTTATATGTCAAATTTTCAAAAATAAAAATAAAATAAAAATCCCAGATTTTAAAATGGGAAATGCTAAAATGATCACCAACAAAAAGGAACTTTTTTTTGCTAGGGGAAAAAAATGTTATACGAGTCTACCACTCTTAGCACCTATTTTTTTCCTTTTTTTAAAAAAAAATAATATAGCATTGCTAAACTCCAAGTTTCACTTAAATTCTTTAAGTGAGATTTCATATTGGGTTAAATAGACAATTACCGCTTTTTTCAAATGTTTAGCTAAATTTACCACCACTATTAGATTCTACCACTTTTGGGAGAGAATTAGTCAAGAATCTGTCAAGAATTCATCAAGAATCCATCAAGAATCTGTCAAGATTACCACTGACGTCAAGAATCTGTCAAGAATCCGTGAAGAATTCATCAAGATTGTCAAGAATCTATCAAGAATTCATCAAGAACCCACCAAGATCGCCGTCAATATCAAGAATCCATCAAGAATACATCAAGATCGTCAAGAATCCGTCAAAAATTCATCAAGAATCTGTCAAGATTACTGCTGACATCAAGAATTGTTCAAGAATCCGTCAAAATTGTCAAGAATTCGTCAAAAATTCATCAAGAATTCGTTTTAAAAAAGTGATATGGTGGTAGATTTAATTAATGAGGAAAAATAATAATATACAGCTAATTTATTCTTTCATATTCCAATTAAATATTTAATAAAAATATTCTAGAGAAAGAAACAAAATACCATTCAGGTATTTCAAAGAGAAAGGTCTCACTTATGTGGTTGTAGGCTTAGGCTGATTGGTAATCATACTCACCTCCAATGTTGAGATTTAGAGTTCAATCCCCCACCCCTAATATCAACAAAAAAAAAAGTCCCACTTATGACTCCTTGGAGAAGCCCAAGGTATTGTCCCTATGTAGGTGCCTTGAGTCTAGGAAAAACCCTGACCTTTTCTTCCCTTACCTTAGGCATAGGTAGGAATGAAAATTTAACCCAAATACCCATTTTCCTACGCTTAATACCCGCTTATTTGGGTAACCAGGTCAGGTACATGTATGTTGGATAATACCCGTCGCAAATACAGGCCAGGTTCGGGTATATATATACACGTCCCCAAACTTGACCTGATTATGTATTTATATATATTTTTATAAATATATTATGTATATGTATCTATGTACATATATTTAATTAAATCACTAGAGCCCTAAAGAAACCCAACTAAGCATGCAAGCCCATTACAATTTATACACATAATTTTACACTAACTAATAGCCAAGCTCACCTACACATTCACGAATGAGAAGGAAATAAACCCTTAAGGACTTAAGTCAGTTTAAACATTTCATTTAGCAGCCGCAAGCAGCACCTACCTGAGGAACACCTCTGCACCAGCACGGCAACACCTCCAGCTTCAATCTTCAGCTCCGCCAAGATTTTCAAGATTCTAGTGTTGCTATTCTCTAATTCAAGCTCCAACTCCACGAATCAAATTTATTTCATATATTTGTCGGATAAGTTTTGCTATGGTTTGATTTTTTTTTAATTTCTTTTTAATAACTTTTGTGTATATATATTATTATATGTTGTAGCTTTCTTATTCTCTATATTTTATTCTCTCAACTTTTGTGTATATATTGTCAATTTTGTAAAAATTTTCACATATATTTTTCTCTCTTTTCTTTTTTTTCCCTTAATGGTGACGGTTACAGGTATACTCGTGGGTACCCATTACCCACAACGGGGATACCTGAACCTGCTCAGCCAAAATAAATAGGTAAATAGGATGGGTATGGGAGAGAGTTTTACCTGCAGATACGGGGCCGAGATAGTCATACTCGCCATATTGCCATCCCTAGGCACAAGAGTCCAATGACTAGGCCCCTTGTATATTATTTAAAGTAATCCCATTCATGTTCTATGTAGACATGGGATATATTGGGCCGACTTAATTTAGAAAAAGAAACATAGATTCCCGTTTTCTTTAGCATACTTTTATAATTATTTTGTTTTTTTTATTATTTTAGTTTCACAAATACCTATTTTTATTCATGTTTTTGGAGGAATGTATACTACAAGTATTTTATACGTGAAATATATATATATATATATTATGGTATATATTTCGCGAATAAAAATTAGATCTAAAAATCAGTATACATTTCAAAATGTATACCATAAGTATAAATTTATATGGTGGCAAAAGAGTTTTAAAACTTAGATCTTTGTTCAAAATTTACTTTCAAAGGATTCATTCCTCCAAATTTTTCAAATTTATATTGTATATATAAATTGTAGGTAAAACTTTACATTATAAATATACCACATATATTTTACACATAAAGTGTATCCTAAAAATTAGGTATTTTTTAAATAAAAAAAAAGGGTTTTGTGAAATATAAAGTACAAAACCAGGTATTGGTTGTAAATTTCTTTTTAATTTGAGCTTTAATAAACTTGGCCAAATTACAATTAACTTATTATTAATTAGACCAAATATATTATTGATGGCTCACTATAGCAAAGGCCAATTAATGCACTTTTAAATAAATTAAATACATATCAAGTGAGCCCAGTTACATTAAATGTGTGGATGTGTATCCTTATGAAAAATATCAATAATTAGAACTAAATGAAATTACAGGTATTTTATTCCTTACTACCTGATTACATTTAATAGATAATTTTACTTTGCCAAGAAAGTTATAATTTAATAAAATACTCAAGTCTAAGTTCTAATTATCCAAGACCCCGAAACAAAATAATAGAGCAATGATTTCTATATCTATAAATATATATTCTCCGTACCCATGACAGTACATTACCGAAATACAAAGGCCAATCTAGATAGCAGATCATAAGATTTTTCAAGCGACTGGAGCTGAATTGGCAGATGGGAGCACTTTAGGGTTTTTGAATAGTACACCTTCAATCTCGAGTAGTGGCAAGAGCTGATAACGGCTATGAACAGTGAATCTATAAGAGCTCCATCTCTCCTTGTTCCCACACATAGAGGGATGGCAAACAGTCGCAAGATGACAACCACCAAGTTGGTCGGTGACTAAATGGATGACGACGAGCCTATTGGCAACTGTTGGTTTTCTGGGCAATGAACAATGCTGGGAAGGAAAGAGAGATTGTGAGAAAAGAAAGAAAGAGTGGGGGTGTTTAAGCTTAATGGCCACATGGATGGTCTGTATAAGCTAGCTTCTCTCCGAAATTTGTATATCAGATTCTTCTTTCAATTCTCCCTCAGTCAAACCCTCAATACTTTGTCAATTCATCCCTAGTTCTTAAATACTCTTTCAAATAAATCCAACAATAAAAATAAGAAAATTCGAAATTTATTAATTTAAATTTCATATCAGGTTTTACAACATATGTTGATTGGCAGTGACGGAACTAGGAAATTTTATTTGGAGAGGTATATATTGAATTTTTTTTAGCTAATTTTAAAACACATTAGTCAACATAAACCAATATAGAATTAAAAAAGTATTTAAAGTGAGTCTAAAGAAAAATCATCTAAAATATGGGTAAAATTTAGTACTTTAAAATAATATAAATAAAGTTTAGAAATTTAAAAGGAATTTGTAGGTGATATTAGGGGTATAAAAAAACCCCACATCATTTTATTATTATTTTATCTTTATTTAAAATTAGTGGTGGGACCCATATTAATAATAATTATAATAATAATAAAAGCATACACTTTCTCTCGTTCTCCCTGAGCCAAACTAGAAAAAAAAAATGATGCAGATCTATCCTTCTCCATCTTACTCACTTCAACTGCTAAACCAGGCCATTTCAGACCGTTTGAAGGATGGCCACCCCATGTGCCACCACCTCCCATCAACGTCGTCGCTGTCCTCATGCTCGGATCCACCGCACGGGACATGGAGAAGCGAAGTAGCTTGCTTCCTCGCGGGAATCCGGCCACCACGGGTCTTTGGAAGCCATCCTAGTCAAAAACTTGACTTGCCTACGCCAGTGCCGAGCTTCTTCGGCCTCCAGCCATCGTGAGCCGCCACTCCTCACCAGAAATGGTGAGTTTTCTTAAGTTTGGCCATTTCTCAAATTTGCAATATTGATTTTCTTGTGATAACTTTCCTAAAATTGTTGTATTTGAGATTTTTATGATTGAAATTGGTATAAATAAATAATGGAGAAGCTATGTTGATAGATTTGAGGATCAGATCTGATTTAAGAACCTTTTTCAAATTAAAATCTGGTATTTTTCTAATTATTTTCAGAACAATGATATTTTTGTAATTATTTCTGTGGAAATAATTATTTTGGTCATGAAACTTACATGGAGAAAAAGAGGAGGTTGAAACAAGAATAGATATGGTAGTTTTGTGTTAAATCAAAATCTGGAAGTAGAAAATTTTTCAATTGAAAAAAAATTTGGTATTTTTCTAAATATTTAGAAAAATGATATTTTTGTAATTTTTGGATTTTAATGCCCGTTTAAGGCTCAGGACCTCGAAACTGAATTCTGACTTCAAATTTGGATTTAGTGAGGTCGAGAAATGAGTTTTGATATATAATATATTTCAAAGTGGCACAAATTTCGAGCCTCGTGAATAATGTCGTTTTGCGTGTCACAGGCTGGGTCTCGCTCTGAGACCCAGTTTTGACAAATTATATATCTAACCTAGTATTTTTGGGTTCTCTGAATTCAGTGGTGACCTCTGTTTCTCAATCCGAGGCTCCGTTGGAGAAGTCACTTTTTCAAGTGTGCTTACTGAGATCCTAAAACGATCGTCCGAGCACCCAAGTGACCAACGAGAGATTTTTCGAACATTGTTAGCTTGGTATTGCTATCATCTCGAGGTAGGAGTTCAATTACCTAGTTTTATACTTATTTTGATTTATAATTGTATTATAATTAATTTATGAAAAATTGTGAAATTTTACGATAATTGATAAATTGTTGAAACACATTGGATTATACTGGGATTGGACTGTGTAGAATTTTATACATATTTTTTTTAAATTATGATTATGAGATAATACAGCGGTGTGTTGCCCATGTTACAGTAAATCCCAGAATAATGCCAAGTGGGATTTTAAAGCATGATTTGATTAGTTTCTTGATGCATGGTTATTGTGAACTGTTAAATATTGTACATACCATAGGAACACACATGAGATACATCTTAGGCAACGTTGTGTTTAATGGGCGGCCAATATCCCCGCCCTCAGTGAGAGCCCGTAAACCCGCGCAGGGTCTTCTGATTATCCCCTTCAGTTCAGTAGGCACAGACACATGGGTGTCCCTCCGGTTTTTTGGATAGGTATTAGACAGAGAGTACTTAGTACACATAGTACGAGTTACTCTGGTTCATGATGAGAGGATGTGAGCTCATGGGATGGGATGATTTATGATATGTACAATGATATGGTTTTAGTTTTAATTTTGAATATGTGAATACTTTGGATATTAATTATTTTTATAAACTTGGTTTATAAATGAATTTTGAAAAATATATTAACCATGTAGGTTTGGTGAAATTGCATCCATTCAAAAAGGTAATTGAATTTTTACTGAGCATGTGAATGCTCACCCCCTACTTCTCCCACTTTTAGGTGTTTGTCTATTTGTGATAGTCATGCTTGTGGTTAGACAAGCTGCGTAGCTTGTACTTGTATTTCTACTCCTATTTCCTGGTGGGTGTCTATACTCTATTGACTTTCTTTCTTTGTTCAATTATGTAACCAAGATTAGTAAATCTACTAAGTGGATGTATGAGGATAGTTTTATTATTAATTTGAGACCTTGAAACTTCAAGTGATTTTATGTAAATTATTTTGGACATTGGATTAAAGTTTTCAGATGAACTCAATTTATCAAAATTTATGATTTCTCAGCAAGTATTCAAATGTGATAGTTGGAAATTTTCTTGAACTTTATCGAGTATTTTTCTTAAGTAATTTAAAACTAATAAGAGTTTTAATAGTTATAGAATTTATAATGATTTGAGGACTAAAACGAAATTATCTAATACTTGATTTCTCCTGAATTTCGTAAAATTAATATTTTATTCTATTTTTACTTAAAATTACTAAAAATCACAGTTTTGAATTTCCAGTCGTGACAAGGGGCATTATTGAATTTTATTTATAAAAGAAGGGCAAAAACTATAATTACGAAAATTCAGAGGACAAAGAAAGGATAAAATTAAGATTTTTTAATAAAATAGAGATAAAAGTATAATTTTAAAAAAAGTGAGAGGGGCCATTGCCCCCCTAAGCCTGAATTTGCTCCGTCAGTGTTGATTGGTGAATTATTTCACTAATTTATTGCAAATTAAATTGCACAGCGAACCACCCTAGTGCCAATCACTTATTATTTAGGGGAAAGAAGTTGAATTTGGAGGGGGAAAAACCCACTTATTATATGATATTTGCGTGATTTAGTTGATTTTGATTGTTTCTAGTCCTAACACATGTTAGTTGATGTCATTAGCTTGTGTTCGACGTTTGTATTAAATTATTTGTTCTTGGTTGAGACCCTGACGTGTTAATCTTTCTCTTTTTATAACCAGTTTAAAGGTGTTTCACCAAATGCATGACGTTAAATTAAAGAATCTTCATTGTTGAAAAAAAAAAATATTTGGTACACCGTATTGTATTATATTATAGGGGAAATTACACATTATACGGTGTTTTTGTAAAAAATTTAAAAAATACGGTGGGCAGAAGATGTGGTACGGTTTTTATTAGAAAAATACTATTTTTTTAAAAATATTTAGAAAAATATCATTTTTAAAATAGTAACTAGTAACCGGTAATCAGTTTCTGGAAACTAGTAACTAGTAACTAAAGGTATTTATAACTAGTATATAACTAGCAACCAGTAACCAGTAACCAGTTTTCAGAAACTGGTAACCAGTAACTATTTTTAAAATGGTATTTTTCTAAATATTTTTTAAAAAATGATATTTTTCTAATAAAAACCGTATGAAAATTTGAAAAAAGTGTGAGTTCCGTATTTTTGTAATTCTTTTAGTTTTTATACGTAAAAGTGATAGAAACCCTATATTATATTATTCTATTACAGTACTATGTTTGGTTTTGCATTGTATTAAAACGTTTCGTTAAAAATTAATTTTTAAAAGATATCACTTTTGAAAGTTCATTTAGAAAAATGCCATTTTGAAAAACATATTTTGAAAAGTACCACATCTAAAATACCATTTTTCAAATATTATTTTCAAAAATACCACTTTCTAAGTTTAATTTTTGAAAAATATTACTTCTAAAATTTATTTAGAGAAATACCACTTTTAAAAGGGATAAAGTGATGTGAGAGAAAGGAAGGAGAGAGAAGGGATAAGAGAGAAAATAAAGAAAGAGAAAGTGATGAGAGAGAAATCAAGGACATAGAAAGTAAGAAGAATCAATGTTATAATACAGTGTAATACAGACTTTTTTTTCCGTATTAGATAATGCTCTCCGTTTTGTATTAAATTTTAATGTCGTATTAAATAGTACAATTCAAAAGCACAACCAAACATAGTATTGTGCTTTTAGAGAAAAAAAAAACATAGTATTGTGTTTAATTAATATAGTACAGAGTCTTAATACATTGTACCGAATATGACCGATATGTAAAAGTTTCACCATATTACTTTATTAATGAAATTAGCCAAATATTCCCTTTCGACTGAACTCCTAAATATTTCCAACTAATATGCAACTAAACTAGCATAGTCTACACACAAAGAAATAGTATACTCTAGTATTGATGTTATCTAGTTTTGGGGACGGAAAAATAAAAAGAAAAATACTGAAATTCTATTATTGAATTTAAATCATACACACATAGCTCTATAGAAAATAATTGACCAATGACCACTAATACAAGTCTATAGTTGGATATGGAGCTATCAAGAGGATCGAGAAGCCCAGCAGTACAGCACGGCTTAAGCATGCCACAACATGCAAAAATATGATTGTTCTAGACTCATAAAATTGAGTACAATAGACTAAGCACAGCACAACACGCTTGTAGGTATGGTACGGCGCAGTCCATTGGTATGGCATGACACGATATGCTAGCACATAGCCACGATACATTAGCATGTTACACATGTATTATTATAAATTTTTTCTCCAATATATATACAAGTGCCAACCTAATTGGAGGATACTTAATCTCTAATTAATTATGATATACAAATACTTCTCAATTTGTTTTTCCTTTTTCAATGTAGAAAGGTTCTATCATTAATTTATTGTGTTAATATCTTTTTGTTTATATTTGAATGATTTGGAAGGGAAAAAGTTCATAAAATAGTATTAAAAATTAATAAATTTACCAAATAAATGGTTAATTTTGGCTTAAATAGATTGGCACATTGGCGTGTGGGCTGACACATCATGACACGTTTGAGCATGGACTAATGGGCCATGTCAGACTAATGATTTAAAATTTTAGGTACAGTATGGCATGACAGGACTAAGAAATGAGCCGTACATAATAGGTATGATAGAAGTTTATGCCCAACTTGGACAAAATATAATGAAAAGCAGAAAAAGAAAATAATTTAACTAATTTGAAAAAAGTTAGTAAATATCAAAAGAACATGGTATACACGATGATTAATAGTTATTATTTTGCCCACTAGGACTGGCTCAGTGATTAAGGGTGGGATGAGATAAAGCTAGTATTAGGTCGAGAGTTGACTTTCAAAATGCGTAAGTTATTTTAGTTTCTTTATAATAAATAGAATTCAATAGTTAAACTCCACTTAAAAAAAAAACGGAAAAAAATGGTACACACGATGAGATTACGCCCTATCCGGAGCAAGTGAAGGATTCCTGGGATCATCAGGAATGGAATATTCAATTTCAACGATTTAGAAAGATTCTCGAATTCCTTACAGTTGTGTTACTTCTAATTTAGGTCTAACCCAGTTGTCCATCTAATACGACAAATAATCGTTTTTCCTTAATTTTTGCTCTCAAAACCTGCCTCCATTTCATAAATAAATAAAATTTATTAATAAATTAAAGAGTTTCAATCGTTGTTTGATTAAGTGATGCTTATAGGGTACATTTAGTACGGGATCTACCTATAACCTTGAGCTATCTCTGAAAAGCAAACAATTATATATATATGTGATATATATATATATATGATGATTTATCAATGACTTTCTTTCACTTTCTACTCTCTAAAAGCAGAAAGCTTTTTACGTGAGGCAAATAAATTTGCGTGATTGGATGGTTTGGACCAAATTATTGATATTGACTAGCATTTCCTAGCATATAATGTAGTTTTTTTTTCCAATTTGAAGCATGGGGATTCGAACTAAAAAACATTCATATCAGAAGGAAGTCTAATTATTACTAGACTATGCATGTGATCTACTTAGTATATATGTGTTTAACTATATATTTAACTCTCTTTTGAAAAAAAAATAAAAAATAAGAAAACAAAGTCATTGATCACCATTCTAAGCAATCCCATATGTAATTAATTACAATATTAATACTTTCGTTTACCACCAAAGCAGATATACCCATTCAATATTTTTTTCTCCAATCACATATAAAATTAGTTTAGACACAATTACATCTATAACTAACAACTAATACTAACGCCATTTATAAATCATCATAGATTAGAACACACCGGATCCCTACCCCATGTCCAATAAAAACCCTCCTCCTCCTCCCTCCACTGTTTACAAACAGTCTAATCTGTACCTATCCTAGCTAAGTTCCTTTGGACAAAACCCTATTTTTCCTTACTCGCGTCAGTTGACTTTAACCACTAAGATAATAATCAAAGCACTCTCGGCACAGCCACAGCCAAAGCCAAGGACATGGCCTACGCGGGCAACGTGAGCGCGTCGGTACCAATATGGCTCAACAAAGGCGACAACGCGTGGCAGATGATCTCCGCCACGCTGGTGGGCCTCCAGAGCGTGCCGGGCCTCGTCATCCTCTACGGCAGCATCGTCAAGAAGAAGTGGGCAGTCAACTCGGCCTTCATGGCCCTCTATGCCTTCGCCGCCGTCGTCATCTGTTGGGTCACCTGGGCCTACAAGATGTCCTTCGGTCATAGGCTCCTCCCCTTTTGGGGTAAGGGCGGGCCGGCTTTAGGGCAGAAGTTCCTGATCTCGCAGTCCATACTGCCCGCCAGCGTCCACCACTTCGCGGACGGTGTCACCGTGGAGACGCCGGCTATCGAGCCTTATTACCCGGCTGCGACGATGGTTTGGTTTCAATGCGTGTTCGCCGCGATAACGCTGATAATCCTGGCGGGCTCTGTGCTTGGGAGAATGAACTTCAAGGCTTGGATGATGTTTGTACCGCTGTGGCTCACGTTCAGTTACACCGTTGGGGCCTTCAGCTTGTGGGGTGGAGGCTTCCTCTTCCATTGGGGAGTTATGGACTACTCTGGTGGTTATGTCATTCATCTCTCGTCTGGGATTGCCGGCTTCACAGCTGCTTACTGGGTAATCAATGAATTATTATTTGTTTTTTTTTTTTTAAATTAGAAAGTAGAAAATTAATTCAGTACTACTCATGCATACGTATAATTTGGAAATTTTACAATATCGACGAAAGCTTAATTTATAAAGTACGAAAGCTTATAGGGAGAGACGACTAATTAATTTGTTGACCAGTACAGTAATTTTTTCTTTGAAAGAGTAGTGAGATGCACTATTTAATATTGAACAATGCTATGGGGCACCAGTGATGCCCAGCACCACAATGACATGTCTGTTTGTCACTGGATGATTTAATTAATAAACTGAGTCCCACATAGGCCCCACTTAAATTATAATTATGATTAGCCAATGACAGACTGACACATCACTGTGGTGCTGGGCACCACTGGTGCCCTATAGCATTATTCTTTAATATTTGGATCTACTCTTGATCCATATTCTTGCATTGAATACGAGGTGGTGGGAGTTAAATTTGCCATACTAAAGGACTAAAGTAGGTGTGAGTCTTGTTTATACATCCTCGAATTCAATTTGTTTTAAATAAAAAACTGTTAAATTATCGTATTTTCTATATTATATAAGTATATTTCTATCCTTTCAAAAAATAAGTATATTTCTACAAAAAGTAATAATAGCTAAGATCGTACGTTACGATTGTGGGGTCGACGAATAATTTTTACAGCATTTTTCCATATTATTGTTGAGTGATAATGACCTTAAAAATGGCTGTTTTCCAATAAGATAATTATTCTTTCTTCTAGTCAAGTATCATGTATCTAGTCCTCCTATATATATATATATATATATATGTATATATAGATATACAGGTTCTACTGGGTAAAAAAAATGAATAAATAAACAAAGCAAAAAGACTCACTCTCTGTCCTCTCTACCCATAAGTATGTGTGTATATAAAAGTTAAAAACCAAATAAGGTAAGCTAATATTAACATCGAAGAAAGAAAAGAGTTAATTATAAATTCCTTTGGTAACCTTCTAAAATACATTATATATATGTATAGAATATGCTTGTGGTTCATTGTTTTTGAAAAAAAAAAAAAAAGAATATGCTTGTGGTTGGTTTTTCTTCTTTTGAATGAAAAAATATGTGTAGAATAAATTAAGTTCCTAGATGAATGAGCTATGCAACAAGTCAATGGAGTGGAGAATTTTCCTATTTTCGACTTATCAATTTAATATTTCAATTAACTAGTTNGAAATTACCCTTGGCCTCGGGTCAAAGATTCAAGTCATCGTCTTTGATTTTAGAATATCCATGATATGTGTATAAATATATTACCAAGTAAATTATAATATAATTTCGTTCTTTCTTAAAATACTTTAACATGGAATTACGCCTGTAAGATCTAAAAATGCAATCACATATATTTGACTTGAAAACTAAAGCACGAAATAAAGGACTTTTAGACCTGCTCAGTTTTTTCTTTATGGAACTTGGGTAACTTACTGGTGATGGAGTACGTACTTATCTATTATTATAATTAATGCTATTTTCCTTTGTGATAAAAAAAATATATTTTCTTTTCTTTTCCAAGAAGAAGAAATAAAAAAAGTCTTCAATAGAATGAATATTAATAAAAACGGTGACAGGTGGGACCCAGAGCAAAGAAAGACAGAGAGAGATTCCCACCAAACAACGTATTGTTGATGCTCGCGGGGGCAGGTCTACTGTGGATGGGATGGGCAGGATTCAACGGTGGAGATCCATACGCGGCCAACACAGACTCATCTATGGCCGTCCTTAACACCAACATCTGTGCAGCCACTAGCCTCCTGGTATGGACATGGCTTGATGTGATCTTCTTTAACAAACCCTCAGTTATTGGAGCTGTCCAAGGAATGATCACTGGCCTCGTTTGCATCACTCCCGGCGCAGGTATCACCAGTATCCATTCCTACCAGATCTCTAAACTTTATTACTAGTAGAGTCTTTTCTTTGAATTATGAATTAAAAATGTCACTGCTAGCTATAGCATTAAAATTACCAAAAAGCACAACATATAAGCTAGAAAATACTAAACATTGATTGTGGAGCGCGCGTCTATGTATTGTATTGCAATAGTCTAGAATGAGTCTTATTGTAGGGCTAACCTTATTAATAAAGAGCTACGACCTCTAATAATAAGATAGAATCTACCTAGCTAAAACATTTCTTAACATTGAGGACTTTATATATATATATATATATATATATATATATATTAATTGGTCCCATATTTTGTCCTATATATAAGAACCCAAAATACATTCCACTCGTATATGCGATGTTATTAACGATATTGGTGCTGCATTAATTAATTTTAACGTCAGTTTGTTTATGTTATTACTGTAAGGAGATCCTAAGTTTCATGTTAAGCATGATTTTAAATTACATTAAATATTATAGGGTATAAAGTATTACGGGCGAAGGAAAAAACCAGAAGTTTTTCTTCTGCAATGCAAAATATTAATTAGAAGTGCGAATATTAAGTGCATATGCATCCATATAAGTAATTAGTGAACTCATCTTCTCACGCAGTGAATTTGAAACACGTAACACGTGTAAGGCTTTTGCTTTTCTGGGTGTCTAAGTCGTAACATTCACTGGATCCTCAAGATCGCTTTGGCATAGGAAGTGGGGTACAATAGTTGACTTTCCCATATATCTACTTAAGAGAATTTATAGACTTCAATTTAGATTATTAGTTTAGAAGAATTAAATCAACCTTACTTTTTGCGAATCGTATTATAAAATTTTTCCTATTTCTAAGTACTACACGATACTTCCTCTTAATTATTTATTTGTTTTTCCCCTGTTTGGTAAAAATCTGATGTATATAGCTAGCTAATAATTTGAGCTATGTACCTTCTTAAAAAAATGATTTTGAGCTGTAAGAATACGTGTTACTTAAAACGTACTACACTCGTTTCGTTCTACGGTTAATTTGTGAGACATTAATTAGTTAATGAACCAGTGGCCTTTAATTACGTTAGTATTACTTATCAGTTATGAATTAGATAATATTCTACTTAGTAATAACTGATATTCATCTTGAGAAAACGATAAATGATATAATACATATACACACAATATGTTTCAGTTTTTTCTTTAATTTCATTAGTTATTAATTACGTTAGTATGTTTGAAGTGTTGGACAATTTTAGCTATTGCAAGTAATAATATATCCAGAAAAATAAAAAAATATAACAATAACAAGTTATAACATATGATTTAACAAATAACTAGGATAAAAATAATTATCATGAAGTTAAATCAAACAACGTAGTAAATTCACAATTAAATTATGATTATAATGACCAAAATAACAAAAGGGTTTAAGGAAATCAAACCGAGTCTTGTGTTTCACACAATTTCCTTAAAACAGTTACGCCTCCTCACCGGGGTGCTTAGAGGAATGTCAGCAGCGTCTGTTTCCCAGGATAAAACGGTTCACGAATAGCAACGTCGCACCAACTTGCTACTCACAACGAACTGAGCAATGCCCAAACTCTATCACCAGAACTCAAGAGAATTTGACAACTCTTATAAGAAAGAACAAGACCTCAAACTCTCTAACTTCTAACTAACTTCTCTCTAACTTCTAACTAACTTTTCTTAACCGCCACAGAGAGAAATGGAAGAGAGGAATATGTGTGTCTTTTTGTGACTTGGTGTTTCCTAGAGTGAAGGAGAAGGTCTCCTTTTATAGTGTTCATGGGGAAACCAAGCCATTAACATCCCATTAATGTGGCTGAAAACGTTTTTCTGTTACAACATAACAACCCATTAATCTGGCTGAGAAACATTCGTCTGTTACAACATAACAGCAACAACCCATTAATATGGCTAAAAAACGTTTATCTGTTACAACATAACAGTCCATTAATATGGCTGAAAAACGTTTATCTGTTACAACGTAACAGCAATAGCCCATTAATATGGTTGAAAAACTGAAAAAACGTTTGGCTGTTACAACATAACTGCCAAAACGTTTTTGGCTGTTACCTCAGCTTTATGAGGCCTAATAAATGTCCAAAAATGAATTTTGTAACTCTTGTATGTTACAAATTCAATTCTAGAACCTTCTCACTTTGGGTTTCAATTTCTCATTCACCCATGCCTCAAAATGGCTATTAACAATGGTTTTTCCAAACCATTTTTCCAACATGAAGTTGTAGACTAATAAATTTATTTTAGGAGGAATAATATTAAAGTATAGATCGTAAGACTTACATCCTGACCTACTATTATAGAAGGGCCGTCACTATTGAACCCACCAGGTTGGAGTATCAAAATTGGAGCATTCTTTATTATGGTCTATTTCGCAAAGGAATCTTTTATTTAAATACTGTTCCAAAACTAATTGTTAGGAATTTTATTTATTATAAGGAGAAAACATAAAGTATATATGCGATCTATACATATATTCATTAATTATACACATTAATATTCGTCTCCGAATGGAATTTTCGGTGAACATCTACATGTGGAAGAAAACCTATGACAAGTGCTAACTTTGTCTTTATCAATAATTTGGTATTCGATTATTTTTTCTTTGATAAATTTTTGGTGTTCTATTATACAATAATACAATCTAGGATGGGTCTGTGGTCCTTTGTAAAGATTGGTGTGAATGACGCGTAACGCGGATGGATTCGTTCCGGCTTAATTGGGTTGACTTTTCTTTTCATATTTTTCTTTTATTTTTTATTTTATTATATGTTTTCATGATCTTGATATTCCTCCTACTTAATTGAACACGTACTCTCACATTCAGTTCCAGAAGTCAATTCTTTTGTCCAGCATTGTTTTCTTCTAAAGGAAATATATTCACTTTTTTTCCCCCCTCAAAAAGTGAACTATATGCACTTTTCCAAATAATTTGAAGGCGCTATAGCTAAGACTATAGGTTCACAACAGAGTATGTGCTAACTAACGAGAGTAATTATAAAATATCTGATGAATTCGAAAGAAACAAAATTACAAATTATTGGTATATAATAAAATAACAATTGGTAACTTTCTCCTATAATCACGTGTTTGTTTACGTGAATGAATTAGGTCTAGTTCAAGGATGGGCTGCCATAGCGATGGGAGTAATGTCCGGAAGCGTCCCATGGTTCACCATGATGATCCTAGACAAAAGGTGGAAGCTCTTCACCAAAATCGACGACACCCTCGGCGTCTTCCACACTCATGCAGTGGCCGGTCTCCTTGGTGGCCTCCTCACTGGACTCTTCGCCGAGCCACAACTTTGCGCGCTCTTCCTCCCCGTCACCAACTCCCGGGGAGGCGTCTATGGAGGGTCAGGCGGCGTGCAAATCCTCAAACAGCTCGTCGGAGGGCTGTTCGTCATCGGTTGGAATCTCGTGATGACATCGATTATTTGCATAGCGATAAAGACGTTGATACCGCTCAGAATGCCGGAGGATCATCTGCTCATTGGAGATGACGCCGTGCATGGGGAGGAGGCCTACGCCTTGTGGGGTGATGGGGAGAAGTATGACTTTACCAGGCATGAGATTTACTCCGATGATACTTCACAACCTCGTCATTACCCATCAAGTGGTGCCACTCAAGTGGTCTAATAATTAGAGACTTGTACTTCAAGGAAAATATTGTCTTTCAAGTTACTAGTGTTATCAATCGTATTCGGGTTTCGGGTTTAAGGGTTGTTGTTTCAGATAAGAAAACACTCTACAATTGTTTATATGTTGGGAGTGGTCATATTGTGGTTGTTTGATTGGATATGTATGTGAATATAAAATCAGTCATTGATGATTATTGGGGGAAAAAAAAATCAGTCATTGATGGAAATCTTGGAGGGAACAAAAGAGCTCTTAAAACAAATACGGAACTCTTTGGGGGTGTTTGGCATGCGCACTAAAAAACTGTTTTTTGTTCTAAAAAATAAAAAAATTGTTTCCTGAGAACAATTAGAGTCGTTTGGCCCTGTTTTTTGGGAACAACTTTTAAAAACAAAGTTAAAAAAAAACAGAGAATTCGGGAAACATCATTTTGATGTTTTCATTTGTTCTCCCAAAACTTAGAGTTACTCAAAAAAACTCAGAGAATAGCTTCTGAGATCGGGCTTCGTCTCCAGCACTTCGGCTCCATCTCTAGTGCTTCAGCTCCGTCTCCGGCGCTTCGGCTCTATCATCCTCATCTCCGGTACTTCAGCTCTGCTGGCCTCTTCTCCAGATACTCCTCAACTTGATAGATCTCTCTTTCTCTTTCTCTCTCTCTCTCTCTCTCTCTCTCTCTCTCTCTCTCTCTCTCTCTCTCTCTCTCTCTCTGTCTCCTCAATCTCTCCGCCCACATCCTCTCTCCCCTCTTCTTCTTATATCCGACCTCTCTCTCTCTCTCTCTCTCTCTCTCTCTCTCTCTCTCTCTCTATGTGTGATCTGGAATCCTTGATTAGAAGTTCCTTATCAAACTCTATATGATCTGAAATCCTTGATTAGAAGCCCCTTATCAAAAACTCTATGATCTGAAATCCTTGATTTGAAATCCCTTATCAAAAACCCTTGATTTGAAATCCCTAAAATGTTCTTTTTTTTATGATCTGAAAATTTGTTCTCTCTGTGAGTTGGATCTGGTTATTAGTGTAGAGTTCAAGTAAAATAGCGAAAAGGGTACATGAATTTCGAATATATGAGTAGTCACATCTGCACCAAATTTTTAATCCTGCACTTTGTTGTATATTCAGACTATTAATGTGGAATTTGGTTCACGAGCTGTAGTTGTCATGATACACAATCAATATTTTAGTTGAACTGAATGGGGTCAAGTTGTGTCCCAAGGCCATCGAAGGCCTACCAGCTTCTGTAAATATAGAGCCTTCATAATAGGCAACGGCATTGCTTCCCCCAAGTTGTGTCTTGTGAGTCATGCTTCAGTACTAAGTTTTGAGTTTGAATGATTGCTAATTTTCAGTACTTTTTTCTTTTTTACTTAATTTTATGGTTTGAGAAAATGCATGTTATTATATGATAACCTGAGTTATAAACCTCAACATAGCCATCTCCAAAGGTGACTCCATTCTTGAATGTCCTGGCTTGGAATGTGATGATTTTGGGGCATGCTAAGGCCGGTTATGAGTTGGAGGCTTTTATGTTTTTCTTGAAAATGAGAAAAGCTGATGTGAAACCTACTAGATCTACTTTAAGAATATCTTAAGTGCAATTACTAGTTTAGCAGCTCTAAACTATGACTTATTTGTTCATACTCATGCGGTTAAACAGGGCTTGGATTCTAATTTTTATGTAGGAAGTTCTTTGATTAACATGAATGCCAACTAATTTTTATTATTGTTTTGAGTGCTAATAATAGGCAAAGACTCAATCTGTATTAGCCATTATCTCCTAGATAGCAGGATCGAGTTAGTGAGTAGGCAAAGAATCAATCTGTATTAGCTATTATCTCCTAAATAGCTATATATTGCACGCATTACTAGTTTAGTCAGCTACTAAAGTCAAAAACGAAGCATCTTTATTTTCTTTCGTTATACTATATTATAATTGTATCAAGCTCTTAAGATTTACCAAAACTATGGATTCCTACGCTACAAAATATTATTATACTAAACCATGCATGAATTCATGCACTAATATCTTTTTATTTATTTGGTCTCAGGACTCTGTTTGTATGGCCTGTTTTTATACTCTTAATATGGTTATTTAATTAAGATACACCAACTTATTAAAAGTCCTCAGATAATTAAATAATGGTCTTGATTACCTAATCCCATTAATAGTAGTACTAATCTACATCTATTTCTGAGTTTTAGTTCTTCATATTCTAATATAATCTATGCTACTGACTGCCTACAACCATACTCTCTCTCTATATATATATATATATATATATTAATATAGCACGTAATAATAATAAAGAAAAACCACTTAGTAATTGTCTATACAAGGAGATTTGAAGTTGAAGATGTTATCTGTCGTTTCATAAAGTTAAATATAGTACTATCTTCTTTTAAATATTAATGCTAGCTATGGCTTTTCTAGTTTGAAGAGTAAAAGAGCTATATTTGATAACCTGAGTTATAAACCTCAATATTTTAAGTTGAAAGAGTCCCCTTTGTTTGAAGTTGAAAGCACTTAGATCAGTTTGAAGTATATCTACAGTGTGTTTATTCATTTGATTGGTAATTGGTCAACATAATATTTAGAAAACAGAAACCATAGTTGAATTACTTTTTAAATTACTTTTTAAATTACCATAGTTGATTGGTAATTTGTCTACTAACAAGAATGAAAATATGATTGCAACTTATTTTCTAATTTCTGTGTCTTTAAGAATGTTTCATATTATACTTGTTAGGGCAGAGTAATTTCATGAGCTTGAGTCCACTCATAGCTAAATAATCTCGAGAAAAGGACATGGGTAGGACTAATATAATCTCTTTTCTCTTGGTACATGTACCATGTTATATCAATTTATGAACCCTTTTCTCTATTTTTTGTTTATTGTTACTCCAAAGTTATTATTGTTTATATTTGTTTGTTTGAAATATTGAATTTTTTTAGTTTAGGCGCTAGATTTTAGAATATGGTGAATGAGGTTACTGAACTTTATAATGCATGCTTATAGAGTCCAACAGTGGAAAAGATTTTGATTGATATCATGGTTGATGAAGTCAATACCGAAAATATGAGAAATGGACAGTTTAGCTCAAACACATGGTCGAAAATTCTTGAAAAGTTGCAAAGTAAAAGTAAGTGTATGTTCTCAATGAAACAAGTTAAGCAGAAATACAATAAGTTACGCACTAAGTATCGTGACTTTGTCGAACTCTTGAAACAAACAGGTTTTGGATAGGATCGTGAGACCAATACTGTGACTGCTACTGAGAAAATATGGCAGAACTATTTAAGGATGAGAGTATGTTATGTATATATTCAGGAAACTCTAGTTGAGTCTATTATTTATTTGGAGAATTACAGCTTGAATAATTTGGACGATAAAATTATTTCTCTTTTTCTTTTAGGCACACCTAAAGGCATCGTAGTACCGCAAAAAAGGATGTGATCACTTTATTCTATTAGAACTTATTTTTAATAAGTCGACTACTATTGGCTCGTTTCACTGAGCTGCTGGTGAAGGCCCACCTAATGCAGATGATGAGAGAGAACTGGAAGGTGAATTTGGTCAGAAAGATATTCGTAACAATGATGATCATGATAGTACTAGTTGCACAGGTGCTCGCCTTGTGGATGAAGTTTTTAATCGCTCGTCAAAACATTCTAAAACAACCAGTGTAGAGCGAAGATCTAAAAAGATTAGATCACAACAAATGGCTGATGCACTTCTTGCATGGATTGAGGCAGCTAAAGTTAAGACTGATGCTTGTTTAGCCAAGGTTGAAAAATATAAGAAGAGTCCTAGTGCAGAGGGTACTAGCCAAAAGAAGGAATTTTCTCTTACAAAGTGTGTACAAATCATTGAAGGAATGGAAGGAATTGATGATGATGTTTACATGAAAGCAGCTGAGAAGTTTATGGATTCCGACTGGAGAGAAATCTTTGTTAATATGTCTACTCTTAGAAAGAGGGCTTGGTTGGATAGGCTTTGAGTATGTCATCCTAGTATCTAATAGGTTTTAAATATTAGTATAATATTTGATAGACATAGAATGTTAAAATTATTATGTGTTTAAAGTCTATTGTTGGTATCTACTATGTGCTTAAAATTATTATAGAATTTGAGAAATATTAAATATTAAAATTTCTATTGGTTTAAAGTCTAAATTTAATTCTATATATATATTCTCTTTTTTGTCCTTCAAATTTTAAATATGAATGTTGATAATATTTGCAGGACTAGAACAAATTAAATGGGTGATTCTAGTTCATCTTCTTCAAGTAGTGATTTTGATGACTTTGCAGATTTTATAATGCTTATGTTATTAGGTGAATATGATGAAATGTTTATTGAAAAAGTACCTCAAAGAACATCAATTTTAAGCGGTGAAGCTTTTGTGAGAGAGTTATTAGATAGTCATGAGAGAATATGTTATGAGTTGTTGCGAATGGATAGAAACATATTTCTTGAGCTTTGTGCTTCTTTAAAGCAAAATGGGTACTTAAAAGACACACGAGAGATTAAAGTTGAAGAAGCAGTTGCTATTTTTCTCATAATTGTTGGCCAAAATATGGGGATGAGACTTGTAGCAGATCGATTTCAACATTTCCTTGAGACTATTGATAGACACTTCCACTTAACTTTGAAGGCAATATGTAGGTTGGAAAAAAATATAATTCGTCCAACTCAAGCTCCATTACCTTCTCATATTGTCAACTCCTCAAAATATTATCCATGGTTTCAGGTAATCCATTACATTAAAGATAATTCAGTGAAAATTATATTGTTATTCTTAGAATATAATTTTTATTGAATTTTAATATTTTTTTGTGTCAGAAATGCATTGGTGCAATCGATGGTACACATGTCAGTGCATGTGTTCCTGCAGATAAGCAAGTTAGTTATAGAGGTCCAAAAAATGTAATTACACAAAATGTTTTATGTGCATATAACTTTGATATATTCTTCACTTTTGTGTATACTGGTTGGGAAGGTACTGCAAATGATTCTAGAGTATTTTTAGATGCAATTACAAGACCTGAAAACAAATTTCCATTTCCTAATGAAGGTATTGAAAACTTTCAATTGAATTCTTATTTTTTATTTTTTGTGATAGTGTAAATAATGAAACTGACTCCTATTTTCAACACGTCTTATTTTGAATAAGTGAATACTATGTTGTAGATTCTAGATTTCCGTGCACTCAGGGTTTTCTTCTCCCATATCGTGGTAAAAAATATCACTTGCAAGAGTATAGTGGTAGAGGCCAACAACCACGTGGTGCAAAAGAACTATTTAATTATAGGCATTTTTCTCTAAGGAATGTAATCGAGCGTTGCTTTGGTGTGTTAAAAGCACGATTTCCAATTTTAAAAATGATGCCACCTTACAAACTGAGTCGACAACCTTTGATAGTTATTGCTTGTTGCACTCTTCATAATTTTATTCGTCAACGAACAAGATATGACCGTATGTTTAAAGAATGGGAAGAAAAAGATCTAGAGAGTGACAACAACAATGAAAACGGCGAAGAGGCTAGTTCAAGCGAGCCAAGATATATAGTGAATTTGTCAAATGAATCAGCAGCAACCATGGCAGCTTGTCGTGATCGTATTTCTCAAGCTATGTGGATCAAAAACTATAATAATAGGAATTAGTTAGGTATATTGTATTAATTAACAATTAATATTTGATCACTTTTATTTGGATATCGTATAGAGTGATGAGTGTGTTTCAATCACGTTAATGAAGTAACTACTTTAAAGTTTATTTAATCGTTAAAAATTTAAATAAAGTATTATTTGTTATATTAAATTGTCTTTTTCACAGAATTAAAATTAATTTGTTATAATTAAAAAAGATAAGGTTCAATAAGGAGAAAATTATTTGAGGTTGTAAATTTTTTATTGTAATTTTGGACAATATTTCCTAATTTTTTTGCCCAAAAAAAAAGTGTTTTCTAAAAATTAGAGTTGTCTTTTGCTATCCAAATATGTTTTCTATTTTTCGTTTTCTAAAAACTGTTTTCAGAAAACATTTGCCAAACACCCATTGTTTTCTGAAAACATCAGAAAATAGTTTTTGTTCTCATTTCTTAAAACACAACTCTGAAAACAAAAAACAGAAAATAATGCCAAACAGGCCCTTTCCTTTTTCTCTATATTCAATTTTCTATTTTTTTTTCAATTAATTTTCTGGCGTATTAAAGGGGTTGTACATTAGTGGCCAGGCATGGTAATTCTTTTTGTTTTTCTTTTTCTCTACCTACGTGATTTGTTAAGGGGGTGTCTACGGTACAACCCCAGATATGGGTGTTTGGGTGCTCCCCTTTTGCTGACCGCGGGATTTGGATCGGAGGGTGAGTTATCTGAGGCAGTGGATGAGAATAAATGTGCGTTAATTACTGTGGATAGAAGCCCAGCGTTTTAGGCACAATTATTATTATTATTATTATTATTTTTAAAAAAAAAAAAAAAAGGGCCGAACCTGCTTAACTTGGTTAAACATATATTCTCATCTCGTATAACTCTCAATCTACCCTATCGTCTCTCACTCACCCACTCAGTCAACAGTCTGACTATTAAAATTTCCTACCTCTCGCTGAGTCACTTTGTTGTCGAGCCCCTCACCCTCACAAGTCACGGCGTGACCTTTAAACAGCCGACGAGTCTCTCACTCAGTACTGATCACTCTGTTGTGGAGCCCCTCAGCGTCAGAAGACAGGGCCTGACCTTGAATCAGCCGACAAGTCTTTCTCACGCACTCACTCTGTTGTCGAGGCCGTCACCCTCACAGGTCACGGCGTGGAGGTAGTCTGAAATCTAAGGTTTTGTTTATAGTTATTTGTACTTTTCATCTTATGTTCCCAGATGTAGGACCGTAATTGTGAAACTCAACAGCAAAAACTGTGAATCTCTCATATTTTAAATTAAGTGGTGACAATTTTTATGGCATCTGAGGTGCTTTGATTGTCAGTTAATTGTAATGTGCAATTATATTTTTCATAATATTATTATGAAAAACATTGTTCAAAAATATCCTGTAATTAAATCATTGCAGATCTTATCTTACCAGAAAATTTTTCCTTTACAGTATTTCATCACATAAGAAAACCATAGATTCAAAAAATCAAATATCCATTGTTACAGACACTAAAGAAAAACATACGTCGTGTTGTAACATGATGCACAAATATTTGCAACATGAAGAAGCCAACTTAGAGATTCTTTCAGATCCCAAATAATTAGATTCAAAACCAATAAACTTTATCCAATTCAACTAGCTTGCACTTCAATTTTGGGAAATAAATATCAATGAAAATCTCGATCCATTTTATTTATGCCAAAAAAAAAAAGGGTACTCAATTGTTGTGTGCTTTATACTACTAACGATCTCAATGAAACTGGCAATTAATACAACGTAAAATCAATAGAAATAGAAAAATATCAACCAAAAAATATTACTCTAGGCTTGGACAAAAGGGCCTCTCAGAGCCATCCCTGTGACTTGGAATAGTAAAGTGTCTCAACCTTCCCTCCTGTTTCTTCATATAACCCTCACATAGAAAAGCCTTAGAGAACTTATCTTCCACAACTCTATTCACATCATGAACAAACACGTCGGTCTCTCCTTCTTCTCTATTCCTCGCCATCATCCCGGCTGTATATATGGCGGTCATTCTCCCCGGTGCCTCCTCATAGTACCCAGTTGGAGCATCAACCATGATCAGGTCCCACTTCACCTCATACACTAAGCCGGGCAAGCCCTTTAGGGCTAGCTGGCACATGGAGATCTTGGGATCGCCGATGGCCGTGCACTCCGGTCCATTGCCGACGTCCATGAGGTTGTCAGCCTCATTCACCTTGCTGTCGTACGTGACATGGTACGACTCGAGCATCGGGAAACGGCGCCTGATTTGCTCGATCCACGCCTCGTCCTCCTCGAGGAAGACGGTGCGTCCGCCATGGTTAAGGGCGCTCCACATGAGGCTGTCGTGGCCGAGTCCGAAGACGAGGAAGTTGCATGGCGATTTCTTCTCCAAGACCCTCGCCGAGACCGATATCTCTTTGAGTGTCTGCTGTGGAGTGATGGTGGAGGTTGTGTAGTGGATTAGGGTTTGGGCTAAAGAGCGTGGGATTTTGGTGCATGTTTGAGGGCAATTCTTGGTATCGTTTGTGGGTTCCGTTGATGAGTCTTTGCTCACTAGTGGGTTTAGGGTTTTTGGTGATAATAATGTGGTCTTGTTCTTGCTCTCTTTGGAATCTGACAAGTTTGATCTTAACAAGAAGAGAAGCACAAAAGCGAGGAAGACTCCAAAAAGGAGAAACTTGATGTTGAAAGATTGATGGGTTTTCGTTCTCATGCTTTTCTTGTATAATTTTCTCTGATAATATTCTCAACAAGTACTCGAATATTAATGAAAAGGAAATTCAAAATCTGGGTTTTGATGATCAGATGGTCTTGCTAGGTAATATTGGAGGGTGAGATTTGTTCAAGTTATAAAGTTTGAAAAATGAGTTTGTGAGGATAGAAAGAGGGAGATGATATGAAGAAGTCGAAAGAGTTGTGGTATGATGTGGTACGCATGCTTAAACATTAAGGAACATTGATCTAACGTACGGTCGGATGCTTGATGAAGACATAAGAGCTGCTAAGGTTTTTGGATGAAGCAAAAGTTTGGTTTGGTAGAGATCTACAAGTTCGGTGGAGTTTTCTAGTTTTATTTGTTTATTCTTTTTCTTTAGTAATCATTAGAGGGGTTTCGTTTGAGTGTTTGTTTTTTTCACAAGAAAGTTGATGAAGTTGTCACATTTGTATATTGGATGCGAGATTTGTATGTATTTACGTAACTAAACACTAGTTTTAGTTTTTAGTTTTTAGTTTTTTGTTATGCTGTACTATAATGATGGTTATTAGACGTTACATTTTCAATACCAGAAGGCAAAAGCTTGGCCAAAGTAAAAGGAAAAAGAGTAAAAGCAAAGTTTTAAGTTTCACTACTTCATGATTCTATAGGTTTTTATGTAAATGTTTTGATCATTACTAAATGATTTGAAACTTTCAAGCAAAATCATTTTCACTAAACTTTCAATTACCTAAGAAACGGTTTGGAAATCTTTGTCTAGGATAAACTATAAGGGAAAAGTGAAAACTAAAATTAAAAATTAAAATAATCTTAGAAATGTACCATACAATACTTTCACTAGGGTATTTATATTTAGGGGTCTATTAAGCCTCTTATTATGAAAAGGGACTCATCTATAAATATTTTCAAAATTAATCTTTATTGCCATCTCATGATTAAAAAAATTAAAATTAAAATTAAAAAATTAAAAAAAAAAACTCATCAATGAACATTCTCAAAATTAACCCTTCCACTACTAAAAAAAGGATCAACGACGTGACTTGAACCATGTCGTTTCCTAAAAAAAGCGATCTGATAGATCTCCTACGTCACATCGTTTAAAAGCAATATGAATGCAGATTCTACCATGTCACTTATATAACGAGCGACATACTTGGGCCACGTACTACGTCGCTTATGCTGAAAGCGATGTGGTATATTATTTTATTTAATACCATGTCGCTTTCTGCAAAAATGACGCATTAGGTGGCTTATATTAGCCACGTCATCGATCCGCACCCATAAAAAATAATCCATCACGACCATCTATTTAAAACCATATCAATCCCATCAAATCGTCACCCATCTCCAATTAGAATAAACCCAAAACTTTCAATATCCTCTCATTCAAACTCTACCCATTTCGAATTTCAGGTACCTCTCTCTCTTTTTTATTTCAGCTTCTTCTATTTTTATGTCTTTGAAAATTTCTGTAACAATCCTTTTTTATCTTTTAGGTGCAGATTCTTATAGTTTTCGACCATCGTCGATAATGTTGGGGCGCAAAAAAGGAGGCAAGAGAGGAGCAAAACGACACCGCAAGGGTTTCGACAATAGATCACGAAGTCGGTGATTCGGTATTTGGATCGTAGAGGTGGTGTGAAGCGTATCATTGGTCTAATCTAGGAGGAGATCTGTGGGGTACTCAAGATTTTTTAGGATACTGTGACATATATCAGTCGAGCTTGCAGGGAGGAAGATGATACCTACTACATCATTCCCTAGAAAAGCGATGTGGTATATAGTACATAGCACGTCGCTTTCTGGGGGAATGACGTGGTATCCTCCCAAAAGTGACGTAATAAGACACTAATTGTCAGATCTTTTGGCCTACTACGTTGTTTTCTATACAAATGATGTAGTAGGCCAGCATAACACATCGCTTTCTATACAAGCGATGTGGTAAACTAGCATACCACGTCATTTTAAAAGTAACGTGGTATGATGTGGGGCTACCACGTCACCCGTTTCCACGTCACTTGTAGAGCAACGTGGTTTCTCTACCACGACCACGTTGCCCTATAAGTGACGTGGAAAATGTTTTATGTAGTAATATTATTTTCATGTCAGGTATTTAAAATTACTTCAATATCTTATTCCTTAGTAAATCCTAAATTCAATACATCTTCTATAAATCCTAAACTGCTTCTTCCACTACCACCTGTAGCACCCAACCAACACTGCTGGCCGTCTGAATCCTGATCCCGACGGTGCCTATCTACTCAACTAGAGTCAAAAAATTTTAATAACGATCGAATTTGTTCGGCCACCATTTCTAGTCGTTTCAACTAATTTTCAATATCCATATCGAACGTAGTCAGCCGTCTCCTTCACTTTTATCTTTTTCAACTTAGTCGAATAAAGGGTTATTTTAAAATTCTGAAATTTTCATCAAATGAAAGTCTTAGCTTTATACATGATATATAATTTGTACATTTTTTCATCACATGCTTTTAAAAAGGGTTAAAATTGATAATGGCCGTTTTACCAATTTAACTCAGAGATACAATGCATAACAATTTTTTTTCCAAAGAAACCGGAAAGGTTCTTATTTTTTCGTATAGTCAATTTATTTTCTAATTCGAAGAAAAGACCTTTTTATTGCTCAACCTAAGAGGAGAAGAAACTGACGGACCGATGTCATTGAGACACAATGAAACTACTAGTTAATTAATGAAAGATCTTTAGGGGGAAAAAACAAAATAATGAAAGAAAAAATTATCAGTCACTTTCCTATTATATATTTATAAATAACAGATTCAAAGAGGAAAAAAAAAAAATCGAGATGGAGATTGTTTGCCTGTATTATTTTCAGGTTGCATGGTCAAATTCTTGTTACTTGTCATAATCAGTGTCTAAAAGTATAAGGAACAAGACCCAATAAATCCATCTTTTCTCTTCAAAAAATAAATAAATAAATCCATCTTTGGTAAATACCTTCCAGAACCAGCATTTCTAAGCAATTCGATGTCCATTTCAGTTCCTCTGTTCTCAACAGTATTTTTTTCCCCCTTTTAGTTTGTCCAAAAATTAATCAGTAGCTCGAGTTAAATGAGCATAATAAGTAATTTAACAAGTCATTCACTTCTGTTTTCTTGGGGACAGTTTCCCTTATTGAGTGAATCATGTTTAAGAGAGAGAGAGAGAGATGTAGGGGTCCAAAATGATGTATTTGGATTAAGAAACTCTGTTCTTCATTGATGTGTGGCCTACAATATTTGGTAAACCGCTGAAGCTTCACGTGGAATGGGTTAAAGTTGATATCAAAAGAGATTTAACTGTACATAGTTTCTTCCAGCATTTGGACAAAACCAAGTGAACTTCTCACCAGGAATGTCAATAAATATCATACTCCCCAAGCATATCATAACTTAGCTGCCAAAGATCTCATTTACCCCAGAAAACCATCATTCTGAAGCATTTGAAACATTTTCATGACCGGACCTCCTTGACGGCATTGGCATAGATACCTCAGCGGCAAAAATAAATATCAGGTGCAATGAAGTCCAAAGAAGCTCCATAAGATGTAAGTCCGTTTTTGGTATCTGAGATCAGTCAGGTTTCCAAAAGGACTCGTATCTTTCTTAAATAATCCATACCAGAGAAACACGGATTCCTCTTCAGACATCACCTGCCATTTCTCCCGTGTTGAAGTAGCAATTCAGTCTGTCCAGTGCCACTATGCATTTTCTTGGTTTTCGCTTTGTCTACACGAGCTTTGCGGACAGCATGTTGGATTTTTTTCTCATGCTCTTTGAGCATATCATCGAGGTTTCCTCCTGCTGGCATCAATGGTCCAGAGTAGTGAATTCTGTTCTTATTGGAAGCGTAACCCTGAAGTAAAAACGAGAGGAAAATTGATGAATATTCAAGAGAATAAGACTATTTCAACAAAAGAGCCACCAGCAAAACATTTTTATTACACGCTTTGATTGAACATTTCAGAGAAAATAAATTATAAGCAAAATTTCGTTATAAGCATTGGATTTTAGTCAAAAACATTTCTTCCAATCCAGCTTTTGATAGCCAAAAGTAATAGGATTCATAAATAGACATTTGAATCATAAAACACAAGAAAGCAGATCAAGAAGTGACATTTAAGTTAATATATCAAAGAAATTTGTACAACTTCCATTAAATTATACTCATATTCACGTACAGGGGAGGCATGGGTTTAGTTTCAAGTTTCAGTAGTCGGAGAAGGCAAAAATGGTCTCCAAATATTTTGAATCAAATCTATTTCAGTTAATGCCTTACCGAAGAAGTCTCCTTGCTCGATGCTTGTTCATCTTTATTCTTATGTGAAGATTTTGGCCTCTGCAGCAAATGGTGGGACCATTCATGTTTTTCAGAAGAATCACCACCATTCAGATGATTATATCCACCATTGGTACGTTCCTCAGGCCAGTGTGAATTCATACTGGTCTCTCCAACACCATCAAACCATGAGTTACTTCGTGCTGCAACGGAATTGGAAAATCTGGAGAGTTCGGCTGCTCCACGGTTAACATAGGGTCTTGGTGTCCTCAATTCTGCACCATTCCTTGATTGGCTAGAGTGTGCATTCACATTCTGAGAAGATCCAAAAGCACTCGGGAGCATCAATTGCCCAGAATGGGAGATAACATTACGTGACGCATCTCTGGGAGGTTCAATAGGGAAGCCAGATCCTCCTTCCTCTTCGAGATTAAATTTCTCACTCACACTTTTAGGGTTATGCTGCCCTCTATGCTTCTGGATTAAGCGAAAAGATAAAAGAAAATTTCAAAATCCAGTTAACACTTCTTTAGCAACATATATTAGATAAGTTTCTTATATAAAAAACTCAACTTTCAAACCATTTATAGATACCTGTATTGATGCTTGCAACTCAGCATTGGCATCCGGTGCTGGCACTGCCTTAGATACTCTAGAACCTCTTTTAAGTGATTCACATCCTTGTCCTTTACCTCCAGCTGCTCTTTGTCTGATTTTCAAGTGAATGAATAAAGTGTTAAGGGAAAACAAAAGATCTCATCCTTCAACTTATAATTTTAGTTATGTCAAAACTTTTTGAACCTCACAAACTGGTGACTCTGACAGGGAACTCGGTTAAAACTACAATCAAAATTAAATGAACCGAAAGTCACCAGTGAGAGTTATCTTCACATCATGGTTACAAAGTACAGACTCTAAAAGATTTTCTATAACTAAAAATAACTAGATATCGAGGGCCATTGGTTTTAACATTGAACTTTTTTTAGGTCACTTTTTCTTCTAAAATAGAAGTCCAAAATTTTATCTGTTATATAATCAAGTGCAACTTATGTGCAACTTTTTTTCCTTGATTATTTGCAAGTCATATGTAACTAATATAACTAATTTCTACTAAATTTTAATAGAAAGCAATTACTGATGCATTTTTCAAATTCAAGCCTCAGGATTAACAATGTTCTAAAATAGGTTTAGGAACCAAATTAACACTAGCGATGTCAAAGTAAAGGAAGGACATAGGTTATGGAAGATTAGGAACAAGTTTCATAAACTACTTTCTCATGCCACAACCTTATTGGTGATTGTTTTCCCTCTTGTCTTGAGAAAAAATAGAAAACATGAATATGCCTTTCCTGAACAAAAAAAAGCATTTTCTTTTCTTTGTTTTCCTTTTTCTTTTCCTATGAGGCAAGCTAAATGCAACAAAAAATCAGATCTGTGGATAAAAGATGCTAATAGTAATATTTCGAAACAAAATTTCTCCCACATCAACACAACAAGCAATCAATTACATGTTCTTTTAACTAACAGGGAGCACCTGAACAGCAGTCTGTCCACAAGCAGTTTGTTTACAAATAAAGGATGTCAAGAAAACATATGGAAATAGCTCACCTTCTAGCTTCCTCATCTCGTAACTTGGCATCAAACTCCTTGCTAGGTGGGTATTTTGGCAAAGTTGATGGTTCACAAGGAAGAGGCTCTGTTGTGAAGAACTGGAAAAGAAAACTCCTTAGCGAGAATTAAACTTCAAGAATGAAATGGATGGAACTATATACAAACTAAAAATAAATATCCGAAAGTCCCAGTGGCACCTTCCTTTTTGTGTTCATTGTCCTAATGGAACTCTTGGGTATTTATTTTCACCTTGTTTACAGGAGGCATTTGCATTTCACCTACCTCTTCTGTTAACATTTTAACATAAAATAAAAAATAAAAAAGACTAACAGAGTATACTTTAAAAGTTTAAGAACGAAGTAATGAAATTTAACGCTTAGAGACCAAACGAGACTTTCCAGATAGTTAAGTAAATCACAAAAACATCAAAAGACAATTATATAGGTTTCAAACAAGTTATTAAAAAGGTTCTAGCTTAGTGATTCTATGAACATACAGAAAATAAACTGAAAGAAGGATGATTGAATTTTTTTCATGTTTAGTTTTTCCAAACCCCAATGTTTTTGCAAGTTGAAATATTTACAACCTAAGGAAATGGAAAACCTAATTATAATAGGCAAAGAAATTCATATTACCTCATTCTGGAGTGCAGAAGAAGCTGTTCCACGACCTTCAGGTTCTACTGCAAGAAGCACCTCCAACAGGGACAATGTTGATGAAGGAAAGTCCTTGAACGTTTCGGCAACACAACGCTTGTAAGGATGCGTAGGTTTAAAAATGGTTGCGTGAGGCAATTTTGATCTCTTCCAGTATTCTTCAGAAGGTGACCCACAAAGTTTGAAGATCTTATGTAGTTGTTCCACCTACAAATGAGAATAAGAACGAAAAGTTATTTAGTGCCCAAAACAACAGGAGTAGCCAGTTACTTTTGAGTATAAAGATAGCAATGGAAAGAGCATTTCAAGCCCCAAAATAAATTACTAATTATAAATATCAATAAAAACAAGAAAGGCACGGAAAAGAACATTTTACGAATTTGAGAGTCCAGGTCGTAACAACTAACATCTTAATATACTTCTACTAAACCAAGTAACCAACAAAATTAATTGGATTTGGTTGACAATATGCTCGTTTCTCGAAGGCAAAAATAAAAAGGATTTCTCAAATACATTTGAATAGCTAAAAGCAATTCTTTGATTTTTTTTATTTGTTTACTTTTTTATTTTTATTTTGACATTCTTCTGAAATAAACCTTCGATGGTAGGCTTAAATTGTGTAGTTCATGCTAAATTTTGATGAATTTAATAGGTTTATTAATACAACACATGGAGCTGTAAGTGGTGTCATATGTGTGCATGTTCACTGAGTGAATAATTCAGCAACCCAAAGACAGTTACATGTCTTAAAGCGTATCCTATTCAATGGTGAGGAAGTTACTTTTAGGGAGGGGTTCCAATAGGATTAAAATGTTTGATAAGATACCACAAATCAATAAATACATAGTAAATCGCATATATTGCTAACATCAATTAAAAAGACCACAAAAAGTACCTCTGTTCTTCCAGGCATGATAGGCTTCCCAGCAAACAATTCCGCAACAATACAACCAGCACTCCACAAATCTACAGCTACTCCATAGTCGGTAGATCCAAGCAGGAGTTCTGGTGGCCGATACCACAAGGTTACAACACGACTTGTTAGAGGCTGCTTTTGACGGTGACCATAAAAATTTGCCAGCCCAAAGTCAGCAATCTTCAGGTTTCCATAATTATCAATCAGAAGATTTGATCCCTTGATGTCACGGTGCAATACACCATGGCTGTGACAATGTTCAAGACCCTGAAGAAGCTGCTGCATATAGCATTTAATCTGTCCGCAAAAAGAGAAAAGGTCAACATATCATTTGTATGGATGATAGAAATAGATACTCCAACTTCACTTGTAATGAAAGACACACTCCCGTAAGGGGAACATAGAGATGAACTGTAAGAATGTTTGGTTTGTTTCTGTAAAATACCAATATCTATCATTTTTAGTCCATGTTACATTTTTATAATGTTTTTCTTTATTCCATAATAAGCTAAGTACTTGACAAAGTATATGTAACAAACACACAAAAAGTTGATACCTAATGTTCAGAAACAAATCATAGTAGCACCAGAAGTTATCATAACAACAAGTCACACAGATATTGCTTAAGAAAGAACAGTGGCAGTGAACAACAGAACTGAGATAACCTTTAAAGATAACAGGTTAAGTACGGTGTTCAGGGTGATGTGTCATATGATAACTCGCAACCTCAGAACAAGACTCAATCCAAAGGAATTATCTTCTTCAAAAAGTGCAATGCACAAAGCAGTTTAAGTCAAAACTCAAATATGTAATATTATAGTTTTCATAGACACCACTTTAGAATTCAACATTTTTACAAAAATTAAAGATGGTGTTGAGCTATAAAAAGTTAAATAATAGTTCATGCCGATAGTCCGGCTCTTAAAAAGGCTCGCACAAAAGACTAACGAACCTGTGCCTCAGTAAACTTGACTTCAGGTCTTGTCGCAAGCCCTGCAAGATCGTGCTCCATATATTCAAATACAAGGTAGAAGCTTCCAGATACCCTTGAAGTAATTAGACCTTCAAGCTTCATGACATTTGGGTGATCAAGCCTGCGCAGGATAAGAATTTCCCTTGCCATAAAACGAACACTTTCTGGATCCATAGTAGCAAATCGAACCTTCTTCAATGCAACTATTTTGTTCGTGTCAAGATCACGGGCTCTGTACACACTGCTATAAGTTCCCTGGCCAATCTGCATGATAGTCAGCACCCAGGAGAGTGAATATTAAAACCGATACGGAAGAGGGTTTAAAGATAAAGAAAACATTTGCAACCTGCAAAGTTTTCACCAACATAGATTAAAATTGTGAATTATCGAATATTTACTCAAGGAAGAAAATAATAGGATCGCAAGATAAAGCAGAATCATTGTAATAATATCCAGCTTAATACTATGATAACAACAAGATCCATGCGCCGGAGATTAACAAGATCCATGCGCCGGAGTTTCATTGGGTTTCCTTATTATTTTTCTTTCTTTATGAATTTCCAACTCCCATTAATTGTGGAAGCATTTTCAAACTAGCATGAGTTTACATAGTTAAAGAAGAAATGAATTAATTACAAATAGATATGCAATCCTCCTAATGGAATAGGAAGCCATGACCACACTTCTAGTGTTAATGAAGTGGTCCCTGCCTACTTTTCATCTTTTAAGACATGTTATAAATGACAATCCATAAAGTCAGCCAGAATTCACAACCCTTATATGGACACACACACAAAAAAAAACATACGCTTCTATATAACGTGGAGGACAGCATAAAAGGTAGAGGACCACAGAGTTTAATCTGAATTGATTTTCAAGCTGCCCAATAGTTCACAAAATACAAATGACAAACCAGCTACAAGGTTCTAAGATCCAAGTCTAGATTGCTCTCAACTCATATTTAGATCCACCATACACAATTATGAATAATCATAGTACGATTACTAGAGCAATGTAATGGCACTGGAGTACCTTTATCAAGAGAAGTATCTCACATATCCTATCCACAAACAAACAGTAGAGGACTAAATCTTCTCAGCCCTTATCAAAAACCTTTGCAATCGCCTTATATCATTGTTTTACATATGGAACCCTTGGCATAAACAACATACTAGCAATTAATGAATCATACTCAAAGATCCCAAAACCACCTGTATCATGAAACATTTAGAGACATTTTATCCAAGCATTCATTAGACAAGAGCATGTATCATAAGATCCACTACTAATAGCATGGGAGAGCCAACAGAATCAAACTATTTTGAATCTATCACAAAACAAATGAAGAATTGGTTTAAAGAAAGACCTTTTCCAACTTCTCAAACGATTCTGCCTTGCGAGGCACCCACCCACTGATAGCTTCTCCTGCCACTGCAGTTAGCCATGAAGGCCATCCAGCAACAACCTGTGCACCTCTTTCACCATTGGTGACGCTTGTTAAACGAGACATCCGAGGCTGTAACTGTACCCCACTGGCCCCAACCTCCATTGATGAATGTTTTTGAAGCTGGGGTTTTGTGGGGTTCCCAGTAACCACTGCCCTTCTCCCAACCTCATCTGATAAAACAGGAGCAAACCCAACATTTTCCTCTGTTCTAGGATTCGATATCAACCGGGTTGTAGCATCATTCCCACCATTATCAATCCCTGAACGACCTTCTAAACGCTTCTTCGAATACTTACTGGAATTCAACTCTTTATCTCTTCCATGATTCTCCACAACATATTGATCTGCTCGAATGCCTTTGGAGCAAATGCAGCCCATAATTCTTAACCCCACATGCTACTCCATGGCTCCAAGTTCCAATTCAGGAAATCCCAAAACAAAAATTACCCTTTCCTATAAAAATATCGAAAATATTCCTTCAATGAATGAATTTCTGAACTGCTCCAACTCAAATCTTCAAATGAGAAAGAACCCAGGTCCCCAAATCTCAAAACTGTGGACCAAACCCCGTAAAAATTACGTGGAATCCAAGATCCCAGAACCGGTTCTGGAAAAAACTTGAGGATCCCAAAAGTTAGAGATATTAGCGGTTAAAACATAACCCAATAAGAAAACTGGTAAAAGAACGAGAACCCAGATCCGAAACTCAGCGACCAAGACGGAGAACGAAACCCCAATGCAAGGAACTGTAATGGAGAAAACTTCAGGTCCCTAAGTTTTCTGCTGCAAATTTGTGAAAAGCCAAAAATAGAAGGCCGAATCCAACAAAAAGAAAAACCCAAAAAGCTAACAAATGTAGGCAATAGATAGTTATCCCAAATATCTGTATATAAATATTATATATATATATTATATATGTTATATATATTTGTAAGATATGTATATTGGTTTTTGCCTTTTTCTGAAATCGGAATGTGAGTTGTGTGACAGACAAGACGCAGAAAGATTCTAGAGAGAGAGAGTTGGAGAGAGAGATTTTCGAATCTGGGTAGATGCGGAAAATGCGATAAGCCAACGAAAAATAAAATGAAAACGAAAAATGGTTATGGAAATTGAGAACAGAGTGGCGTTTTCGACCAAAGAAGAACACTATCACTAGTAACTCTCTTTCGTTTTCCTTTCTTTTTTGAGGGAACTCTTGTTTTCCTTTCAAACTAAGAAACAGAGCAAAAACAGAGGGAATTGAAAGCTCTATTTTTACCTGAAAAATATTATTTAAAAAAATAAGAGGAAACAAAATTTATATATTTAAAAGAGTAAGTGAAGATTATAAACACAAAATTGACATGTACAGAGGGAAGGAAGAGGAGTGAGTGCAGAAAGTACAGGTTTTGATACGTGGCAGATGTGGGTCCCTTTCAAGATTGTTGGATTGGACCCACCTTAGATATTTTATTTTTTTTTAGGAAGGCTAAACACATTTTTTTTCTCTCCCCTTCTATATTTTCCGGCTACAATGTCTAACAAGTGGATTTTAATACACAGTTTAATATTTTAATAATTTAATAAATCATAATGAATTCACGTGTGAAGCAGTGAGACTGAGAAAGTACAAAAGAGAGTGTTGATAGTATTTCTTTTTTTTTTTTTTATGGTATCAGCTTATTTGATTTGATTTAGTTTATATAATCATAATTCATAATAAACATAAACACGACCGAATTTGTCCACATTAGGGAATAGGTGTAGGCACTGGGCATAGGATATTCAACGACACCTCTACTAGAAAAATGACATTACCAATAAAGGCTTCAAAATCGCGATGCTTAACTTGATGATATTGTTCGACTGCGATCTATGTTCTGGAGATTGCCTTGATTCATGTCCCTGCCACAAACATTGATAGCGAAGATGCTATGATATTATGTGCTCCAAGTATTTCGAGTGTTTATTGACCATCTGACCTCATATTAGAAAAAACACGTACAAAGCATTGTTCTTTAGCCACCCATGAGATTTCTTTCGCAGTTAATTCCTCCGACATTTACATTACAGGTGCATTTAAGAGGTTCATTTCAAGTTGGGATAGATGATTTCTTAGAATGTTGTTATCTTATTCTAGCTTGTTCTATTCCATTATTACGTTGACTCTGCATATTTGTGCTTATTATGTTTTGATTAAATTATCTACATTATTTTGTTAGTTTTCTTGTTATTTTTAGATTTCTTATGATGTTTTTATGTTTTAAAGGTGTTATAGAGGACAAAAAACAAAATAGAATTGAAACCGGGTCAAAATTATGAAGAATTGAAGAAAGCTTAAAAATGCAAAACAGAAAGCCAATAGCACAGTGCTAGCTTTCAGGTATAGGAGAATTAAGGCACAAAATCCCAGCACTGCAATGCTAGAAAGTCAGAAAACCCAACTTAAATGTTTAAGCATATTTTGGACTATCCAACTTCGGAAAACTACTCTATATCACTCCTAAGGTTAAACACAATATAAATAAGATACTTTAGGCCAGACTTTGGGGAGGCAAGACTCATAGAAACCCGCAGAAATTTTGAGAAAGAGGGAATCAAGAGGAATTGGAGGAGTGATTGGAGGTTGAAGATCATTCAAAACATCAACCAGTATTTTTCTTCTTTTATCTTTCTTTTCTTCTTGTTTATATTTATCTAGCATGATGGATTCTTTGTTTATTTGTTTAAACATGCTAGTCTAGATTTCTTTTTAGTTAAAGATGATGATTTCAAAGCCGTAAACATGATGTTGAAATAATTGTTCCAAATCTTATATATAGGCCATAATCCAATAGGTTTTTTTTTTTTACTTATCTATATTTTCGTTTTTTAGCCATTTGAACATTATTTAATAGCTACCATGATTTGAGTAGTTAGGAAAAAATAATAATAATAAATACATATTATTTAATGCTATTTCTCTCTCTATGTTTTACTATGAAAAGATGTACGTGATGAATTTTAATTGGGTAAAACAATATCTATAGATAGGTAAAAAAAATACCTAATAGGTTGGTACCCCTTATATGTGTGTATATATATAGAGCACCAATCCAGTAAGTATTTTTTTTTTTTTATCTATACATAAGTATCGTTTTGGTCAATGAAAATTTATCGTGCATATTTTTTTAAAGTAAAAAATAAGAGAGAAATAGCATAATAATGCACGTCTTTTCATGCACTCCATTATAGATGGTGATCCAACGGCTAAAAGAAAAATACCTACACATAGATAAAAAAAATACCTATTGGATTAGCGACCATATATGTATATATATATATATATATGTTTATCAATTGTTTATTCAAATTTGCTTATAATATTCTATGCTCTAGTGTTTATAATTTCTATTTTATATTGTTTTGGATGGTTAACTAAAGAAGATATGATAGATATATATTGCTAGGTTAGATTACTTGATCCATAATTGTCCTGTTAATCGTCCTTTTAATAAGAAATTACAATTGACTAAACTATACAAATTGATTGGTTAATTATGTTAAAAAAATATAACCCAGGTTAAAGAGTTCGAGCTTGTGAGATAATTGCCTAAATCAACATATCTTTCTTGATTTAATGCATCTATTAGATTAAATGAAGAGAACTTGTTCGAAGTTGTTTAATAGATAGAATCTAAATAAATAGCTTGTTTTGCTTAGTGAAAATCTAATAAAAAATTGGGATAGATCGAGCTTGTATGCTATATATAGTTGATAACTTTGGTGAATAATTGAATATAGAATTTGGTATTAATTTGATAGATTGTTTAGCGGTGCACATTGAGCTTTTGACCAAGTTTTATTCTTATTAATTCTTGCTTTATTTTCTTTATCGCATCTATTTATTTTTGTTATTCTTGCTTTTATTTTATTTGTTTAGAAACTCCCCTTTAGTATTAGATTAGTTAGGAATCGTTAATAAGTTAATATGAGTTCTTTATGAGATCAACCACTCTTGCTATTATACCAGGATTAGCTAGGTTAGAAATAAGAAGGTATTAATTACTTTGATAGTTGAACGATATTAATTAGTCGTCTAACTTAAGTCAATGACCACTCAAGGTAGAGTATACAAAAGAGACAACGTAAATAAACCAATAATTAAGCTATGTATCTATACTTAAAGTCAACTGGAATCACGTGGTGCACGATTACCATATGCCCATTTCTTAGTAAGATAAGATATCTTTGTGAATAAGGTGGAGACAATTTCTTGGCTAGGTAGTAAAGGCGTCACCTACAGCTTTTGCAGTTTGCCACCACTACCTTTGGGACTATTGATACAAAAAAATCCTTTTTAAGGTTCGTACATAGTACTTCCCGGACCATTGCCACGTGTTGGCTTCGTCGCATAACTTGGAATTCAAGCCTTGCAGGATCCTAAAACTATAACTAGTCTAGGTGAAATCACGTCGTAAAACCCTCAGACCCATAGATCTCCTCTCCATTGCTTGATGGGAGGTATTTGAGCTCTATAGGAGTCGATTTGGTCTGAAAAGATTCATGACCTTATCATGTGTTTTGGCATGTGGCAAGTTCTGATTATCTTGAGCTCTGTACATCATTTCATTAATTCCTCTTTACGAAACATGCTAACAACTGCTAGCCAACTAATTGATGTTTTAATTAAATTAATTTGCTAATCGTGCTTCTCATTGCCACACGTTGCTTATTTAGTGGATTACTAAAAATGGGTCCCATAACAGCCTCTATTTTTTCTCTTAAAAACCGTTTGCCAGGTGTCAAAGAAGAAATAAAGGAAAAAAAAATAAAAAATTTAGGTAAATGACCAATATTTAAAATTTAATTAAGTAGGTGTCTACTTTTAAAATTTTATAAATAAATGTCCAGCTATATATATTTGTACATTTAATAGATATGTTTATCTACCAATTTCAGTTACTGTATAGAAATGTACTGAGTATATAATTTTTTTGTATTTGGTATATAAAATTTTACATTTAGTATATAAATATATATATCGGACATTTTGTTATAATATTTAATAAAAAAATATTTACTTAAATTGAGCCTAAATTTTGATCATATTTCTATAAGACCCAATAAAGATTTGAGACCAATTGTATTATCTTATAGCCAGAGTTAAAGCACAGCTTTCAATACTTCGAAATGGTTTGTCTGTTTTCAAATTATCAATTTGAGGACAGGCATTTATTTGATTTTATTTGCTTCAGGCGGTTCTGCTAAGGTTGCTCATGCCCCTCCTTTGGTGATCGCTTCTGTAGCTATTCCAACTCATTCTCTGGGGGTTAGAAGTGCCAAGAGTGTGCTTTCTCTCCAAAGCCCGAAATTTCTCGAGCCCTTGACATCCAGTCTTGCAGTGAGGAAGAGCGTGAAATTAACAGATGAGGTGCTCACCATGATATATGGAAGACCTTTTCTTCCATGCGGACTTTATTTCGTCGTCGCAGAGCCTGCCTCTTAGTGCTGAACTCATAGTTGCTTTTACAGCTGCACCTACTTCTCAGGTGACAGGGAAAACAAGGTCTGAAATAGGATCAATAGTGGCTGACTCTCAACAACAGCTTAGGTCAGAGGAGCCCAAAAAACAACTTCCATTGCCTCCAAAGTCAGACCTTCTACCGCATTGCTGATCAATTTTTATGTCTATTTTACTATTAAATCCATAAGTCTGATACTTGGTAAGTCAATTTTATTATTGTTATTATTATTTTTTGGGGTAAAGGCTTAACTAGTAAACAAGATACATAAAAGTAAATAAAAATAAAAAATGACTTTTTGTGGACATTTTGTTACCCCTATACTTACCCCCCACACACATCTTTTTAATAATATTTTTTATTACTAAAAAGATCTTGAGTAGAATTACTTTTTGGTGCATAAATTGGGTTTAAAAAAATATGTTTTACACATTTCTTTGTAAATACTTCATTTTTTTATTTAAAAAAAAAAACCTTTCCACCCTTTTTTATATAATAAAATTTATCTTGAATCATAATTCTCTTGTATATGGAGCATATAAAAGTAATTATAGCCTAATTAAATTCAATTTATAATATTATAAAAGAGTTATTGGTACAATGGATAATAAGATGATTATTCAGAGGGATAACTTAAAAAAATACCCTGAAGTATGAGTGTTCTGCAATTTAAACCCTGAAGTTTGGACACTGCAAAATAATACCCTGAGATTAAGAATTTCTGAAAATTAATACCCTTGGTTGACTAATTTTAACTGATAAAATACAATAATATCCTCAAAATTAAGATGAATAATATGGATTAGTCTAGTTTTAATGGAGGATTTTTTTTTTTTTCGTTCTTAAAATTGGTCAAAAAATCTGTCCAGGGTATTAATTTTCAGAAATTCTTAATCTCAGAGTATTATTTTGCAGAGTCCAAACTTCAGGATTTAAAGTACAGAACACCTAAACTTTAGGGTATTTTTTTGCAATTATCCCTTATTCAGATTGTATAATAATGAATTTTTTTTTCACTCCTTTTAGATTATAATCTAGTCATGTGCTATTTGATCATACGAACATATCACCGAAAGTATATATAATAGCATGAATTTTTTTCTTTTATTTTTCTTTTACCATACGCATATTATAGAAGGCACATATAATAGTACGAGAGTTTAAAAAAATTTGTAAAAGTGCAAGATTCTCTCTTCAAAAAAAGTGTTGTAGCCACCGTAAACTTCATTTAAGAGAAGAACGGTCAGTTTAGTGGCCCGGACTTAAGGAATCCAGTCCCATGTTTGGGCTTAAGGAAGGATTGGACAAGGGAGTCCGGGCCTCTTTTTTAGTCCCCTTTCTATGGAACTAAATTATCCCAACTAGAACTTGGGTTAATTTAGTCCCAAACCCAGCAACTTTTAGTTTTTTTTTTTTTTCTTTCTTTAATAATTTATTTAATTAATATAAATATATATAAATATTAATTAAATTCCATTTTTTTTTTTTTAAAAAAAATTTATTTTGTTTTTATATACCTATTTTTGATAAATAAATTAAAGTCATATTATTTTATATAATTATCATTTAAATTTTTCCATTTTTTTTTTTTTACTAAAAATATATATTTTGTTTTTATATACCTATTTTTGATAAATAAATTAAAGTCATATTATTTTATATAATTATCATTTAAATTTATCTTTTCTATTTTTGAAAATATTTATTTATTTATAAATAAAACATAATTAGAACTATATTAAGAAAAGTTGTTATATTTACTTTGTTTTAGTCCTGAGTTACACCAAACACAGTATAGTTTTAAATAGCACTATCCAATCTCCTTTAATAGTCTAGTCCAGTCCAATCCAATCATGTGTACCAAATAAGCTGGAAAAGAAAGAAAATGAGGGATGGACATGCACAAGAACGAGAAACCTTTAGAGAAAGAGGGATGAGAAAAGGATCGAGAAAAAATATATTAAAGAATATTATAGGAAAGATTAAGCATCAAAGCCGGCTGAAAGTATAGGCAGGTTAGGTTCTTGCCTAAGGCCCCACTTCAAGGAAGGCCCAAAATTTCCTTTCTTGTAATATTACTATTACTTTTTTTTTTCAATATAAGTGTTTTAACAAAACAATGAAATGTAATCTTAAAACATATCAAAGAAACTTGAAAAAAAAAATGAAGATGCATATTTTTGGAAGTTGGAACAAAACACCCCTATTTTTTAGCCATTTTTAAATTTAAAAAGTCAAACAAAATCTTTCCTTTCAATTTTCAATAAAAACTAAATACTTTGCAATTGCATTATTGTTTTCATATTTCCATAATTAATTTTTATTATAATGTGTTTCATAATTAATCTATTTTAAAAATTTATATAAAAAATTAGAATAACTAAATTTTTTGTCAACATTCTATTTATTGCCCGTTAATACTCAAACGTTATTTTTTTAGAATAAAAAACAATTAAGTTTATTTTTCTTGGAATACATAAATCATTTTTTTCTCTACTTATAAATAGATATCTGTTCATTTTTATTTTACAATACACATTTCGCAAATAAAAAAAAAAAAAAAAGAACAGAAAAGAAAACATTCTCTTTAGTTTTCATTTCTTAAGCTCTCTTGCCATTCGTAATTGTTTGGCTATAAGCTAATTTATAGGTTATAACTTTCTTACTTTTTTTTTTTGTTCGTTTAGTACTTGTTGAATTTCAAATAGGTATTTCATTTTTTTACTTGTTGTCTAGCTCTTTTTTTTTGCTGGAAACTTATTGTCTAGCTTGAGTTGTTTTGTTTTTAGACAGAAGAAATTAAAATAAATATGTCTAATAGAAAATATTTAGAAAATATCCATACATATATGAGAAACTAATGAAAAAATTAAAAAATAGAGAGTTTGATTCAGTCGCAAAAATAAGCTACTAAAAATTTTCTCACAACTAGAATCAGGGAGGTAAAGAACTCAAGTGAAGAAACAATTAAAAAAATAAATCAGAATGAATTAGAGGATAATGAAGTGGTGGTAGAAATAGAGAATGGTATTAATGAAACACATCATAGTATAATAATTGAGGAAGAATATCAAGAAAATAATGAAGTGGATAAAATTGACATGAAAACTAAGGATCTAAACGACATATTGAGTTGTGTTTCTATTAGTTTCTACTAATGTATGATTCGGAAAAGTGTGAAAATATCAATGATCAAGAAAGCCCCTTTTGAAATATTCACTTAAGGCCCCCAAAGTGGTTAAGCCGGCCCTGTTAAGCATATAGAAATTAGTAATTAAATTTTCTTATTACAATTAAGAGTGTGGTTTAAGAAATAGTGTGGAGAAAATAGACAAAGAGGTAACAACAGAGTCACCCACTTTTAAAGAGAAATTAGAGTGGTTATTTCTTTTTATACTTCTATTTAATAAATATCTATGTTTTTCTTTTTATAGCTAAATGATCATCTGTATGTATTTTTACACTTGTTATATCTACGTATATATCAATTTTAATTTATCCACTGAGAATATGAATATTTATATTGGTTACACTATATTTTATTCTTAGTATACACATTGATATAGTGATTATTTTGTGATTATTCTGCTATAATATTTTGAAAAAAAAAATTATCTAAAATGAGCCTAAAATTCGGTTATTTTGCTATATGACCTTTTCTATATTGGTTGATATAAAGCACCCATTTTTGTTTTTAATGTTAAATATATTTTAGAAAAAATAAAAAATCAGTATAGATAATTTAATATCTACACCCAACCAAGTAGATTTCTAACCAATTTTTGGAACTGGAGTTTGAGTTCCTTTTATAATTAAACACAAAAATACAAGGGAAGCATGATTTCTTCGATAATTTTAATCAATTTATCATGGATGTCTATTTTGTACCCAAAAGCCTTTTGATGAGTATTTTATTATCTTTCTATTATTAATAAAAGTATTTTTTCTTTTTGGAAAAAAAACAATATTATCATATGCCTTACATGTGATGAATGAAAGTGGAAAATAATTTAGATTCCTTTAATGTTTTTATTTTAAAACTTGCTTCTTTCTTGTAATTTTTTTCCTACTCACTTAAGATGTAGTTTGACTTAGCTGCTAGGATATTGATTATTGGACCTCGGAATTCTACTCCATCTTAGGAACAAACCAAAGAGAAATTGTGGATATATGTTTATATCTTTTTGAGATGTGTTTCGGATTTATGTTTTGAAATTAGTTTATGTTTGTATATTGGTTTTTTAAATTGCTTTGTCTAGCTCAATTTAATATTTGAGATTGGTTTTATATGTTGGTACTTATTTTAATCTTTTGGAACTGATTTTATTGTTTGGGTATTATTGATTTCAATATATATAGGTAATTGTATCTCAATTGTATCAATCACCATGTCATTCGTGATTAATATTGTTCATATACAAATATATAATTTACGAATGTTCTTAACAAGTATTTTTTTTATTTTAAATAATTAACTATTGGTTACCATTTATGAAGCTTTGTTTTTCTTATAAAAAATAAATAACATTATAAATTCATTGAAGGAATATGTATAGAGCCATCAACCAAAATACAAAAGAGCACGGACTTAATGTAAAAATTAAAAATATATATATATATCGTTAGAAAAGAAAAAAAAAAATTAAGCTTTAGAAAAGATGTAGGAATGTAAATCATTTTTCCACTTTTGTACATCATATGTAGCACACGTGATGTTTTTTCCTTAGTAATTTACCAGAAGTAGAGTTTCTAAGAACACAAGTGAATAATTCAAGGATTATGAACGATACGCATTGAAATATATGGACTAAAATGAGAGAGAGAGAGAGAGAGAGAGAGAGAGAGAGAGAGAGAGAGAGAGAGAGAGAGAGAGAGAGAGAGAGAGAGAGAGAGAGAGAGAGTAAGAGTGAGAGACAAAGAGAGACTAAAAGACATACCTACAGACATAGACACAACAGAGAAAAAACGCGGAAATTTGTCACACGGTTTCTCACACTTTCTTACTGTAATAGATGGTGTATGTGATAACAATCAGAAGTGTGAGGACCAAGTTCAATTTATAGAGGTTTTCCATCAAAACCTCAGAGTCGAAACCGAAACCGGTTTCCATCGGTTACCACCGAGCTTGAAATGGCCATCAATGGCCATTGACGTTTTCAACCGTTAGTTTACGTTCGTTTACGTTTGTACCACCGACATAGTAACGTGCAAAACGTTACATTCTCCCACTTGGTGCAAACGTTAACACAAAATCTCTTTGAGTAACAAAATACATGAATCATAGTGAAAGATCCCCATAAACGCGAGTATTAACATCTATGTATTACAATGCATTTTGTTTCCCAAGTTCTTAATGTGGTAACAAAAACTTAATGAATAAACCCTATGTTTATTCTAGGTCCAGAATAAATTGCATTTTCTCAAGTTAAGTGCACACGAAAATGAGAAAATAACTGAATGCATAAAAGTTTCTTTAATAAACTGAATGTATATATACAATTTACAAAGAGGAAATAAGTCCCATTCTTTCTACATGATCCTTGAATTTAAATGGTGGCATGCCTTTAGTCAAAGGATCAGCAATCATCAACTCAGTGCTAATATGCTCAATGACCACTTTCTTTTCTTTAACATGTTCTCTAACAGCTAAGAACTTAATGTCGATATGCTTACTTCGACTACCACTTTTATTATTCTTAGCAAAGAACACGGCAGCTGAGTTGTCGCAGAAAATTCTTAATGGCCTAGAAATAGAATCCATAACTCTAAGCCCAGTAATGAAACTTTTAAGCCATACACCTTGAGTAGTAGCCTCAAAACACGAGACGAACTCGGCTTCCATAGTAGAAGTGGCAATCAAAGTCTGTTTGACACTTCTCCATGAAACAGCTCCACCGGCCATAATAAAAATGTACCCAGATGTTGACTTGCGAGAATCAACACAGCCAGCAAAGTCTGCATCCGAATAACCGACCACATCCAAGTTGTCTGTCTGTCTATATATAAGCATGTAAGATTTAGTTCCTTGAAGATACCTCATGACTTTCTTTGCAGCTCTCCAGTGGTCCATACCTGGGTTACTTTGATATCGCCCTAACATTCCAACAGCATATGCGATATCAGGTCTTGTACAGACCTGAGCATACATAAGGCTTCCAACTGCAGAAGCATATGGAATATTCTTCATAGATTCCTTCTCTAACTCATTCTTCGGGCATTGGTTCAAATTGAACTTATCCCCTTTCACAATGGGAGCGACACTTGGTGAACAATCCTTCATCCGAAATCTCTCCAAAACTTTGTTGATATAGGTTTCTTGTGATAGTCCTAAGATACCACGTGATCTATCTCTATGAATCTTTATGCCAATGACATAAGATGCCTCACCCATATCTTTCATATCAAAGTTTTTAGAGAGGAATTGTTTTACCTCATGTAGCATACCCTTATCATTAGTTGCAAGTAAAATATCATCCACGTATAAAACAAGAAAACAAATTTTACTCCCACTGACCTTCTGGTATATACATTGATCCAAAGGATTTTCAACAAAACCAAATGATGAAATTACTCCATGGAATTTAAAATACCATTGACGGGAGGCTTGTTTTAAACCATATATGGATTTCTTAAGCTTGCAAACCAAATGCTCACCTTCACTAGAAGAGAAACCTTCAGGTTGTTTCATATATACCTCCTCTTCTAGATCACCGTTAAGAAATGCTGTTTTCACATCCATTTGTTGCAACTCAAGGTCGAAATGTGCAACTAATGCCAAAATAATACGAAGAGAATCTTTTTTAGATACAGGAGAAAAAGTCTCCGTGTAATCGATTCCTTCCTTTTGTGTGAATCCCTTAGCAACGAGCCTCGCTTTATATCTTTCAATGTTGCCTAATGAGTCTCTTTTAGTCTTAAAGACCCATTTACAGCCAATGGCCTTCGCCCCATTAGGCAACTCTACAAGATCCCATACTGCGTTGCTCTTCATAGAATTCATTTCATCCATCATGGCATCATGCCATAACATAGATTCTTGGCAATTCATGGCCTGTGAAAACGTTTCAGGATCATTTTCGGCTCCGATGTCAGATTCTTGTAAATACACTATGTAATCACTAGGAATTGCCGATCTTCTTTCACGAGTAGATCTCTTTAAAGTTGGAACACTTTCTCCCTGAGGAGCTTGTGATTCAACTAATTCTTCAGGATCTTGATCTACTGGAAGATTTTCAGCAAGTTGTGGATTTTCTGTGATTGGTTGTTCAACACCAACTTGAACTTGCGGTGTACTATGAACTATTACCAATCTATCTGATGATGTGGAAGGTTGAGTTTCTGTATGATCAGGAGCAGGAATTAAATTCCTGAACCGATCCCTCCCACTGATCATGTCATTTTCAAGAAACTTTGCGTTTCTTGATTCCACTATCCTAGTAGAGTGAGATGGACAGTAAAACTTATAACCCTTAGACGTTTCAGCGTAGCCAACGAAAAAACCACTAACAGTCCTTGGGTCCAACTTCTTTTCATGTGGATTATATATCCTCACTTCAGACGGACAACCCCAAACACGCATATGTCGCAAACTCGGTTTCCAACCTTTCCACAATTCAAAAGGTGTCTTAGGGACAGCCTTAGTTGGAACACAGTTTAATATATACGCAGCCGTCTTTAGTGCTTCAGTCCACAAAAATTTAGGAAGATTGGAATTGCTAAGCATACTTCGCACCATGTCCATGAGTGTTCGGTTCCTTCTTTCAGCTACACCATTCTGATCTGCAGAACCAGGTAAAGTGTGCTGGGCTACAATCCCATGTTCTTGAAGAAACTTAGCAAAAGGACCTGGTGCCTGTCCATTCTCAGTGTATCTACCATAATATTCACCACCTCTATCTGACCTCACTATTTTTATTTGTTTGTTGCATTGGTTCTCAACTTCAGCCTTAAAGACTTTGAAGGCATCCAATGCTTCATGCTTATTATGAAGCAAGTACACAAACATATATCGTGAGTAATCATCAATAAAAGTGATGAAATATTTCTGACCAGGCATATCTGTATCTGGACAACAGATATCCGTATGTATGATTTCTAATATGTTCGAACTCCTATTGGCATTTTTCTTAGATTTGTTTGTTTGCTTACCCTTAATGCAATCCACACAAATCTCAAAATCAGTATAATCTAGAGTACTAAGTACTCCGTCATTTACTAATCGCTTAATCCTATCTATGGAGATATGACCTAATCTCCGATGCCATAACATAGAAGAGTCCTCATTAATATTACACCTCTTAGTACCAGTGTGAACATGCAAAGAACTATTAGTGGCTTCGTTTTGTAAGAAAATACGATATAGACCATCAGATAAAATTCCACTTCCAATAAAATTTGATTTATTAAATAAACTAAATTTATTGTCTTTAAAAGTAAAAGAAAAACCAAACGGAACAAGTCTAGAAACAAAAATCAAGTTTCGCAAAAAACTTGGTACATAAAAAATTTTTTCTAAAACCAAGACAAAACCACTGTTCAAGATAAGGGTGCATGTTCCTATTCCCTCCACAGGTGAGCCCATCTTGTTGCCTGATAAGATGCTTTGCTCACTTCCCACTGGTTTCCTTAGGTTGTGCATACCCTGTAAAGAGTTTGCAATATGGATTGTAGAACCAGAATCAATCCACCAGGTGTTAATATTAACATTAGCCATATTAGATTCATAACAAACAAATGAAGATAGATTACCTTTCTTCTCAAGCCACTTCTTGAACTTTGCACAATCTTTCTTCATGTGCCCCTTCTTTTTGCAGAAGAAACACTTATTTTCTTTCTTAATATCAGCTTGAGGTGGTATTTTACCTTTCCCCTTCTGATTGTGCTTAGAAGTGAAAACCTGAGATTTATCGGCTTTATCAGCTTTATTCTTCCCGCGGACTGTAGCCAACATTGCACTTTCACCCAATTCCATAACAAGCCTCTCCTCTTCTTGAACACACATGGTCATTAATTCATTTATTGACCATTTATCTTTATGTGTATTATAAGAGATCTTAAAAGGCCCGTACTGTTGAGGAAGGGTATTCAGAATAAAGTGCACCAGGAAGGATTCTGATATATCTACCTCCAGTTTCTTTAATTGAGCCGTTATGTCCCGCATTTGCATGATATGATCACGCACACCTTTAACGGTTGTGAGACGAAGAGTAGAGAATTTCATGATTAGGGTGCTTGCCAAAGCCTTTTCTGAAGTGACGAACTGTTCGTCAATAGCTTTCAGCAAGTCTCGGACCTTTTCATACTGTTCGACAGAACCCCTTATACTTGCAGTAATTTTTGTCTTAATGAACATTACACTGAGCCGATTGGATCTCTCCCATCGCTCATATAGCGCAATTTCACCAGGAGTACTTTCCTCAGTTACTGCAGGTGGTTCGTCTTTCCTTATAGCATAATCTATGTCCATCCACCCTAAATGGAGGAGTATCCTCTCTTTCCATACCTTATAGTTGTCACCCCTAAGTTCTGGAATTTCTAGATGCATATCAGTGTGACTAACAGGTTGAGATACTGTAAAAAGTTCAGAAGACTTATATTAGAATTTGAGGCTTACATAAACTTAATTGCATGTGTTACCAATGTAAACATGCACAAAACTATATCTAATAAAAATTTACCTGTGGGCTAAATTTTTTATAGAATATCTCTTCTTTATGATAGAAATGTCAAATTATTTACTTAATGGGTACTTTCTAAATAATTTGATATTCTATCCTCAATGACAAAACTACCAGATTATGTACTAATTCATAATTCCTGTGGGTAAATTATGAAAATAATATGGTATTTTATCCTAGTTAATTATATAAATATAATAAAATTTCCTGTGGGATAAACTTTATTATATTAAGTATAATTAATTACAATTTTATGTCTTAATCTTTATGTGATCTTAAACTTTAATATATAATTTTAATTAATTAAAAATACTGTGGCTACTCTTTAATTAACAAAAATTATATTAATCACTAGACATTATATTATGTTCCAGGCTCTACTTAATGCCTAAGAACAATTATACAGTATCGTGATAGGCATTTACCAAGTATACTCCCAGAATATTGGTCGGGCATTGCCTCATTAAAAACCAACTTCTAGACAGAGTAGCGTTCCCAGGGAAACTAGTGGCACAATGGCTTATTCAGAACTAGTTTGTGTGGAACTTCCTTAGTTCATGCTTTCTCATGTCAACCACATAATTGTTTATGAATTATTCATAACCTAATTGTTCATCTAAATAAATAATTATCTAAATTTATTTAGTGAACATTTTACAAGTCTTCATGTGCTTAAGAATAAGCACTTTACTAAAGTTTTATGTATAAAATCAAGTTTTATGAGAATAAACCTAAATTCCACAAATTCTAACAATATCTAAACTAAAGGATATGTTAAAATTTGTAAAACAAAATTTTCATAAACATAAATTGCATAATTAAAACATAAATATTATGCACTAAAATGATTTTATACATAAAATAACTCAATTCAATAAGCATGAAAAATATTTGCATAAAAATATTTATTTTTTAATGCTCAATAAATAAATTATTTATGTGCTAAATAACTTAAACAAATATCGCATGCATATAACTAAATTATACACACATATTCAAAAATTTAGGCACATAAGATATTCAGAATTGAATTTTTATAAATATACCAATATCATAAAATTTCATTAAAGAAATTAAGTGTCTCAAATAATATTCATTAAATACCAAAATAAGAATATTATTATAAAGCACCAAACATTAATGAAATTTACACAAAGTATTGAAATTATGGCAAATTTTCACCAAAAACCGAATATAAAAATTCTGGAAAAATTCCTTTTTTTTTTTTTTGAAAAATTGGTGTCCAAAACGACATGTCGTTTTTGCCAAACGACTAGAGCCCAAACGACGTGTCGTTTTACTAACCGAAAGGCTGCGTTACACACTGTAAAAACGACAAGTCATTTTTTGAGCCAGAGGAAAAACGACACGTCGTTTTGATAAAACGACAGTCAAATCTGTCCATATAAACGACATGTCGTTTTTTTAACTTAAGAAAACGACATGTCGTTTTTCCCAACGACAGAAAGAAACGACCGAGTGAAAACGACATGTCATTTTTTGAAGCTGAAGAAAACGACATGTCGTTTTTCAAAACGACAGAAACGACCACGAAAAACGACATGTCGTTTTTCGTCGTCTTCAACCTTCAGCCGGGTCTTTTTGACCCGGTTTTGACCCGTTTCGGACCCGGTTTCGACCCGACTTTTTTTCAGCCCTCCGGACACCATTTTTAACGTTTAAAATCACAGAATTGTTAGAAAATCAATTACCTAATGATTTCTAACCTCATTTTTCATCAAAAAATTCCGAAACGAAAAATACAAATCAAAATTATTTTTCGGGCATTTTTTTTTTTACAGAAAACGAAAAAAGCAAGGCAGAGGTGTATAACAATTCTCTGATACCAAATGTAAGCTTAAGCAATGATATAAACACGTTTTGAATACCATTGAAACACAAAAAATGCCTAAAAGACATACCTCCAGCCATTGCCAAAACAGAGGAAAAACGCGGAAATTTGTCACACGGTTTCTCACACTTTCTTACTGTAATAGATGGTATATGTGATAACAATCAGAAGTGTGAGGACCAAGTTCAATTTATAGAGGTTTTCCATCAAAACCTCAGAGTCGAAACCGAAACCGGTTTCCATCGGTTACCACCGAGCTTGAAATGGCCATCAATGGCCATTGACGTTTTCAACCGTTAGTTTACGTTCGTTTACGTTTGTACCACCGACATAGTAACGTGCAAAATGTTACAAGAGAGAGTAAAACTCAGGGTCTACCAAAGTATTTAACCTTTTCTTTTTCTTCCTTTTCATCTGGCTGATTTGGTATTGTGAAGAAAAATACTAAGAATGGAAATAATCTGTTTCCTTTATTGATTTTTTTGTAAGGAAATTTTATTTTATTGAGTAAGTAGAAAAAATTTTGATGTCATGTGTTATTATATAATATTTTTGGGGCTATTATTATATTTAGGGGGTATGAATTCTTTTTTTTTTAAAAAAAAAAAAAACTGGTATAGTAACGTACCCTCTTTAATAATTTATCGCTTAATGACCCTTTTTTTTATTAGGTAAATGTCTATTTGTTAGTTAAGTATTTTAGTTTTTTTACCCCTTTTTTATTCTTTTGTTATAGCTATTAAGGGGAATCATCATTAAGTAATATCTTGTAGTATATCAAGTTATTTGCTTGATATATTTTCAGATATACTTTATAATTTGGACTTTTGGGAGACATCTTTTCAGTTGCAGTATATTTTTTTTTAATAACATTGGTATATATCTGATCATGTTTTTATGAAAAGATAAATATATATATATATATATATATTGCAAATTTAGCATTTAAGTTTGGTAAATATCTTAGATCTAATTATAAGCTTAGTATATCTAATTTTGAAAATAGTACATTGCAGTAGTGAGGGACGAAGTGAGAAATTTTTTCCAATAGAGGCTTAAACTCTAACTATACAAAAAAACTATTAAATAATATAATTATCCTCAATGAGTTTTCATGCTTTGAAAATATTATATGAAAACTTCATTGTCAATATTGAAGATCTCTTTCTCAGTATATAAAAATAAATTGGCATCCATTAAAAGAGCACCCATTCTATTTTTTAAAAATCAATTAAAGACTTTAATTATTGAGTGGTAGTATTACGTTTAATCGTTTAGTTAAAAAAAAAAAAAAAGTGGCACTTTTAATCGAATTTGACTGAATTTGAGCTTTTGATGTGATAATGACTCACATTTAAGTTTTTAAGGCTTTTATGGCTTTTTTTGTTTAGCCAACCTAAATTATAAAAAGTAAAAAATAAATAAACAAAAAACTACACTTTTTTTTAAAAAAGAGATAAAGATCTAAACTAATATGTGCTAGTAGTTATATTTGTGGGGGTTATAATATTTTGAGTGGGGGCTTACCTACAAGTTTTTTTTGAATGATATATAAAATAGATATATGTATATATAATAATTATGTATATGAGAGTGATATATATAAATCGTATATATAAAAGTGGTATTTTTGAAATTCCAGTAAGGGCTTAAGCCCCAACTTCCCCCCTTAATGGCTTCGTGTCTGGCAATAGTGGGATAGATATACATGAAATATGCAGAGTACATCTGCGGAGATACCAAGAAAAAGATATTATTTAATGGTGATTTTCAGTTAATGGTCATAAAGTTCATTTCTTGCAATTCCATGAACTCAAAAGCAGTTTAAAAACCTCTTAACTAACAAATAAATATAAACATATACAAAAAGAAGGATTTTAATGAGGGTAATTTGGTATTTACATTCAATGAATAAATAATTGGGTCTTTAACTATAATTTTTTAAATGAGGACATTTACTAATTTTTTGGCTTAAAAAACATATATATCTATCCAACTCTATGATTTATGATAGAAAATATGATATAATAAATATAAAGATATCAATCTGAAAGGTGAAATAGCAAGGGAGTGGGTGGAAAAGAGAATATAAAATTAAATTGTTGAACAAAATTAGGAATAATTAAATTAGACAAGTAGAAATATTTAAATTTACATTTTGAGGTAATTTAAACTTCAAAAGAAAGAGTGAATTTAAAATAATGTGAGAAAGAACTATTATATATTTTATTTTCTAAAGGGCTTTGTTCATATAAATATTTTATTTTTTTACTGATGAAATTTGATTTATAAGGTTATTTATGAAAAAAATTATAGATTTTAAAATTGTATGAAAAATTCTAGATTTATTTAGAAAAATATCAATTTTTTGTAATTGATGAGATACTTGAGGTAAATCAGTCAAGTTACCTGAGATAATCAAAATAATTACCCTAAGTGACTCGATTGATTATTCCAAGTAACTCGACTTGTTATCTCGAGTACTACTAAATAGTACAACTTTTGATGAAAAAGAGGTATTTTCTAAGTATTATTTAAAAGTGATATTTTTGTAAAAAAATAAAATAAAAAGTGATAGTTCTCTAAATTAGTTTGGGATTTTTCAAAAATTCAACCTATCAAAGCTGGGACATGACAGAAATAGGTAACCTCGCCTAGTACTACTTTTTTGAAAAACATGACAGAAATACGACCTAATAACTTAATACAATATAAATAGTTAATTTTCTAAAAGCAGGGTAAGGAAAATGCAGTGACATAATTGTAATTATTATAATCTTTTAAAATAATATTTATAAGTCATAAAAATTGAGACAATATGGTTGAGAAATATGTTAGCTTAGTGGTTGGGGTGCATGCACTTGCAAGTGGCATAGGTTTGATTCCCAGTAATATGACTTTATATCTCTGTCCTTTCTTTTTTCTTTTTGGCCAACATTTTAAATACGTTTTCATGTTTTTCTTCGCGTTTTTTCTCATTTTTTTTCCTCATTAAACATGCTTCTTTATACTCTTTTTTCTTTTTGTTTTTTCTTTTTCGTTTTAATTTTTTTTTCTTCACTCTTTAAGAAAAGGAAAAATGTCATTTCTTTTGTTATTTTCTTTCAGCTTTTTTTTTTTATTTTATTCTCTTTTTAATTTTTATTCACCCTTTTCTAATTATTTTTTTCATTGAACATACTAATACCTCTATCCTTTTTTCTTTTTTCTTTTTTTTCTTTGTTGTCTTTTGTAGTATCTAATTTAGCTTTAGCTTCCTAAAGATGGTGTTAGATATACGGAAATATGACTTACTAACTATTTATTGAAATATAATTCTTTCCCCTATTTTTTTCATTTTTCATTTTAATTTATATTCCTTCAATCTTTGAAAAAAGGGAAAATATCATTTTTTTTTTCTTTTTAGTGTTTTTTTTCTCTTCTCTTTTTAGTTTCTTGTAACCAAATTGGTTTGAGATAACTAAACTATGGAAAAAGAGAAAAAAAATAGTTTCCATAAAACTTTTGTAGTTCCTGTGATTTACTTACATATGGGGCATTTTGTTAAAAGAATACCAAACTGCTGGTTTCCAGGAAACCTTTGTAGTTTCCTGTAATTTACTTACATATGAGGCATTCCGCTAAAAATAAACTAAACTGATTTCCTGTGATTTACTTACATACATAGCATTCTGCTACACATAAACCAAATTGGTTTCCTAGAAATCTTTTTGATTTCATGTGATTTACTTATATATATATATGGTTGCCAATCCGGTAGGTATTTTTTTTTTTTTACCTATGTGTAGGTATTTTTTTTCTAGCCGTTGGATCATCATTTAACAATGATCTAACGGCTAAAATGAGATGCATGAAAAGACGTGCATATTAATGTTTTTTCTCTCTCCTACTTTTTAATATAAAAAAATATACAATATTTTTTTTCATTGGCCCAATTGATACCTATGCATAGGTAAAAAAAAAAAAATACCTACTGGATTGGTGCCCTATATATATATATATATATATAGCATTATACTAAAAGGAAACTAAACTAGTTTCTTAGAAACCTCTGTGGTTTCTTGTGATTTACTTACATACAACCATACAGGACATTCTGCTAAAAGGAAACCAAACTAGTTTCCTGGAAACTTTTGTAGTTTTCTGTGATTTACTTATATATATGACATTTTGCCACAGATAAATCAAACTGATTTCCTAGAAATTTTTGTGGTTTCTTATGATTTACTTACATACATGGTATTTTGTTAAAAAAAAAATCAAACTAGTATTGAGTAGTTTTAAGTAGAAACCAAATTGGTTTCGAGTAAAAAATAAATTGGTTTCGAATAGTAACTATAAACAAATTTAGTTAATCAATCTTTGTAACTTATTTCTATGGAAACTAGAAAAACCAAATTGGCACTATAGTAGTTTCGAGTAGTAGCCAAAAACTAATTTGATTGATACGTAATTGATTACTATGGAAACTAGAAACAAAATTAGTAATGAGTAGTTTCGAGTAGAAACTAATATTCAGTTTAGTAGTTTCATGTAGGAACCAATTTTGTTAGTAGTTTCTAATAATAAAATTATAAAAAAAATGGTGAAGTTTCAGCATACAAAAAGAAAAAGAAAAGGAAAAATAATAAAAAAATAAAAAAGAACTTTTAAGAAAATATTTAAAATAGAAAAAGAAAAAAAAAAAAAAAGAGTGAGGATTCACTTATTATAAAATGACAAAAAGAGAGTGAAGTTTCACTTAGGGGAAAAAAAAAAAAAAGAAAAGAGAAAAAAAAAAAGGAGAAACCTAATAAAATAAATTTTGTGGTTCACTTTTTTTTAAAAGAAAAAAAAGCAATAAATAAATGAAAAAGGGAAAAAATAAAGAAAATGAACAAGGAGAAAATTAAAATGAAATTTGAGTGTAGTGGGATTCAAACCCTTTGACAAGTAATCAAAGTAAGAGATAGCCGGCCATTACTCCAACTTTAGCTTACAATATTTAGTATGTGTATTTTAATATATAAACTTTTTAAAAGAATGTTGATTTATTTACTAATATGCCACCACGCATTTAAAACTGTAAATATTTACAAAATTACAATTTTTTATGTCGTACGGAATTTTAATAATTTTGTCAAGTGGTATTATTTTTTTTAAAAGATAGGTAAAAGTGTCCTAAATCTTTTTTTTTATTATTTTTTATTTGAGTTCCAAAATACACACAATGTAATTCCGATATGTTGGCTCCATGTATTCTATTAATTCTCCACATATATATATAGGTTGCCAATTCAGTAAGTATTTTTTTTTAACCTATGAATAGGTATTCTTTTTAGCCATTGGATCATCATCTAACGGTGATCGGTTATCCAACGGCTATAATGATGTGCATGAAAAGACGTGCATCATTAATGTTATTTCTCTCTCTTACTTTTTACTATAAAAAATGTACATAAAAAATTTTAATTAGCCAAAACGATACTTATGAATAGGTATAAAAAAAAAATACTTACTAGATTGGTGCCTATATATATATGAGAGAAATTCTCCACATAATTTAAAGGTTATCATAAAAGAAAAATAAAAAAAATCTTCCAAAAAAAAAATTAGGGTCTTATAGTAAAATAATTGAATTTTGGTTCATTTTAATTGAATATTTGTTTTTTTTTTCCCACTTAAAAAGAGAAAACTAGGTGGATGACAAATTTTTGAAATTAGTTTAAGTAGATGTCTATGTTTTAAAAATTATAGCTAAATATTCATTACTTTTAAAATTTCAGTTGTGAAATATATTGTATTTTCATTTTAATCATTAAGTGAGTTGAACATTTAGCTATAAACTTTTGAGTTTAGTCACATAATGAGTTTTGGGCCAAAAAAATGGTCAAATAGGTAGTCAGGCCATTTTTAAATGCTGTAGCAAATAATTGGTATATCAGTGTTATATACTAAGTGTAAAATATGAAGTATCTAGTATAAAAATTAATGTACTTAATATATAAACTAAAGCTGGTATATACATAGATTTACTAAATATAAAAATACATATACGCAGATATTTAGCTATAAGAAGAGAAAAAATAGACATTTTATCAAAATAAAGTACAAAAAAAAAAATGATATACACATACACTCTAATTTCCTAAAAAAAAAAACTTTTGAGTTTTTGGTTATGTCAAATTAAAGAATTATTTTTTTTAAATTTTAGCAATAAAATTTGATTATACCAATAACTTGGTACCAATCAATTGGTAAATGTGACTAGTATCTTTGTGGTAGGTTCTAGTACGCTAATTGAATAATAACAACTCATATGCCACATATATTGGTATTAAAAATTTTGGTACAAATTTTGGCATACCTAACATCATCAATTTTTTTGATATGGAATAACATTTTTTTTTGTTAAAAATAAGGTGGGGTGCTTGCTAGAGTGAAGTAGCGCACGACGACTTTAGAGGGGAAATATTTGATTTATTTTAATGACTAATATTCAAGCCTAAGTTACAATGTAAATGTTTTATTTATTATAATTAAAATTCAAGATTTCTTTTTTCTTAATTTTTTTGAGTATTTTAGCAAACAGTAGTTTTTTTTTAAAAAAAATATCATAAACTCAAGACTTCGAGAACAACCCCATTTATTAACTACGAATCTTCCTTTTTTATTTCTTTTTCCCTAAGAAATATCAACACGTCTCTCACTTCAATATAGGAAAAAATAAAAAGGGAAAGAAAAACCAAATCAATCAAAGTCCAAATGTTCATTTTGACTTTTAAATCCTTAACTGAAAGTAATTTTAAAAAATATGATTTCTTTTGACGAAAAAAAATGGATTTTAAAAGAAAAAGAAAAGGTGAAATTTCTAGAAAGGCCAAAGAGAAATAAAGTAGAGGAACCAAACAACCTTGCATTTACATGATCCTAAGTTTCACTCTGACTAGCCAACTCGGGCTAGCTCAGTTGGTCCAAGGTTTGAGGGTTGTGTGTGTGTGTTTGAGGAGGTCAGGAATTCAAACCTTGATAATGTGTGTGTGTCATTTTCTTTTAATTTGTAGTAAGTGGTGGTCATTAGTTAAGTCTCACTTTCTTAAAAAAAAAAAAAAAAAAAAGTTTCACTCTGACTAGGTAACTCTGCCTTGGAGAATCTTTTGACGTTTAGCCAAACAAACCTGTACCTTTTTAATCTCTCTCTAAACCCAAACCCAAGTATCCAACCCTTACAAAATTAAAAAATAGTGCATTACCAAAAAATAAAAAATAAAAAATAGTACTCCTAATAATAATTATAATAATAATAATAACATAAGTATTTCTGAAAAAAAAAAACAAAAATGGTTAAAATCACCATAAAAGCCGCCACGACAACTGCCACGTAAGATCGGACAAAATCCGAAGCAAGCTGTTTCAGTTTCCGAACCTGGTGGCTCGTCAGACCCAGCTGGAGACAGCCTGTCACCAACAAAGTCCCACTCACCTATTCCCCTAACTACGTTCCTCTCTCTCCTTCTCTCTCTCTTCGCGCTTCTCTGTCTCTCCTCTCTCTCTCTCTCTCTGTCTCTCTCTCCCTCTCTCTCTCTCGTTCTCGTTCTGCCTGGGCTCTGTGAATTAGGGTTTTCTGATCTCGTTTTGCGATTCTCAGATTACGGGTTGGACTCCACCGGATCAAGATTCTCAGCTTTGTAAGCTCTTGATTGATATGCTTTTTCCTCAATTTTGTGCATTTCGCCACCAATTTTTTGAATTTAGGGTTTCTTATTGCTTTCGCAATTGTACTATTTGAATTGTGATTTCATTTTTTTTGGTTATGGATATAATGTTTATTTTTGATGGCTATTACATTTTATGTTCTTTTTTATCCTCTGTATGTTTTAGATTTGTATGTAATATTGATTGGTGCCGAGTGTGTAATTTTGTTCTTTTGTGAATGTTCTTTTATTTTGCAGTTTTTTTTTTTTTTTGAGTAGACGAAAGAAAATAAATTACACTAAATTTTGAATAGTTGTTGTACAAATAAAGAATAAATTATTTGATCAAACTAGTTCATTCTTTCTTGTGTTTTCTGTTATAATTGTTTCGGCATTAAGCTTAATCTCAACCTATAAGATTGTATTTGCATTAAATAGTTCGGTTTTTTTTTTTCAATTTATTTTTTCTCCTGTTTTATAAGTTTGTGTAAGAAACTGAATCGAATCTCATCTTCAGTGAGAAGACTGAAGACATAATGCCTTCTTCCTGCAGAATCATTTAGGATAAAATTTACTTTGTTAGAAGTATATTTTGGTACTCAGGTTTAATTATATGCATTGAAAAGTTGGAAATTCCAGTTGTTTTTTTTTTTCCTTCTTTAAAGTAGTTCGAAAAATTCGTGTATTCAATGATTAACGGGAACTTAGATTTAGTGTTAGTTTTTGTGCTAAGTGGTTTTTTTTTTGGGGGATGGAATTGTGTGCTAAGCGGTTAAAGGCATTGAAAACAAATATGTTATTGTTCGTCGGTCTCTGTACAATGCAATTGATTTGCGTGTTAAATCTTTATATCTCCCCTTGTTTGGATTGGGTCGCTGCATTGTGCTCATCCGAATTAAAAATCTTGCATGTGCCTATTGTGAAGTATTTGGTGCCTCCTCCTTTGAACCAAAAATGAAAAGTTTCGTCCCTGTTGTTTTTGTATTCTATGGAGGCTTTGAAAAATATTTGAATTCAATATCAGGTTATTCATTTGTGGTTATATTCATATGTTTAATGAATCTATGGAGATTTCACATGTTGGCTTTTGGTGTGGTGGGAACATCCTTTCTTTTCTCTTGCTCTATTATGTCATTTTCACTGTGATATTTTATCTATCATGTTTTATTGTGTTGACTGCAAGGCTGCAACGTAGTATATTGAATAGAGCATGTTCATTTTCTTTCTTCTACCATCGTCATGTGCTTATGTTGTTTTTTATTTACACTAGGTGATTGGACCACGTAATCAACCAAAGCCGAGTGTGAAAAAGATTTGGTGCACATGTTTGCTACTGGAATGTTGTTTATATGTCAGCCTGACTGACTGAGATAGATAATCTGGGTTTGATGTGCATCTTCTGGTATTATCAGAGAAACTTATTCTGTTACTCTTCTTGATTCTGGCCAAAAAGCATTTAGGCTACTAGAGGATCTTTTGTATCCATGCTGGAAGAGAGCATGCGTGGAATCTGTGCTTCGGGTAATGCCCCTGACGAGATTTGCTGCCGATGCATTCGGTGTGTTGACAATATGTCTAGTTGTGCTCTTGATTCTTCTAGGCTTACTGTGCATCGTTTACTCATTTTACTTCCGCTCTCGTATTCGCAGTCAAGGTTTTATTCAACTCAGTTATTTTAGTGGTCCTTGGATAATTAGGATCACTTTCATCTTGTTTGCAATCTGGTGGGGTCTTGGTGAAATCATTCGTTTGACTTGGTTAAGACGCGAGGGAAGAGTGTTGAACCTTAACTTTAAATGGCAGGAAACTGTCTGCAAATGCTACATTGTGTCGAACCTAGGATTTGCAGAACCTTGCCTGTTTCTCACTCTTGTCTTCCTCCTGCGTGCGCCTTTGCAGAGGATGGAATCGGGGATTTTAAGCCGAACATGGAACGGGAAAACTGTAGCTTTTGTTCTTCTGTATTGCCTCCCATTGTTTGTTCTTCAGCTGTGTCTTATTTTAATTGGACCCCAGTTGATGAAGAATAAGAGTTTACATAAAATGCCTCGCTACTTCACGAGTACAATGAGAAAGACTGATGACATTGCTCTCTGCACTTATCCTTTAATGAGCACTATCATCCATGGGATTTTTGCAACTGTCCTAACTGTTTACTTGTTTTGGCTGGGAAGGCGGATTTTGAAATTGGTCATCAATAAGGGCCTGCAGAAGAGAGTTTACACATTGATAATCTCGGTTTCAAGTTTCTTTCCGTTAAGGGTTCTGTTACTTGGTTTCTCTGTTTTATCTAAACCAGAGAACTTGCAGTTTGAAGCTCTCTCTTTCTCGGCTTTTCTTTCCCTTCTATGTTGTGCTGGGGTGTGTATATGCATGCTTGTTTACTGCCCAGTTGCAGATTCTTTAGCCCTGGGGAGTTTACATGACTTGGAGGCTAGGAGAATAATTAGTGAGGATCAAAATGACACAATTTCCCTTATTGCTAACCAGAGTCATCTTGAAGAAACTGCGGCTAGTAGCCCTGGGAGGAATTCTGATGCATCGACGAAGCGGGGATCAATTTCATTCCGAACTTTGGATAAGGTAGGTTCTTCAAGGGGAAACTTTGTTGAACTGAGCCTCTTCTCTCCTAGTAGGGATGCAAGGCCCCCAGGTTCACCTCCGCTCCTCGGCTGGCCTATGCGCCCTCCGGCCCAAGTTCATGGAAACGTAAGAAGCATGCAAGAAACTGAGAGTAACGTGTGGTGAATATCAATTTTGTGGTAAAGAAAAACTGATTGTAAAGGGTTTTAGCTTCAATAAGGATTCTTATTCTTGGTTTGTTTTTCTAATTTTAGATAATGATGGTTTTGCTTGATGGTACTCATGATCCTTGATTTTTTTCCCCCCCTATTTTCCGCTTATCCAATTTCCAGTGCCGTCTCAGTTACATTTTTTTTTTTAATTTCCAAATTTTATTCTCATCATACCGAATCAAATTGTAATCCTATTTAGGTTAGGAACAAGCTCGGTGAGTCGGTGATTGTTTTATTTTTTTTTTGGCTACTTTTTTATGGTTAATTTTTCAACGATTTTCATTATGCTGCTTGATGAGATGGCCCCCTAAAGACGAGCCTATTGTTTCTGTGTCCTTTTAAGTTCTTTAGTGGCCTTTCAGCTAAATGATTTTTTTTATGATGCCCCAAAGTTTAGCCCTTGGTATTCGTATGGAAATTTGATAGAGACCCTAATAGACCTGGAAGGGGATATTTGGTTGACCCTAATTTGAAGATTGTTTTAGCTTGTTATTTTACAGATTACCAATCACGCCCCATTATAAACACTAGGTCCTTAGTGATCTTTTGGTCTCTAAAGTAAATAAATGTTCAAAATTTTCCTAAAATTAACAAATTACTGATAGTAATATTTTTTTTCATTTTAGTTTTTGTTAAAATTGGGGATTTTTGGAAAAAAAATAAGAGCCTTTTTAAACTCTAGAAACTTGCGTATCCCTTTCATCTAGATACGCAATAAGGTTGTTATTATTATTATTATTAATTTTTTAACGGTGGTAATGATTTTTGACAAATAGGACATTATTGTCACTGATTGGTTAAATAAAAGAAGGTTTTTATATATTTATTTAATTTAGGGACTAAATGATTCAGTACATGAAGAATTTGGAGATCTCTAGTGTCATAAATCTTAGATAATAATACAAAATATATTGAACAATTTGAATACTATTTTTCCAAAATACCAAAAAAAAAATAAAATCTATGTTAAGCTCATGAAATATTATGAGACACTAGGGGCGGACCTAGGAATTAATTTCAGTTGTTACAAACCAATTGAAATAAGGGTAAATTATAAATATATTTCTTGTAATTTTCTATTTTTAGAAATTTAATTATGTAATCTTCAAAACTACGCTTCACTCTTTGAGATTGAAACATGAAATTGTAATTTTACTGATGAAATACCTAATTTTAAGGAAATAATTTTAATAAAAAGAATACACTCTTCTATCAGTGTTTTAAAACGAAAGTACTTTTGAAAAATATTCCAAATAAGTAAGAAAATTTTTGTTTGCTTCAAATTTTTGATTGTTTGGTAATGATCTTTTATTAATTTAGAAAGTGTGTGGAAATAATTTTTGTTTCAAATATTGAAAGAGTAGTGTATTTTTTGTCAATTAAAACTTTTTCTCCAAAATTAATGTTTCAGTGGGTGAAATTAAAATCTTATGCTGCAATCTCAAGAGAACCCACTATTTGGGATCTCGGTTCTAGGTTTGAGTCACACCGGGAGTAGGCGTGAAAACCTATTATCCCTAATAGAGTAGGGTGAGGATTCGGTAATAGTAGGTATTTCCTTTAATTTATAATAAGTAGAAGTCATTAGTCAAGTCCTACTTTTTTTTTTAAAAAAAAAATATACAATTTTGAAGAATACAAGGTTAATTTTCAAACATAAAAAACTATAGTACATATTTCGTTTCCCAAAAAAAAAAAAATAGTACATATTTGTAATAGAACCCTCAAATAATAACACAATAACCTAAGAGATGACACTAGATTTCATATATAGTAAAACCCCTATAAATTAATAGCCTTGGACCAAATAAATCAATTAATTAAGTGAAGTATTAATTAATCAATAATTTAATAAAATTATTAATTAACCCTATTTATTTAACTAGTAATTAATAATTCATTAATTTATCAAAATTTTTCTTATTTTCCTAATTTTCTTATTTAATCAAACTTGCAATTTAAATATTTATTCAAATAACTAAGATTCATTGTACTTACTTAACTTAGTAAAATCATGAATTAACTTACTTATCGACATAGATTTAATGTACATATTTCTAATTAATTTGCTTATGAACATTTAATCAATTAAAACTCAATAGTAACTAAGATTTATAATATGTACTCACTTAACGCCTAGTACAATAATTAATATATTTAAGTACAAACATAAATTCAATGTACTTATAATTAATTTGCTTATGAATTTAATCAAATAAAACCATATACATATAGCATATAAGTAGGGATAACAAAAACTTTAAAAAATGGAACTTGGCATCCATGTCTATATAATATGTATTCAATATTAACAAGTGAGTAATTTATATTATTAGTGAGACATATGGAAGCCTTTAAGGGTTTCATTACCGTGTATTATCTTATAAATTTATCGAATTTATTAATTTAGCCCATTAGCTTAAGTCAGGACCAACAAAAAATATTATTTTATCGCGTATTAATTTATTGGAGTCTTATTGTGTGTATATATATATACGCACACACACGATATTATTCTTTAAAATGTGAGGAGAGGTTATAGTAAAACCTCTTTTTTGAGTCCATGTGAAATCTTTTATTCATGTTTATTCTAAACCAATAGATTGCTATTCGATAGTTGAGATGTTTTATGTAATAAAAGCTCATTATGCAGTTATCAACATACTACTATTTCTCTTAATTATATAGTCCATTATCCATTTAACGCTTTCAATTTCAGCATTAACTAACGTTTCCTCTAACTATTTCCCCCTTCATCCCTAAATGAATAAATTAAAAAAAAAAGGAACCAGGGAAGAACTTGAGAAAATTCATAGTTTGAGATGGGGATAAAAAATAACATGAATTAAAAAAAAAAATAAAGTTCTAACATATAAATTCTCCATTGCTCTGTTTTCTAATGGAAGCTTGCTTCCTTAATTTAAATTAAAAGATAAGAAAATAACAATATCAAAACAACAACCAGAGTACTCAAGTTAAGCCGGTAAAATCTCAATAAAATACTCTTCGCAGGATTATCTGTAATCATTTATTTAAATAAATCAACAACGAATAGAAACCGCAATTTATTGCTCTAAATACCTATCTCTCTACCCTTCACCTAAAAGAATTAGGCATAACTAAAAGATTAATATTTTGTTACGGAAAAGAAATTGATGAAATGAGAACAACACTCATTTACTCCTTGATCCTGGCATGAATAAAATCCAAACGAAAATGACTTTTTGAAGGAACACATGTTCTTATTTCTTTGTTAAATTAGACTGTAAAAAGAAGAAAAACACCATAAAATCATAAAAGGAAGAAAAAGAAAATTCCATCTCAAGAGACAATGCCTTAAACCCCAGAAAGAAAATTCCATTAACTTTTTGTTGCAGAACATAAGCAGAGAAGAAGAAGACCTGTACTGTGAATTTTCTTCATTATTATTATTTTTATTAATACCAGCACAGTTATTGTATAAGAAAGTTAGGGGAGAGAATTTAAATGATGAGTCAAAATATTTTAATGACAGGTCGATGCATTACTGGCTGGATTGACAAAGTTAGATAAAAGATCCGGAGTTCCAAGTTGATGACGTTAAATATAAAATTGGCAGTATAATTCTGAGAAATAATATTGTGTTGACAAATAGAAAACCTTTCTTCTAAAAGAGACCCTAGCCTCTCCTTCTTCCTACATCTCTTTCCAACAAAATGTTGCCCCGTTTGGAGGCCGGAGAGGGGGTCCTCCCTTCTCCTTCTCCGGCCTCCTCTCTTCACCATCTTCTTTCTCTTCCTCCATGCTTCTTTTTTGTTTTTTTTTTGTTTTTTTTTTCAGTTTTAATAAGTCCAGATCTAAATTTGGTTTGTAGTATTATCTTTTGTATGGATTTTAGTCCGATCTAGATCTTAAATTTGATATTTCTTCTCATATCTAGATCTGTTTAATGGCCAATTTTTGTTTTGTTTTCTTTTCCACGAGCATAAATCTCAATTGGTGTTGGCCTCATATAGTTTACACGTCTAAATATGCAGCCAAGAGCAAATGTTAAAGACAATAGATTGCTGGTGATTCTTGTTATCTCTTTCTCTTGAAGAATTAGGATAATCCTACCCACACATTTGTCCTTAGTTGTGTTTGTGATCTATTTTTCGTCTCATTTCTTTAAGGAGTTTGAAATTGTAATCCTTATGCTTACATTGAAATTTGAAACTTTTTGCTTCGATTAATGATATTCTCTTGAGGAGCTCGTTTATATAAAAAAAAATATTGTATTGACAAACTCATAAATATAAGTTTAGACCATGATTTACCTTTTAATTTTTTAAAGAAAATTGTTACCTATAATATGAATTTTTAATTTTTTTTTCATAGGATTTATTTATCAAATTTTCTTACAATATGCATTGATATTTTTCCTTTAATTTATTTTAACATGAATTAAAAAAGATTTATGACTTTAGTACAGGATCCTGAGTTCACATTTTTTTTCCCTGTTAACGTTAAAAAAAATAAAGTTTGCTATTTTTATGTCTTTCTTATGAGTAAACTTTATAGAAAATTAAAATTAATGAGAATTATCCCAAAGAAAAAAAGTAATGATAATTAGAATATTAAGAATATATTAATAGAATAGGATAAAATAAATAAAAATTATATAATTAAAGTCATATGTTACAAATAGGTTGCCTATTTTAAAGTCATAAATAGCTTTCTATATTTAAATGTATATTAATTAGATTAAATTTTTATACCATAATTACTAATATTATTACAATTATCGAATCAAAATCTAATTGCCTAAATTAAAGTAACCATCCATGGAGCAAAAACAAAATCTACATTGAAACCTCACTCATATATATATATATTTATATATGAGTGCTTCTTCAATGAGTATTACAATATTTACCTATTGATGGGTACTCCAATATGGATCGTTTGATTTTTAATTAAATGGCTATATTTGAATATTCATACCAAAAAAACTATTGTATTTAATGCTCATATAAATACAAAAGGTTGTTTATTGTTTTATATAATAGGTAACTTGTTTGTTGCTTGATGAATTATATTTTTCTTTTTAATTCCATTCCAACAATAGATTCTTATTTTCTCATTCTCATTCTTATTTCATTTTCTCATTAAAATTGCTTTAAAATTAAACCTAAAAATTAAAATTAAAATTAAATCTGACATGTAACATTTAATAATATCATTTTAAAGTGATTAACAAATTAAAATTCAAAATCAAAATTTGAAAAGACATGATAATATATAATAATTTCATTTAAAGAATATTAAAAAAAATTTAAACATTTAAAACAATATATACATATATATATACATACATACATACATATACAGAATTAGAGAGATTTTATAAAATAAAAAGGGAAATTATCACTGAAATGCCCTATATTTTGAAAAAATGTGAAAAAAAATATTGTGTTTTTAGAAATTCAAAATAAGTACCTTCTATTTAACGAAAATGATCACTAAAATACACTCTGTTTTAAAAAAGTGTGAAAAAAATCCTTGTATTATTGAAAATTCAAAATAAATATATTCTATTTAAATTATCATATCATTTGCTACTTTTGACTAGTCAAAGACTTAAAAAAAATTAGTAAAATTAACATTTTTTTCCTTATTATATTAATTTAAGGCACAAACCACACTTGAAATGAAGGAATAGAGAATACATATGGTCTTAAAAAAAAAAAAAAAATCTTCCCTCCATAATTGCAGCACAAGTCTAAACAAGAAAAACAAAATCTAAAATTTTTGAAAATTTTTGTCACTTTCAAAATTTTCAAAAATTTTAGATTTCATTTTTTTTTCTAAATTTGTACCACAATAATGGAGAGAAGAGTTTTTTTTTAAAGAGATTTTAAACCATGTGTATTTTCTCTCCCTTCATTTTCAAGTGTGGTGTGTTTCTTAAAATAATATAATATGGGTAAAATGTTAATTTTACTAATTTTTTTTTAAGTCTTTGACTGGTCAAAGGTAGCAAATGATATGATAATTCAAATAAAAGGTATTTGTTTTGAATTTTTAATAATACACGGGTTTTTTTTACACTTTTTTAAAATAAAGAGTATTTTAGTGATAATTTTCATTAAATAGAAGGTGCTTATTTTAAATTTCTAAAAGCATAAAGTTTTTTTTTCACACTTTTTTAAAACAAAAGGTATTTTAGGGTTAATTTCCCATAAAAAAAATAGAGCAAAAAACAAAATAGATTCCATTCTTAATATCATTCGACATTATTGTCTATTTTTTTCTCCTAATCTTTCATATACTATATAGTAATATGTAAGGGCTAGTAGAATAAAGTAAGAACCTGGAACGTTTCTATCACATATATATTGATGCCTTTGAGTTCTCCAAAAAAAAATCATAATTAAAATTTATGTTTTAATATTTTCTTCCTTTTTGGACACTTACATTTTTTACGTAAACTTAACTTTAAAAAATAAATCTATAAAAATGAGTATCTTTTAAGTATGAGGAATATTTACAAATTAAAATTACAAAATTAAATAACTTTTTTGATATAAAAAGAGCTCAATGGACAAATTAATCCAATAGTTGATAAATTTATAATTTCACCATTATATAAAAAAAAAGAAACAAAAAGAAAAAATAATTCCAAGAATTCATTCCTATACATAATATGGTATTGGAATGAGAGTAGGTAGGATTTACTTGTTATTGCATATAATATTCAACTTAGTCAAATATACTAAGTCATGGAGCAAAAACAAAAATCTCTATTGAAAACTCTCCACATATATATATATATATGGAGGACTTCTCAATGGTTACAATTTTTTTGTGACCATGAATAGATACTAAATATATATATATATTTAACCATGTAAAAATTTGTTATTTTTACCTTTATTCATTCATTTAATGTTATTTTTACTTTTATTCATTTATTTAATCATAAAAAACTAGTTATTTAATAATGACTAGTAAAAAAAAAATAGTAACAGCATTTATTTATTTATTTTTTAAAAAAATAAAATGACTATTTTGTCATTGCCCACTAAAAGTCTTCCTAATGGTGTTAATGTTTAGGGGCCAAAGAAAAAACTTCATTGGATATTGGGCACTTAATACAAAGTTAAAAATAAAGGACAAATTCATAATAAGGAAAAAAACATGGGCAAAATGACTTAATGTTCAATAAAAAAAATCAATGAGGTGTTAGATATAACAATGATCTGAACACGTTTCTAATATCATTGAAATATAAAAACAAAGAAAATGCATACCTCCAGCCATTGCCCAAAAACAGAGGAAACTAAGCGGAAGCTTTTCTTTACACGTTTCTCACACTTGCTTTCTGTATTTGATGGAATAATTCTGTATCAATAAAGCAGTGAGAGGACCCAAGTAACTATTTATAGAGGTTCTCCCATCAAGAACCTTTTTGGTTCGTAACTGGTGGACGAACCGTTGCACCACTTAGCCATTCAGTGTTTTTCAACCGTTGCACCACTTTGACGAACCGGTGCACCACTTAGCCATTCAGTGGTTTTCAACTGTTGCACCACTTTGACGAACCGGTGCACCACTTAGACATTCAGTGGTTTCAACCGTTGCACCACTTTGACGAACTGGTGCACCACTTAGCCATTCAGTGGTTTTCAACTGTTGCACCACTTTGTAAACGTTAAAACGTTACATTCTCCCACTTGGTGCAAACATTAACCAAAAAATCTCTTTGAGTAACAAAGTACATGAATCATAGCGTAAAGTCCCCAAAAATGCGAGTACTAACATCTATGTATTACAATGCATTTTGCTTCCCAAATTCTTAATGTGGTAACAAAACTTAATGAATAAACCTTATGTTTATTCTAGGTCCAGAATAAATCGCATTTTCTCAAGTTAAGTACACATGTAAATGAGAAAATAACTGAATGCATAAGAGTTTCTTTAATAAACTGAATGTATATACAATTATAAAGAGGAAACAAGTCCCATTCTGTCTACATGATCCTTGAATTTAAACGGTGGCATGCCTTTAGTCAAAGGATCAGCAATCATCAACTCAGTGCTAATATGCTCAATGACCATTTTCTTTTCCTTAACATGTTCTCTAATAGCTAAGTACTTAATGTCGATATGTTTACTTCGACTTCCACTTTTATTATTCTTAGATAAGAATACGGCAGCTGAGTTGTCGCAGAAAATTCTTAATGGTCTAGAAATAGAATCCATAACTCTAAGCCCAAAAATGAAACTCTTAAGCCATACACCTTGTGTAGTAGCCTCAAAACAGGAGACGAACTCGGCTTCCATAGTAGAAGTAGAAATCAAAATCTGTTTGA
>JXTC01000233.1:91045-135598 GCA_002914845.1 Trema orientale
TTTATGTGTATTATAAGAGATCTTAAAAGGCCCGTACTGTTGAGGAAGAGTGTTCAGAATAAAGTGCACCAGGAAGGACTCTGATATATCTACCTCCAATTTCTTCAATTGAGCCGTAATGTCCCGCATTTGCATGATATGATCACGCACACCCTTAATAGTTGTGAGAAGGAGAGAAGAAAATTTCATAATTAGGGTGCTTGCCAAAACTTTTTCTGAAGTGACGAACTGTTCGTCAATTGCCTTCAGCAAGTCTCGGACCTTTTCATACTGTTCGACAGAACCCCTTATACTAGCAGTAATTTTTCTTTATGAACATTACGCTGAGCCGATTGGATCTCTCCCATCTCTCATATAGCGCAACTTCACCAGGAGTGCTATTATCAGTTACTGCAGGTGGTTCGTCTTTCCGTATAGCATAATCTATATCCATCCACCCCAAATGAAGGAGAATCCTTTCTTTCCATACCTTATAGTTGTCACCCCTAAGTTCTGGAATTTCTAGATGCATATCAGTGTAACTAGTAGGTTGAGATACTCCAAAAAAGTTCAGAAGACTTATATTAGAGTTTGAGGCCTACAAAACTTAATTGCATGTGTTACCAATATAATACATGCATTAAACTATATCTAATAAAAATTGCCTGTGGGCTAAATTTTTATAGATTATCTTTTCTTTATGATAGAAATGTCAAATTATTTACTTAATGGGTACTTTCTAAATAATTTGATATTCTATCCTCAATGACAAAACTACCAGATTATGTACTAATTCATAATTCCTGTGGGTAAATTATGAAAATAATATGGTATTTTATCCGAGTTAATTATATAAATATAATAAAATTTCCTGTGGGATAAACTTTATTATATTAAGTATAATTAATTACAATTTTATGTCGTATTCTTCATGTGATCTTAAACTTAATATATAATTTTTAATTAATTAAAAATACTGTGGCTATTCTTTAATTAACTAAAATTATATTGATCACTAGACATTTATTTTTATTGTGTTCCAGGCTCTACTTAATGCCTAAGAACAATTATACAGCATCGTGATAGGCATTTACCAAGAATACTTCCAGGATATTGGTCGAGCATTGCCTCATTAAAAACCAATTCCTAGATAGAGTAGTGTTCCCAGGGAAACTAGTGGCACTATGGCTTATTCAGAACTAGTTTGTGTGGAACTTCCTTAGCTCATGTTTTCTCATGTCAACCACATAATTGTTTATGAATTATTCATAACCTAATTGTTCATCTAAATAATTATCTAAATTTATTTAGTGAACATTTTGCTAGTCTTCATGTGCTAAAAATAAGCACTTTATTAAAGTTTTATGTATAAAATCAAGTTTTATGAGAATAAACCTAAATTCCACAAATTCTAACAATATCTAAACTAAAGGATATGTTAAAATTTGTAAAACAAAATTTCCATAAACATAAATTGCATAATTAAAATATAATATTATGCACTAATATGATTTTATACATAAAATAATACAATTCCATAAGCATGAAAAATACTTGCATATTTAAATGAATAACTTAATTTAATCAACATGATAAAAAAAAAAATTCTCAACAAATAATTATTTATGTGCTAAATAACTTAAACAAATATTGCATGCATATAACAAAATTATACACACATATTCATAAATTTAGGCACATAAAAACAATATTCTAAATGAATTTTTATAAATATGCCAATATCATAAAAATTTCATTAATGAAATTAAGTTTCACAAAATAATATTCATTAAATACTAAAAATAAGAATATTATTATTAAGCACCAAACATTAATGAAATTTACACAAAGTATTGAAATTATGGCAAATTTTCACAAAAAACCGAATATTAAAATTCTGGAAAAAACCCTTTAACGTTTAAAATCATAGAATTGTTAGAAAATCAATTACCTAATGATTTCTAATCTCATTTTTTTTCATCATAAAATTCCCAAAAGAAAATTACAAAACAAAACTTATTTTCTGGCATTTTTGCAGAAAATGAAAAAACACAAGGCAGAGGTATTTAACCTTGCTCTGATACCAAATGTTAGATATAACAATGATCTGAACACGTTTTTAATATCATTGAAATATAAAAACAAAGAAAATGCATACCTCCAGCCATTGCCCAAAAACAGAGGAAACTAAGCGGAAGCTTTTCTTTACACGTTTCTCACACTTGCTTTCTGTATTTGATGGAATAATTCTGTATCAATAAAGCAGTGAGAGGACCCAAGTAACTATTTATAGAGGTTCTCCCATCAAGAACCTTTTNAACCGTTGCACCACTTTGACGAACCGGTGCACCACTTAGCCATTCAGTGGTTTTCAACCGTTGCACCACTTTGACGAACCGGTGCACCACTTAGCCATTCAGTGGTTTTCAACTGTTGCACCACTTTGTAAACGTTAAAACGTTACATGAGGTTCCTCCCTTGTCCCTACGTTGTAAACTGTAATTGACTAGTATTCCCACCAAAGGCGTACCTATTTAGAAAAAAGTAATGGTAAAAGGTATCATATAGTAACACTACATGATCTGTCAGTTTATTATTGACGGCTTAAAATTATATTTCAGATGAGACTCACGTGGGACTCAATTTATTAATTAAATCACCAAATAATATAATTACACATCATTGTGTGGTGCTGGGCACTACTAATGCCTCGTAGAATTGCTTTTAGAAAAATGCTAATCATCTCGAGCGTAATTTTAACCCGAGCAATGTGGCATCTAACGTTTTTTCTTTTTTAAAAAAAAACACTTACTGCTCACCACTTTTCTTATCCATCAGCCATTTTGTTGTCTCTCTCCCAAATGTGGCTATACGTCTCTTGATCTTCTTCTCTGGCTATGAGGACAAGGGCCAGCGGCGAGATACCACGAGAGTTCTTGCCTCTCAAGAGACTGAGACCATATCCGACGAACCCAGGTCAAGTGCATCTCCGTCTAAGGCCATCATTCATTGATTTCTACGGTCGATCTTTCACCTACATATTCCACGCTCTTGGTTTGAAACTGTTGCCACTAAGTTATAGAAAGTTTGGTTTGAGTTTGTTTTAGGGGTACATTTTCTTTTTTCCTCCTAAAAATGGCATGATTTACTGGCGATGTTATGTTTAATTAGTCAATTTTTAAAAAATTGTAACTATCAACTTAGGCCGTCCACCATTACGGATTTGAATTCTTTCCTTCCCTTGCCCTTCCTCTTTTGTAACTGCTAATTAGGTGGCAAGTTTGTCAAATAATACGCTTCTAGAGTCACTACAGACCAGATTTGTCAAAGAATACTAAGTCACCGATCTCATGGTTGGAAAAGTTCTGATTAATTGTTTGGAATGGTAAGTCGCCGTTTTCAATATTAATTTGCCACAATAGTGATGGCATAAAATTACTGAAGCAGCCGTGAAGAAGCTCAGCTTTTCGAATCTGGATGCAGGTGAGGCTGCTGTTAACAGACTAGACGGCTCCATTTCTCTTGATTCGATCCCATTCCCACCTGGTGTTTGGAGGAGGGACTACGAGGAGTGGCATCGTGAGGAGGATACTATCCTCCTCACAACCTATCATTAGTTTTTCTGTCTGTTGTTTTCCCTTTCAAGACCAAGCACTTGTTGGCCTTTTGGTCATTTTGTTTTTCCATTATTGCTTTTTTTGTCTTTGTCGCTGTTGTAACATTTATTTATTTTTTCATAAATGGAGAAGTTGTGTCCCATCGGTTTATTTGGAAGAAAGTGAAAGAAAAGACTTCACTTTTTTTAATTAAAAAAAATCAATGTGGCTATGTATTAGTAAGTTGGATTGTCCGTGATCAATGCACGATCCACCTAGCTCGGACTGAATAACAATCCTCTAATAAGTTATTAGATGGCCCGTGATCAATACCACGATCCACCTAACTCGTCGGGCTGAATAGCAGTCCTCACCCGTTTATCTACGAGACAGTCCAAATTGGACAATTCAATAGTTTTGTTTGTTGGTCAAACGAGAGGGGGAAGGAATAACAACTCTCTGCAATTATTGTTTTCAATCTTTCTTTTTTCTTTTTTGGGTAATAATTCCAAGGTAACCCGTTTGGGTTGTCAACACGGGCATGTGGGCTATTATGATAGGGTACTAAATGTTTTTTTATTTTTATTTTTGGGTCAGGTGATCGATGATGTGGGTCCTACTCTCGTTGAATTATCTCGCGTTCTCGCTCGGGATAATTAGTTTTTTTTTTTTTTTTTGATAGAAATATAAACACAAGAAAATGGTTCTCACTTATATTAATTTCTCGGTTATTTTCTCGATGAAACCTTTACTTGGTTGTGATAATTAGAATTTAGATTAAGATCGTACGTGGATCAAATCAAATCAATATTCCACCACAGCTGAACAGCCTGAACCCGTTACATTATACGATTCCATCCTCTGTCGTTTTGTCAAACCAGAGGAAGAAGAATATCAACTCCCCAACTCTCTGCTCTGCTCCGCTCCTGTTGGAGCGCCACACCCGCTCGTTAATCCTCAGGCCTCAGGTTCCACACTCTGCTCTTACTTAGGACTATTGGGCCTTTTTTCATCGAAATAACACGTACCCTTTTCATTTCGTCTATTGTTTTTGCCTATTTCTCAACATGCATGACTTACTTCTCTCTTGTGAGACTCATCGGATGAGTTTTTAGAGACATGGGTTTTGCAGGGTTTTTTTTTTTAATTATTTTTCCTAATTTTCAATCGTTATGATGATGATATTATGATTTTTTTTGTTGTCTTTTTGGGATTTATATTAATGTTCCTTTGACATCGCAGAGAGCTAGAAAATTTTAAATTTGTGGATCAGGGATCTCTTTTTTTTTTTTTTTTGGGTATCATGTTTATAGTGGAAAAGTATTACGAGTATTTAATGGATTTTGTAATTTGGTGGGGAGAATGATTACTTGGCTTTACATAATAGATTGAAATGTGACTAAGAAAATGAAACAATAGACATGTTAGAGAGATTGTTATATATATATGGTTGCCAATATATATATATATGGGTAACAACCAAAAATCCAGCAGGTATTTTTTTTTTTTTACATAGGTGTCAATTAAGCCAATAAAAATTTTTTTTGCACATTTTTTTATATTAGAAAGTAAGAGAAAGAAATAACATTAATAATACACGTCTTTTTATGTACATTATTATAGCCATTAGATCACCATTAGATGATGATGTAACGGCTAAAAAAAAAATACCTGCACATAAGTTAAAAAAAAAAATACCTACTGGATTGGCAACCTATATATATATCTCAATATATATACATGAGAAGATCTTGAAATTAAATCCTAACCTGATTATCCAAATTCACGGAGTACAAAAGAGTTAACAAATCATAAATAAATTACAGAATGAAATCTTTATAATGAAGAGGCTGCTAATCACTTGAGCTTTAAACGTTCACAGTTGAAATAGTCTGCAAGGTTTTTCAATTTAGTGTTATTGTTTTCTAACTATTTTGTATCCAAATGACAGTAATATGAAAACTATGCCTCACATTCTATAGATTCAATTGGTTTATTTAGTTATTCTTTGCTCATGATAGGAAACATGTGTGAGGGGGAGAAGTTGGCGAGTGGTTCTGTGGAAGGAGATGAGGAATATTCTAATTCTTCAGTCAGTCAGGTAGGTGCTGTACCTGGTTATCTACCAGATAAAGGACTATGAAAAATCGATAGACAGTGTTCACTGTATTTCTGTACTTATGTGTCATTAAGAAGCTAGTTTGGTCATCTTATTAATTGAAGGGATCCTTTGTTGATGAATTTAAGTATCAGTTGAGATGATGCTTCTGAATTATACTTTCTACTGATCTATATCCCTGGTTTTAAAATAAAATGAAGCTCACCATATTATGCTGGATATTAGTCCTTGGAATATGTAATGATAAGTTTATTGATGCCAGTACAATTTTATTTGATTAGTTACACCTCATGGAGTAAGACAGTGTTGAATTGGTGTTTACTTGTGATTATTGTGAAATAGCATTCTCCATCATGTATCAAAGACGAAGAAGTAATTATTTTTAGATGCCCTCCCTTCAAGAAAGGAATCTTGTTTTTAGATTTCTTTTTTCAGTCTACTTATTGTAAATCCTTACTAAATAGCTAGAAAAATCTATTGCAGTGTAGCCTGAAGATAGGCAGTTGAGATATAATTTGTCTCGCATATGCCACATCAGTACTGCCTGGTGGTTTCATTACTTTGTCATATTCTTAAACTAGAGCAACGATATCTTCCAATGTATTTAAACTGCATAGGTTTTCTGTGAGAAAGTGAGTACAAAAGCAAGACTTGGATTGTAGGGTGTTATCACACAAACAAACTAGACATTGTCTTGAGTTACAGTGTTGTTGAATGTTTCTTCACCAGAGATGAAAGGTTGTTTTGGCAATGTGTAAAAGATGGAACTAATTTTATAGTGAAGGACATTAACTGTTTTACGCATGTGTGGAACAAACTTCGTCTATCATGTGTGACCATGTAGACATAATCCAAGAACTAACTAACATATATATATATACACATATATATATTTATGTATTTGTATACATATTGTTGTATAAATTGAATTCCCTCAGTGAGAGTTCTCGTGAATAGATGTGCAAACTAGTATGCCTTTTATTTTTGATATCCCAGAAATTCCCAAAACTCACATTTGCAAACTTGAGTTCCCAACTTGGTCTTCCTACTTAATCCTACAATCTTTGGAGGTAGGAAATTCTGGCATATTGAATGGCAGGTTCCCAGGAATCAAACCCCGAACGTCATGGGAGCAACCATGGCCTTAGGCATTGTAAACTAGTATATTTTTAATGACATAGATAGACGATAAATTAATAGGTCTGTTGAATGATTTTTGATTAGCAAGTGACCTAAGGCGGTTATTTTTTTTTTTCTTTTAAAATCAATCAGATGGACAAGCTTCTTGATTGCTTTTCTTAATAATGATTTCTTTTGTATACTTTAAGGTTGATCCTGGGATACCCGCATCACTAACCTGGCAGCGAAGATTAAACAGTGATGGAAATGTCCCTTCTCTGTTCACTCTAACTTGGAAGGAGATGATTCATTTGGTACGTTATCAAATAAAATTTTTTTTTATTTGTATGTGTTGAATTACATGTCTTCTTTTTTACTATACTTGAGCAGAAATATTGTAAAATGCTTGAAATGCGGTCATGTATGGCCCTGAATAATTTTAGAATGCAGATGTTAACATAATTTTTGAGTTTGGAGTTATATGTACTAAACATGCTTATCTTGTTACTTGTTACGACCTTTTGATAGCACACTTTTTCCTAATGATCGTAGAAGTTAGATATATTATTAAAATCCCCCCCACCTGCACCATGATTCAATTGTTTTAGTTCATTATCTACAGCACTTTTTTGATTATTGACAAAGTGGATTTGAATTTCACCCCCTTCTATGATCAGAACTTATTTTCAGTTTTATTTGAGGCCAAGTACATTCAACAAGTAGTAGCCTTCTGACATATTTTTACTTTCTTACCTGTCTGCAACATTTCCATGGGTTCTTAGGCCCATGAAAATTAGGTCTCTAACTCATTTAAAAGGATTTAAAAAAGTTCTTTCCTTAACTCAATTTTCCTTTCTTGTTCTTTTAATAGATTTCCTCCTATGACTTTATAAAGTACAGTTCATGCTATGGAACTTTTCCCGGTTGAATCTGGTGATTCAGATCTTCTGAAAATAATAGCTAAAATAAAACTCTTCTGGGGTTTGAAAACTTTAGTGAACTCTGCTAGTTGTATGTTTTTCCCTCAAAAATATTATTTTGTCCTTGGTTCTATTATCCCATGTATATTATTTGATTTAGACTCATCATTTTGATATATAAAAGAACGTACAGTTATTATTTAAACATCTGAAGTTATAAGAGTGAAAATAAGTATCTAATTATTCTATGAACATCTTGTATTTCTTGAAAAAGTAGACATTCTTTTTCCTTTGTTCTTTAGGCTCCAATAGGTGTACGTCTATGGCGTCATGTTCAAGAAGAAGCTGCCAGAGGAAGGGTAATCTTCTCACATTTACTTTACTCAATGTAATCAATCTGATAAAAGGCCTTAATGCCAACTCTGCAAGTTTTTCTCTTTCTGCAGGGGGTTATAGTTAATCCATTTGCTAAGCGATCTGTAACATCTAATCATGGTGTTCCCCTAGGTGGTATTGGGTAAGTTCACTTAATGAGTTTATTACTCTGTCATATTACATAGCATGTAATCAGAAATATTCCTACATAAATATTCTCCAGCAATGGTCATAATCCAGTGCTGAAATGTAATTTCGGAATGTCTTAATGTTGGCAGCATGTAGTTTTTAAATACTGCCTCATCTATAATTCTTTTTGTTAAAAGTGATAAATGCTAAAAGTAGTAACTTCGGTATTTAGGGCTGCAACATTATCTTGCTATGCTGAAGTTCTAGATTTTTGGGAGAAAGATCAAGATGAAATATCCTATCTTTAGTTATCAAATCTTTTCTGTTTTAAATGCTTATTTATTCCCTGATTTGTAGGGATTTTATTTTACTGAATTGTGTTTATAAATAGCCTAATCTCTGCTTTGAATCAGATATCACATAATAAGAATCAGCAGTATTTTTTATTTTTATCTCTCTGGTAAGGCCCTTACCGGAGAGAGCAAGCAGTTGAGCGAAGTGATGCTTCACAGTCTCCACAGTCGACTCTTGCAATCTTTCCTACTGTTGATACCTTTTTTCAAATCACATCCCATAAACTTAACGGAAATTTTTTTCTAATGGTCGAGAGCTATTCAGATGGTGATACGTGGATAAGGGAAGATCGGTTTTCTTGATGGAACAACAAAACAATCAGATGTCTCAGACCCTCAATATGCAAATTGGGACACTCAGAACGCATTGGTGATGTCCTGGCTCATAAACTCAATAGAGGATAAGATTGGAGCACTTTATCTCATTTATACCTTAGCCAAGACGATTTGGGACAAAGTCAAGTTGGCATACTCAGATCTGGAAAATTCTATGCAACTTTGTGATCTAAGGGACAAAGCTCACATCCTAAAACAGGGAAGTCTTGATGTTAATGATTATTATTCTGCTCTTACCCAAATCTGGCAGGAATTGGATTTGTTTGATATGTATGATTGATGCAGAAATTGCGTTAAAAAATACCGAGCCATTGTAGAGAAGCAGCGAGCGTATGATTTTTTGGCTAGGCTCAACAAAGAGTTGGACGAAGTGAGGGGACGTTTACTTGGCATAAAACCTCTCCCGACCATAGAAGCAATATTTGCAGAAGTAAGAAGGGAGGAATGGAAAAAAAGATCTATGCTTAGCAAAGATAAATCTTCGAACTTCACTGGTCCTAGTGTTAAAGCATTGGCTCTTGCTGCCTGTGGAACTGAGCCTAGTCATGATTCAGATATGAACAATCGGAGTGATAGCTGCAATCCAAAAAGAGGGAATCTTTGGTATGATCATTGCCAGAAAACCAATCACACCAAAGAAACATGTTGGAAACTTTATGGCTACCAACAAATTGGAAGAATAACAAGCGAGACACTCGTGCAAATCAAGCTGCAGCAGAACCTCAAATGCCAGATTTGGTTGGACAAAAATCTGGTGATGGGAATCTCAACATCTCACTCAATAAGGAACAGTTAGAGCAGCTATATAAACTGTTGACCCCTGTTAAAAAATCTTCCTTGTTGGCCCAAAAAGGCACTTTTCTAACCACTCTAAATGTCGCTAAAGAACAAGAATCATGGATCATAGATTCTGGAGTATCAGATCACATGACACACTCTCCCCAGATGTTCTCATCATATGTGCCAGAACCTGGAAATCAAAAGGTCAAGATTACTGATGGTTCACAATCAATGGTTGTGGGATCTGGAACTATTGAGATTAGCCCAAATCTCACACTAGAATCTGTTCTTCATGTCCCGAGATTAAATTGCAATCTTCTTTCAGTCAGTAATTAACAAAAGATTGCAATTGTGACATAATTTTCTCACAATCTAGTTGTACATTTCAGGACCGTACTTCGGGAACGAGGATTGGCAATGCTAAGGAACATGAGGGACTCTACTTCCTTTAGCAAAATAAAGGCACATTTGAACAAGCTCTAATCGCTAGTAGTGAATCTTTTTCGCTAACTAGGGAAGATAAAATTATGCTATGGTATCGTAAGTTAGGCCATCCCAGTTTTTCATATTTGAGAAATTTGTTTCCTTCATTCAGAATAATGATCACTTTGAATATGAAATTTGCCAATTGGCCAAACATCAACGTTTAGTTTTTTTCCCAAACCTTTATCGTAGTTCAAAACCATTTGTCCTGGTCGTGTGTGTTGCGTTTATCTTTTGAATGAAAAATCAGATGCTGCACAAATCTTTAAAAATTTTCATTGTATGATTAAAAATTAGTACAATACAAATATTAAGATTTTGCATGCTGATAATGGAAAGGAATACTTTAATTCAATCCTTGGTGATTATTTTGCTCAACATGGAATTTTACACTAAAGCACTTGTATAAACACACCCCCAACAAAATGACATCACTGAATGTAAAAATATACACCTCTTGGAAGTTCCCTGGTCAATAATGTTCACTACAAATACTCCAAAATATTACTAGGGAGAGGCTATTTTGACTGCATGTTACCTCATAAATCGCATGCCTACGTCTATTTTAAAATTCCAAACACCTCTTGAAATTTTCATGAAAAATTTTCCTTATACACGTGCGTTCACTTTTTTACCACTTAAAATTTTTGGTTGAACGATATTTGTTCACATTCATGATTTCAACAAAAGTAAACTTAATCCTAGGGCATTAAAGTATATTTTCCTTGTGTATTCTTCTCACCAAAGAAGATACAAATGTTACTCTTCTCAAAAGAAGAAATATTTTGTGACCATAGATGTAACCTTTTTTGAAAATACACTATTTTATACCAAAAATTCCCTTCATGGGAGGAAAATGTTGAAGAAAATTTTTGGGACATCACACTTCCTTTACCAGAAATTCAAAACCCAGAAATTCAAAACCCAATTCCAATTTCAAAATAACATACTTCCCCTGATTCTAATCGGATCAAAACACTTCTGAACCTGAGCCAATGATGCCTTTAGATGATCATAAAACAAAGGAAGATACACGACTACAACCTGAGCTATGTGTTTAATCACGTAGAAAACCTGCTCAAAGGAGTGAAGAACCCGTGCTTCCACACCATGGTCATGAATCAGAACCGAACTCAGGTACACAACTCAATCCTATTGTTGAGAATATCGATGACTTGTCCATTGCTTTAAGAAAAGGAGTTTGATCTTGTACTCAGTACCCAATCTCTCATTTTGTTACTAATGACAAATTTCATCTCCTATGCGAGTGTTTGTCACCAATCTTTTAGATAATAAGGTCCCAAATTCAATCGAAGAAGCAATGGAAGATCCAAAGTGGTGAGAAGCTGTAGTTGAAGAAACAAAAGCTCTAGAAAAAAATGGGACATGGGAAATTGTTCAAAGGCCTAAAGAAATTGCACATATGGGATGCAAGTGGGTGTTTACAGTCAAATACCGATCTGATAGTTCGGTTGAACGGTTCAAGGCAAGAATTGTTACTAAAATCTATATCCAAACGTACGAGATTGTCTACCAAGAAACCTTTGCTCCTATGGCCAAACTCAACACTGTTCGGGTGATCTTATCATTGGCAGCAAATCTAGATTGGCAGCTCCAACAACTAGATATAAAAAATACTTTTTTAAATGGAGAGTTTGCGGAGGAAATTTATATGGACTTACCACCAGGTTTTGATGAAGGCAGGAAGATTAGTCAAGTGTGCAGATTGAGAAAATCACTCTATAAGCTGAAGCAATCACCAAGAGGCTGGTTTGATAGATTTTCAAAGACAATTCAATACCAGGGGTATACTCAAGCACATACCGATCATACCTTTTTTTTATAGACGTATAGATAGTAAGATAACTCTCCTTGTTATATATGTTGATGATATCATACTTATTGGCAATGATGTACCAGAGAGGACGAGGATAAAACAGAAACTTGCTGCTAATTTTGAAATTAAAGATTTGGGATCCCTGAGATATTTTTTAGGCATGGAGGTTGCAAGAAATAGAACTGGCATTTCTGTTTCTCAAAGAAAGTATATTTTAGATCTTCTCAAAGAAACTGGTCTCTTGGGATGTAGACCAGTTGATACTCCTATGGATCCTAATATGAAAATTGGTAAGCAGAGTACCAGTACCCCGGTTGAGAAGGGGAAGTATCAACGCTTGGTGGGAAAACTTATTTATCTCTCCCATCTTAGGCCAAACATAGCGTTTGCTGTTAGCGCAGTCAGCCAATTCATTCATTCTCCTTATAAGGAACATATGCAAGCTGTTGTTCGAATTTTGAAGTATCTAAAGAGAAGCCCTGGAAAATGATTGTTCTTTGGTAAAAATGATTCTGGAAGTGTCGAGGCCTATATAGACGCTGATTGGGTTGGATCTGTTATTGATAGAAGATCTACATTTGGTTATTGTACCTTTGTCTGGGAAATTTAGTCACATAGAGGAGTAAAAAACAGTCAGTAGTAGCCAAAAGTAGTGCTGAAGTAGAATTTAGATCACTTGCCAATGGCATTAGTGAACTCTTATGGGTAAAGATGCTTCTCGAGGAGCTCCAAGTTCCAAAGATTATGCCTTTGAAACTTTATTGTGACAGCAAAGCTGCCATAAGTATTGCTCACAATCTAGTTCATCATAATCGAACAAAACATATTGAAGTGGATCGATACTTTATAAAGAAGAAGATTGAGAATGGGACTCTCTGTATTACTTATGTTACTTACCGAAGGATTGACAAGACCTGCTTATGAGAAATTAGTGAGCAAGCTGGGTATGCTCGATATCTACCACCCAGCTTGAGGGGGGTGTTAAAAGTGATAAATGCTAAAAATAGTAACTTTGGTATTTAGGGCTGCAACATTATCTTGCTGTGCTGGAGTTCCAGATTTATAAGAGAAAGATCAGGATGAAATATCCTATCTTTAGTTATCAAATCTTTTCTGTTTTTAATGCTGAGTTATTCCTTGATTTGTAGGGATTTTATTTTATTGAATTGGGCTTATAAATAGCCTATCCTCTGCTTATAATCAGATATCAAATAATAAGAATCAGCAGTATTTTTTATTTTTCTCTCCAAGATCGGTTTCACTTTTATTTACCTATATTGGAAATTTTTACTCTTCATTTTGCAGAGCCTCTTCTTATATATTCCTTTTTCTTGATGAAAAAAATTAACCTTCAGTGCAGGAAGCATTGGCAGAAGTTACAAAGGTGAATTTCAGCGTTGGCAACTATTTCCCAGAATATGTGAAGACAAACCTGTTTTGGCAAATCAATTTTCTGTGAGTTCATCACTTGTGTTTCGGAGGGATTTCTTCAATGTTCATATAGTTGTATTCCTAATCATCACATAATCCTTAACAGGCCTATCCTATGAAAAAACCTCATTACAGATGAAGAATGTTTCAATTAATTGCTAAGTACTTTAATCACATTCAAGTTAAAAACACTCTCTATTCCCACGCCATTTATTCTCACTCATTCCTCTGAAAGAAGTGAAGTACTATCAATTTTTGAATCCCTGAAGCACGTAGATGGGTACAGAAACAAGCAATTGTCAAACTTATCTAGTGGTTTATTAAGGATTCTATCCATCCCACTCTAAAAGACTTCAATGTAACTTTGAACTCTATTTACAACTGAGATATGCAAGCATGACGGGTTAAAAGTCCACCTACCTCTAAGTTGCTTGAGATTTGAATGAATAGCAAAGATCAAATAAGTCCTCAAGATTGATTCTAACCAGGAGATAAGTCCTCAAGATTGACTCTAACAAGGATAAATGCTTCATGCAGGTTTTTGTTTCCCGTCCGAATGGTGAAAAATATTCTACTGTACTATGCCCCAGGAGTGCAGAGCTGCTCAAGTAAGCTACTGTAATTATTGTAGAGTTTTATTTATGTTTAGTGAAATTCCATAGGTAAGATACTAGATATTAGAAGAACCTATTATGACATGCTGATGAAATATTCATAAATAGAGAAAATGAAGTTTCTGGAATTGGATCTTGGGACTGGAATCTGAGTGGGCATGGTTCTACATATCATGCTTTGTTCCCAAGGGCTTGGACTCTTTATGAGGGTAATTCACCTTACATGGGATACCTTTAAGCTTAGTATATTATTTACCTTGAAAAGGTTCTCTTTTATATGTATGCCATCCTTTTTTATTTACCTTTTTTATTTAATGCAGGTGAACCTGACCCAGCACTCCGAATAGTTTGTCGCCAAATTTCACCAATTATTCCCCATAATTACAAAGAGAGCAGCTTTCCTGTATCAGTTTTTACATTTTCGGTAGGAACAATTCTCCCAGAAGCTTATTTGCTTGATCTGACAAGGTTGTTCCTCAAGTTATTTTGTTTTTTAATAAAATTTTTTTCAGCTATATAATTCTGGAAAGACAGATGCAGACGTCACATTGCTTTTCACATGGGCTGTGAGTTTCTACTGTCATGCACTTTTTTGCTTGTTTTTGTTTTTGTTTTTCTTCCTCCAGCAAAATTTATATTCCAGAAGTGTCCTATCTCCCAGATTCCAACTCATCTTTTTCTTTTTGCTAATATCTCTTAATCTTTCTCCTTGTGTGGATGTACTATTGTCTTTTTATTTTCTGTAGGAAATCACACGTAAGCCGCTATGATTGATGCTAAATGATTTTTTTTTTTTTTTCTGGGATTCAGAATTCTGTTGGAGGGCTTTCTGAATTGTCTGGTCATCACTCCAATTCGAAAATAGTGTAAGAAGATTGTCTTTATCTTGATCTCGTTTTACCTTTAGATATTTCAAACGATGTATGTGCCTATGCAATATATGAACTGGTGACAGATGAATGCATGGATGTAATTTTGCATGTAAGCAAAAGTAAAAGTATGACCGGCGATATTTTTACATCATTATTTTATTCTAACCAACCATTGTTTACTTCTCTAGGATGAAGGATGGCATGCATGGTGTACTCCTGAATCACAAGCAAGTTCCTTTTTGACATAGATTCAAACTATATTCCCCAACTGATTTGATCAGTTCATTTAATACCTTTTCTCTAATGGTTCAATTTATTTCTATATTTATTATGCACTGCACAGAACTGCGAATGGACTGCCTCCAGTAACTTTTGCGATTGCAGCAGAGCAGACTGATGGTATTCGTGTGTCAGAGTGCCCTCGCTTTGTGATATCTGGTGACTCAAAAGGTATCACAGCAAAAGAAATGTGGAGTGAGATAAAAGAGGTAGGTAGCTGTACTTGTGTTCTTTAATGGATTTAATAGCTTTGAGTATGCATTTTTCTTGAGGAAAAAAGGATGAGTTTCTCAGGATTTTAGTTTCAGCAAATTGAAATCTGAAATGATATTTTGTGGAAATGCTTATATAGAAAAATTTCTTTCCCTTCGGAATTCTCTGTTCCCAACTTTGTTTTGTAATTTGGAGACTCAATTTACACGGTATTTCGTTCTGTTAGTGAAAACCAGCTACTTATAATCGGGAGTATGGTTTAGGAGCATCTTATACAACATATCTTGACACCATTAGAATCATATTTTACTACATTCAAAGGTATCTCGTCTCAAAGAACTTTTGTATCCACAATAATAACTCGCTTTTTGTTACCCAAAAAAAAAAAAAAATGATAGGCTGAGACTGACATTTTGTTCTTTGTTATTTTCATTTCAATTTTTGAAACTGAAAACTTTTCATGAGAATAGGAAAAAGAAAAGAACAATAAGTGGTTGAAATCAGGTGTTTGACCAAAATTAGAATATGCAAAGCAGCATTAAAGAAAACCATACTCCCAATTATACATTCTTTTTGGTTGTTACTGTTAGACTATTACTTATTCTGAAAACGGTGATTCTTGTGGCCTTTCGTCCTCTCCTGCCAAAAATAATTTAGTCTTTGTTGTGTTATTGTGCAAAATTTACTTGCTAGGTGGTGCAGTATAGCTTTTCTTTGGCACATTTGTTTTTTCATATTCTTCTCTAAACATTTTGTGCTTCTTCTCTGATAGCATGGGTCTTTTGATCGCTTAAGTTCTACTGAAGTGTTGGAGCCTTCAGAACCAGGATCATCTATTGGGGCAGCCATTGCTGCTTCTGTGAAAATTCCCTCTGATGCAGTACGTACTGTTACGTTTTCATTGGCATGGGATTGTCCTGAGTTAAGATTTTTGAGTGGAAAGACTTATTACAGGTTGGTGAACAGCAACTTGTCTGTTAAATCTTACAGGATGAAAATGTCTTTTAGCTGAAAAGTTCTATGTACAGGAGATACACTAAATTCTATGGCACTCACGGGGATTCTGCTGCGAACATTGCACATGACGCTATTCTTGGTAATGCTTGATTATGAACAGTTGCATCTATAGCATGTATTTCTTGTTAAAGATTTTTTCATGAATGGTATATAAATAGGTGTAAACTGACATGAGGTTCAGCGATAGTCATTGTCTTAATATACTTGATTCTAGAGTGTATAACGTGGAGGCAAGCAATATCTTAAGAGCTTTTCTTTCCTCATCATTTTTTAAAATTATATGTACCTTCACTGAAGGAGTGGCCAAAAGATCTAGAGTACCCTCAAAAACAGTTACAATTGCTCTTATTTTTTAGAACTTTGATCACTAGTAATATTGATTTGCTGCTTAAAATTCCAAAAGTTTTTTAAAAGAGAAGAAAAAGATGAACATCTGCCTTTAGCTCTTATCCTTAGCACTGCACTATTAATTGTACTCGCTATTTAGCAAAAAAAACTTGTACTAACTAGGATGGTAATGGACTGTGGTCAAAGTGATATAGAAAGGGGGGAGATTTTCCTCTTTTTTCTTTCACCTAATCCTCAGGAAGCATAATTTGACTCTTCTCATACGCTAGCAAAGGCAATGAGAACCGTAACAATTTCAGTTAAGTTATTCACTGATAGACTGTTGAACTTTCTTCTGTAATATATTTATGTTTTTTCTTGAGCATAGAGCATCGCAGTTGGGAGTCACAGATTGAAGCATGGCAAAGACCTATTCTTGAAGACAAGAGGCTTCCAGAATGGTGAGTTTAGAAGCATAATTTGCTGATTACTTGTATCTTGTTCTGTTCTCCTAAAAGGTTTTTGCAGGTACCCTGTCACTCTTTTCAATGAGCTCTATTATCTTAATTCAGGGGGTACAATTTGGACAGGTACTTCTGGATATAGAATTTTACTGTTGTAAAAATTGCTTGTTTTAGTGAAGGATGAATTCCTGAAGCTTTCATCTATTTCTTTTGCAGATGGATCGCCACCACTGCATAATATAATAAGCATAGGAGGGAGGAAGTTTTCCCTTGATAGATCTTCATTGGGTTTGAAAAGTACTCTTGATGCATCGGATAAAAATGATACAGCAGTTGACATTCTTGAAAGGATGACTTCAGTACTTGAGCAAGTACACACTCCAGGTGCATCAAAATCTGCATTGGGAACACGTTTGCTTCAAGAGGGAGAGGAAAACATTGGTCAATTCCTTTATCTCGAAGGAGTCGAGTATCACATGTGGAACACATATGATGTCCATTTCTACTCATCTTTTGCACTAGTCATGTTATTTCCAAAACTTGAACTCAGTGTCCAAAGAGACTTTGCTGCTGCAGTGATGATGCATGACCCGAGCAAGATGAAACTTCTACATGATGGACAAAGGGTTCCAAGAAAAGTTCTTGGAGCTGTTCCTCATGATATTGGAATTGATGATCCATGGTTTGAAGTAAACGCATATAACTTATATGACACAGATAGGTGGAAGGACTTGAATCCTAAATTTGTTCTCCAAATTTATAGAGATGTGGTCGCCACCGGCGATAAGAAGTTTGCACAAGCTGTTTGGCCTTCTGTTTATGTTGCGATGGCATTTATGGACCAATTTGATAAGGATGGCGATGGGATGATTGAGAATGAAGGATTCCCTGATCAGACTTACGATACATGGTCTGTCTCTGGTGTGAGTGCATATAGTGGTGGACTGTGGGTGGCAGCATTGCAGGCTGCATCTGCCATGGCACGTGAAGTAGGTGACAAAGGTTCTGAGGAATATTTTTGGCATAAGTTTCAGAAAGCAAAAGCTGTGTATCAGAAGTTATGGAATGGTTCTTACTTTAATTATGACAGCAGTGGTCAAAGTTCGAGTTTTTCTATTCAAGCAGATCAACTGGCTGGACAATGGTCTGTTGTGATTGAAGTAACTTCTTAGATCTCTTTTAATTCCATCTAGTCAGAGAAAAATTTGCAAAGATTCTCTGTACACAAAAACTTAGATAAATTCTCCGTATTTACACATAGAATAATCGGTCAGTTTTTGTTGTCTTCTATGCCTTTTTACGTATGTATAAATTGATTTATTTACTGTTCAAATCATTTCCTTTGCCTATGAAATTATATTAAAAAAAAAAATTCTTTAAATAATATGGAAACTATTTCTGTGTGTCTTCTTTCAAGGTATTCTGTATTTTAAACATTTTTCTGAATGATAAATTCATATAGAAATACTGTCAAATAGTTCGTGACAACTAAACATTTACAGATTGAACACATGGAACAAGATAGAATAAGCTACCCTTTCGCTAAGAAAAATGAAAAGCCTACATGTTTTTCTATTTAGTTGGTTTTAAAAGACTCGGTAAAATAATTAAGTGGTGCATTTATTTGATTCTGTGCTCTGTTTGTATGCATTGTTTATTAAGTTAATTGATTCTGTGCTCTTTGTAGGTATTCAAGAGCATGTGGCCTTTCACCAATTGTTGACCAAAACAAAGCAAGAGGTGCACTAGAGAAAGTTTATAATTACAATGTCTTAAAGGTTAAGGATGGGAGACGGGGGGCAGTTAATGGAATGCTACCTGATGGAAAGGTGGACATGTCAACTATGCAGTCGAGAGAAATATGGGCCGGAGTCACCTACGCTGTTGCTGCAACAATGATCCAAGAAGATTTGGTTGACATTGCATTTAAGACTGCATCTGGAAACTATGAAGCTGCATGGTCCGCTGAAGGACTTGGGTGAGTGAGCTAATTAATAATTTGGAAACCTGAGAAACTATAGATTAGTACTAGATGTTGCGATCACGAAACTTAATTGCCTTTGGAAAGAAGTGTAGCGGGTAGTTAAGCTCAAAGTTCCTTTAACATAGCTCAACACATCATTTTGCAAGGCAAATCCAAACCCTTAATTAATGACTTGTATAATTCTATTTTGACATGTGCCAGAGATGATCCTTAACCAATATCCTAAAGACACTTGATGACAGACTCCTCCCAATAGAAGAGAATTTTTTTGCTCTTCGGCAGTTTTTTTTTTTCTCAAGCAAGTTATTACTCTCGGCCTTCAATGCCACTTTCATCCTATGAAATTAGTATGTACACTATGGTCATTGCATAGGAGTAATCCAACGCCCGCACCAATTTAGTTGATCTTGCTGTACATGAATCCTACTTCCGTATCTCTTCAACTATGTTAAAAATTCATTCATTGATTGTCTACATGACTAGACCGTAGGCCGGTAGAGGTAAAAAATTCCGAGTCTCATTTATGTAGATAATCTGTAACATTGAGCAATAATATCATAGTTCAAACCATCGAGATTTCTTTCACAAATTCTTTCAGGAGTGGTAGACTTTACTGTTTGTCGTGTTTGAAGTATACATGTATGTTATTGTTACTTTAGATGTGATGCACTTTTTACATAATCTCATTATTTTTCTTCCTCTGAAGTCTTAACCCCTTTCTTTTAACTCGAGCAGTTATTCTTTTCAAACCCCGGAAGCTTGGAACACTGACGATGAATATAGGTCTTTAGCGTATATGCGTCCTTTGGCCATATGGGCAATGCAGTGGGCCCTAACCATACCAAAGCTTTATGAGGAGCCGGAGACGAAACCTGAGATTGACGAGGTTTCATTGCCGAAACATCATGTTGGGTTCTCAAGAGTTGCTAGACTTCTCAAGTTGCCAAAAGAGGAAGCACCCAGAAGTTTTCTGCAAGTTGTTTTTGACCATACTTGCAAGAGGTTATGGACGTGAGTGAAATCTCTTTAGTGTATACAAATCTTGTTGATATGATAATGGGTTTTATAATGTAGTCGTGGGGGTGATGAATCATTCTTCTTAAATAAATCCCATCAATGATTGAGTTCTATAATCGTTACTTAATATGACTATTCCAAAGTCCGGACTTCTTGTATGGTTAAATTCAAACATTTTACCTCTGTATAATGATAACAAATACAAACACACTCTGTTGCACTTCTTCGTATATTTTCTTGGTAAAGTCTCACGATGACAAACTTGAAGCGGGTCTACACAATGAGACTATTTGAATCTGATATAATTACACATTGGTATAATGGTGGAATAAGGTCAACACACATATATTATATACATCAACTGTCTGATTGGATGAAATTGAGACCCATGAAATAATTGTTATTGCTATTGATGTTTAACGTATTATTTTAGATTTTGCAAGGAATTTCTTACTTCTTGGGTGATGTTTAACTTTTTTTTAAAAAAAATAAAATAAGAGCATTGGATGCTAAAATAGATGAATTTAGACTTGCCTCTAAATATAAATTGAAAGTTTTACCTGATATGCAATTACTTGAGCAGAAGAAAATATTAACTTCATTGCATATAATCACAAATTTAATTATCACAGACCCCACATATGAAAATAGGTATTTTAACTGCTTTGGTGCAAATTTTAATTTCTGTTTTTACCAAGTAACTCAAGTCTTCAAGCCTATCTACCAAAAATCATGACAAGAACATGTACCCTCCTTAAAATGATGAAATCTGCTCCCATCTCTCACTATAATCTCTCTCTCAAAAACTTTTGAGATAATCTTGCTAACCTCATGACAATCTTCACAAACTCTTAAATTCTTCACAACTCGAATGCAGTCCCCATCCGGAGTTACCAACAATCCAAGAGCAATTGCAAGCCTCTCACTGTGTTCTTTTATCACAACCTCTTTTTCTTCATCCCCTATGTCGTGCAACACAGACGAAATGTTTGGTGAGTAGCCGGCTTCCGCTATTCGTGTTCCGATTGTTTCAAGCATTTTATGAATTTCCTTAAAACTCTCATGGTCTCTATCACCTGCAACAAATTTGTGAACTTTCCCCTGTGCTTCTATCAAGCTCCAACCAGCAGCTTTATTGGTATTTCTCTCAGACATTAACCTCCTAACTCTAATAACTTCTTCCCATTTTTTTGCTTTGGCATATACAGTCGATAACTGCACATAATGGCCACTATGGGTTGGATCCAGTTGAATCAACTTATTACCAATCTCTTCACCCAGTTCTGAAAATCCATGAATCTTGCAAGCACCGAGCAATGTTGCCCACAAAACAGGGTCTGGTGAAACTTGCATCTTTTCAATCAATTCAACAGCTTCATCCACAAAACCAGCTCGTCCCAAGAGATCAACCATGCATCCATAATGCTCCATCTCCGGTTGAATCCCATAATTCTCCTTCATTAACTTAAAATAATGCCTTCCCTCCCTCACCAAACCAGCTCTGCTGCAGGCACTCAAAACCCCAATGAAGGTCACGGTTGCAGGAGCAAACCCTTTGTTTAAGAACCTTTCGAAGAGTGCAAGTGCTTCATTTGCGAGTCCATGCGTGGCCAAACCACAGATCATAACATTCCATGTCCATATATCTTTCTGGCGCATATTGTTAAACAATATCTTAGACTGTTCAATGCATCCACATTTTGCATACATGTCAATTAACGATGTCCCAAGGGAAGTAGTCATAGGAAAATTCAACGATTCTGCAAGGGAATGAACTAATCTACCGTGTTCAAGCAAACCCAACTGAGCTGATGCTGAGAGAACCGAAACCAACATGGCCTCATTCACCCTTAATCCCTTTTCTCTTACATCCCTAAAGAACTCCAACGCTTCTTCTAGATTACCATTTTGTACATAACCCGTTATCATCGTACTCCACGAGATAACATCTCTACGCGGCATTTCATCGAACAGTTTCTCCGCAACACCCATCTGCCCATCTCTCACAAAACACGCCAACATGGTATTCCAAGTAACTAAATCCCGACTACCCAAACTCTCTTCAAACACTTTCCTCGAACACTCCAATCGAAAACAAGCAGAGTAAAAGTTAAGCAAAGCGTTCCGAATAAACAAATCAGCACCGAAGCCGAATTTGAGGACGTGGGCATGGATTTGGGCTCCTTCCTCCACAGCCAAAGCCTCACTACAAGCCTGGAACAAAAAAGTGAAAGTATGGTTATTGGGTTTGGCATATCTCCGCAACATGGAGGAGTACAAAACGACGGACTGACGAGGAGAGTGGCTCTTGGCGAAGCAGCGGATCATGTTATTGGTGGCGAAAACAGAAGGGTAGTTGAAGTGATTGTAAATGGAGAGAGAGTAGTGGAGCGGTGGCGAAGGTGAAAGAGCGAGGGAAAGGAGGAGATGAGCCACGAGCTTGGCATCGCGGGCGAGGCCGGAGACGATGATGCGAGCGTGGGATTGCTTGGTTTGGTCAAGGGAGTGGAATGTGGGCGTTGAAGGGAGGAGAGGATCACGTATTATCTTGTGCGGAACAGAGAGGAGAGGCTTTGGTGGTTTTGGTTTATATGCAAACATAAAGAAAATCGGATAGTCTCTCCCTCCCTCTTGCTCACAGTCTGAGAATCAGACCATTCTCGAGAGCTTTAGCTAAAGGGATGTGTAATGATTCGAGGACTATAGCACGTGCCTCCTACATGCATGAAAAAGCTTTTCCACCTCTTCGGCTAAGCTTGGTAGAGAGGCAGGAAAAATAGGAGACATGGAAAAAATTACGAGAGAAAAATATATAGAATGAAAATGAAAGTACGTTTCTCCGATGGATGTTTTGTACTTGGGGGAAAAGAAAACTGATTTAGATAAAATAAATCGTTTTATCGTAATTATTAATATTTTATAACTGAGTAAAGATTTTGATACTAATTATTAATATTTTAAAGGGCGCGTCTACAGTAGGAGCGCCCCTACGTAGGACCTGTCTATTCACCGTTGGATGGGAATCTGTATATAAATAGATTCTCTACAGATTCCCGTTATTCTCCACAGATTCCCATCCAACGATAATTAAGGCATGACCCTACGTAGGGACGCCCCTACCGTAACCATCCCCTATTTTAAATGAGTAAAAATTGGGACACTAAAATCTTGTACTAGAAAAGTGGTATCATTTTTAGCCATATAACTTTAAATAGCGTGATCCTACTACAAAATAAGTAGTGATTGAAATGCATGTTACATGGTTAGTGTAAATTTTGTGTGCAAGATTTTAGTATTCCTATTTAGAAAATGGATTTTAGTGTAGGTTTGGAAAATTGCATCCATTCAAAAAGGTAATTGAATAGCGTAGATAGGAGCTCGTTACTGATTTAAATAACTAGTAACTATGTAAAATACTTCTGTTTAAATTTCTTGGCTTGTATTAATATTTAAAAGCTCGCATCACGGATTCAGTCTGTATAACTATTATATATGGATTGTGAGAAAAATGATGATGATGCTTTGTTTTATTTTATAAATTTTAGGGTGCGTCTACAGTAGGGGCAAGGGCCCTGTCTATTCACCGTTGGATGGGAATCTGTATATAAATAGATTCTCCACAGATTCCCGTTATTCCCCACAGATTCCCATCCAACGATAATTAAGGCATGACCCTACGTAGGGACGCCCCTACCGTAGCCATCCCCTAAATTTTATTATCAATCTATGTTTAACGGTGATCACAAAACTGTGAAAATTTTACTTTTAAAACTATTTTATAAATTTTCTAAAATTACTATTGAATTTCTATTTTTGAAATTCTCTTTCTCCTATTAGCCCAAAATTCGGAACGTGACATTTTCCAACAATAATATTTTATTTAAATTACATACGTCATTAATAAGAAGGCTTGATTTGAAAAGGTCGGCATCTGTAAAAGGAAAAATAGTTTTTCTACCTTGAGAAACTTCATACATTCTTCTTTAATATCTATTATTGAATTAATTGCTATACTTTTGACGTTTATTCGTTATAATGAGTTATATTATATAATATATCTAGAAACATGGAAAAATTTTAGCCTATGTCGTTGTGCTATATAAATTTTTTTTTTTTAAACTTAAGAAACCCAATGTATTCAAGACTAGTTGGTAAGTTTAGAATATGATTAAATTATATCCATATATGTAGATCCTACATCTTGGTAAAAAAAGATTTAAAACCTATACTTTTTGCTTCCCCTCAACCCTCATTAACTATTTTATTATAATATACCATATAACTATTTTTTCAATAATTCTCTAATATTTAGATTTGTATATTTATGATTAGTACTTATTCCTACTAGTTGTTTACTTACATTTCCAAGATGTCCAAGTATAGTTGTCCAGTTTGATGACACTGATTGAAAAATATGAAAGAAAAATTATAACAATTATGTCTTCCTTGATGTTCTCACTCGTACCTATATATGACCTAACGCTAGCAGAGTGAAATAAGTTGTTAAGGGTAAGACCTATTATTTGTTCGTCAATTCTAAATATTTTATTAAAATGGTAAGACATCTTAATCATTTTCTTAACCTCTTTATTACACTATCATGATTTTTGAAATTTTTTGTGGGTAGTGGTATTCAAAATCAGGACCTCCACATTGTAAGGAAATCTGATCACCATCAAGCTTGTGACCATTTCTCATTTTATCATCATTAGGTCATTCCTGTTATTACTATTTTTTTTTAATTGCTTCTCGTTCAACATACCAACTTATATGGTTTTCCAACTATGAAATGAAACGAAATATAAGCAAGATTCGCTAAGAAAATTTTTATCCTCACAACAAAATTCTTTTTTAGGGATGAATTTTATGCATAGAAAACTCATTGCATAGATACCACAATTAAGAATAAAGAAAACTTCTAGAAACAAACAACAAAGAGCACTGATTGCAATTGGAATCAAACAAATCTATATAAAAGAGAAACAAAGTATTTATTCCAGTTTGTTGAAGTATCTCATTACTTGTTATTATGCCACGTCACCATGTAATTTCTTCTACTTTGTTAACACCTGTAAAATATTAAACAATCATTAATTATATTAATAGTTAATAATTTATTTAAATAACGCAATGGAATACATTGAGAATTTTTTTATCACAACATTTTATCTCCATAGTCGTATGACATGAGATTATTAGTTGACAAAAGTGTAAATGAACATTAAAAGTCTAGTTTAAATATATTCCTATGTATACCAAATAAAAGATTTCTGAAAACCTTGAATTTAATTAGGGGTAAAAGTGTAATTTCACTTAGGGGCATTTTTGTAATCTCACTAAAAATAATAATAAAATATTAAAATAATAGTAAAATGTCTGGAATGAACCTGGGCAAAACATGCGATAGGTTCAAAAGATTAAACGTGGAGGATTTTAAAGAAAAAGGACTAAAAAGAAATAAACTGAGGACTTAAGTGAACAAAATATTTAGAATGTGTTGCTAAAGTATAAAATCTGAAATAGTGCTCAGTAAACTAGAAAGTGACATGTGTCCGACTAACTAAAAGTTTGCCTTTAAATCCTTTATCTCTTCTTCTTCTTCACGTGAGATACCCCCAAGCTCCAAAACAACTACCCACGGTTACTGCTCATCCGTCACCTCTCCGTCCCCGTGGGAGCCCGACGCGCCACCCCGCGCACCTCACCACCTCCGGCTGAATCTTCGCCGGCCACTTCCGTCAGCCGCCGTGCCACGGTGACGTCGTTCGGAGTCTGCGAAAGTCACGGCCACCACGAGGTTTTTCGACGATTTAATCGTCTTCCGTCGTCATTTCGGCTCACCGTCGGCAAGTGCAGATTTGGCTCGTCCTCGTCGACAAACCCGACCAATATCACGGCTTAACACAGCTCTGATGAGCACATTGAAACTTCGTCGTTTTTGAAACTAAATTGTGGCATTTTTCTAAATATTTTTGTGAAGTAATTATTTGAGCCTTAAAAATTATACGAGTAGAAAGGGGAGAATTAACCAGTAACAAATATGATTATATTGTGGTGAATCGAAATTTGGAGACGAATGAAACTTCGGATTGAAAAAAATATGATATTTTTCTAAATATTCCCAAAAGTGGTATTTTCGTAAATAAATAAGAATTGGGCCAGACGTTTGTTAAATTTTGAGAATGGGCCTTGGGGATATATTTCTAAATATTCCTCAGAAAAATGGTTATTTATAAATAACTAGAAACATTGGCATTTTCTAATTTTTTTGGAAAAAGATAATTTTGTAACTTTCGAGAATTAAGGCCAATTAATGCCCGGAATCTTGAAACGAAGTTTCGACTTCAAATTTGGATTTAGTAAAGTCAAGAAACAAGTTTTGATACATAACATCAATATGTTTCGAAGTGGCACGAATTCCGAGACTCGTGAATAGCGTTGTTTTGCGTGCCATAGGTTAAGTTCCATACTGGGACTCAAATTTGACAAATTATATATCTAACCTAGTATTTTTGGGTATTCTGAATTCAGTGGTGACCTCTGTTTCTCAACCTGAGGCTCTTTTGGAAAAGTCACTTTTTCAAGTGAGCTTACCGGGATCCCGAAACGATCGTCCGAGTATCCAGGTGACCAATGAGAGATTTTTTGGGAGTCGTTTGCTTGATATAGCTACCATATCAAGTTAGAGGTTCAATTACCTAGTTTTATACTTGTTTGATTTATAATTGCATTATAATTGATTTATAAAAAATCGTGGTTTACGCGATGGTTTAATAAATTATGGAAATACATTAGATTATACTGGGATTAGACTGTGTGATTTTATATACATATTTTTAAATTATGATTATAGAGTAATACAATGGAAAGCTGCCCATGTTATAGTAAATCCTAGAATAATGTCAAGTGGGATTTTAAAGCATTGTTTGGTTATATTTTACATGATTATTATATATCCTGTTATATATTGTACACACCATAGGATCACACACTTGAGTTCCATTATCGCATCATGGTAGTTTAGATCGTTGACGAGTTGATGCAGTATTAGGTGAAAGATCTAGGTCGCTGTGCAGGTTTTTGGCTGACACACCTTCGGGTAGTGTCAGGATATTGGGTACCTTTGGTAAGGGGTAATTACAGGGCCGTGATGGGAGGATGAGAGCTCACTCATTTATATTGGTTGATGTATGATATGTATCATGTGTCTTTAGTTTTGGTTTTGAATATGTGATTATTCTGGATATAACTATTTTATAAAGTTGGTTTATAAATAGATTTTTGAAAAGGTATTAATCATACAAGTTTGACAAAAATTGCATCCATTCAAAATGGTAATTGAATTTCTACTGAGTATGTGAATGCTCACCTCTTACTTCTCCTATTTTCAGGTATTTGTCTATTTAAGGCAGTCATTCTGTTGGTTAGAAAAGCTGCATAGCTTGCACTTACTTTCCCACTCCTTTTCCCTGGTAGGTATCTATACTCTGCTAACTTTCTTTCCTTGTTCAATTATTTAGCCAAAATTAGTAAATCTACTAGATGGATGTATGAGGATGGTTTTGTTATTTGAAACTACAAGTGATTTAATGTAAATTATTTTGGACATTGGATTAAAGTTTTAAATTGAATTCAGTTTACCAAAATTTATGATTTCTCAACAAGTATCCAAATGAGATAGCTAAAAATTTTCTTGAACTTTAATAGGTATTTTTCTTAAGTAATTAAAAACTAATAAGAGTTTTTAATAGTTATGGAATCATAATGATTTAAGGACCATAATGAAATTATCTATTATATGATTTATCCTGAATTTCTTAAAATTAATATTTTATTATATTTTTACTTAAAATTACTAAAAATCACAGCTTTGAATTTTCAGTCGTGACAAGATTTGTCATAGATTTGAGCATTTTATTCTAGATACAACTTCACATAATGATATAAATTTTTACGTTACATCTTACGTGCATTCTCTCTAAACCAATTAACATGATTGGGAATAAGTGTTAACAATTTTGAGTGTTTACAAGGAACACTTTTAATATGGATGTATCAATGCACTTTTTTACTTAGAGATATGTTTTTATATTCTCCTATATTTTCATCACTGATTGGGGATTTGGTTGTTGATAAAACATATAACTTAGCTAATATTGTTGGAAGTGTAGTTAATTAGTTAACTAATTAATTGTGATTGTAACTCAAAATTAAAATGTCTAATTCACAAATAGGATGGCTATCGCATTTAGATACATCTATGAGAGAGAGAGAGAGAGAGAGAGAGAGAGAGAGAGAGAGAATTTAGATCATTTAGATCAACTGTGCATGCATGCAAATATTATTAATAGGACTTATGCATTTTAACTTCTATGTTAATTTGGCTCATATCATGTATACTTGTAATTCTATATCATGATGATATGAAAATACAAATGTGTGTCTTTGCAACGAACAAAAATTAGGCTGCTACTTAAGGTGATTTAGAATTAGTTTATCGGGATATTTTTACTAAAACTATAAATTACTCTTATGTAGTTAGTTGAAAGTTAGAAAAGAAGCACTTTAGAAAATTTAAACAATGAAAGTCTAAGAAAATATATATGATATGGTTTTTCACTTTCTTTCCAAAACATTAGATAGGAAATTTTGGTTTAAAAATATTGATAAATAACGATCATATTTAACTTTGAAATACTATTTAGAATATACTCGCAAAGTAAATGCACAAGGACGAATTTTTGCGAATATACTAAGTGAAACTTTCTTGAATTTTACAGAGAAAAGGTTATGAGGATTAGGTTTGAGATTAGTTTTAATTGCAAATCTTTATTTATTAGAAAAACCCTTATGAATTATTACAAAACTTTCTAGTTAAAACTTTACCTTATGCATACGGTTATGATAATAGAAATAAGAAATATGCTTTCCCATATAATTAAATTATAAAGAAAATAAGGATGTAAAATTCCATATCACATCCAGAATTTTGATCACCAAGTTTGCCCATGTGAATTTGGCCACTTGTTTTTCAAGGAAATTTGGGTATATATCCATAGATTTTGTTGCGACAGTGTCTGGAGCATGCATAAGCAATACATGTTTCAAACAAACGAGAGTTTATTTTATGTTTAAGGCAATAAGTTTTAACGCACGACGCCAAACAAATCATAAAACGAAAGTTATTTTTGAAACCTTTATATATGTCAAATGAAATAGTAGAAGAGAGAGGAGTAGAATCAGGATTTATAGCTATTACTTGTACTACGATTCTCATAATAACAATAACCATAGCTTTCCTAATAATCTCCATGTTTGGCTATATGATATCCCTATTTTCCTCTCTCTTTTTTTGGGATAATTTATTTTCCACTCTTTGAGCTTGTGTTGTTTTTAAATGGAATGCGAACCTGTAATTTATAGAATTTCAAGTCATTCATGCTTTAGTATATTATTAATATATAGGTCATTTTCAATCCAAATATTGTTTATGGAATAGATAAAGAAAATGTCGTTCGGGTATCTTCCCCTCTTAAATATGCTTAATATATATTATTGTTTGTGTTAATTTTAGAGTAAAGATTTACGTTATTTATTGTAAAATTTGTCATAATCAATAAGATCATTATCTTAGTCTTAGTTACTTGATATGATTTCCATGCGTATTGGTTTCAAATGACTCTTCATTGATACATCAGACGAGAAACTATTAATAATAAACATTCTCAATTGATGGCATTATCAGTTTCTTTGTGAATTATAACATAAGAGATCAATTATTTCATGATAACAAAGATTTGGTAGTCATGTTTCTTCTACCACACACATACTATGGTTATAGAATTGTCTAATCTCGTATCTTACTAGATTAGAAGAATTACATCAATTTGTTTTTTTATTTAATTTTTGTAATATTCGAAAATTCTTGTGATAACACTATTTTCAAATAATTTTCATATATTGAAATGTAGAATTTGAGTTTATTTGCTCAAATGATTCAAGTAAACAATTTATCTTTTTTTTTCAATTTAGTTACCTATTAAGTTCCTAATCTTGGACCGAAAAATCATATTTCAGAATTTAAAAGTCTGCATAAAATATGAGTATATATATATAAGGAGAATTTTCAATAGAGATTTTTGTTTTTACTCCATGAATAGGTACTTTAACCAAGTTGAAAATGACTTGCAATTACAACCATTCTATATTAATTCTTTAGGGAATCCCCTTCATTTCGATTTCCATTGAGGTAGGAATAAATTGTTGGAATGATTGGTTAAGGAAAAAAATTTGGAACCGTGTTTTAAGGAAAAAGTTTTGATTAAAAAAAAATATTAATACGTATTGGTTTCATATATATGGCTTAGTTTTAAAATTGTATAAAACAAATTCAAATAAATCTCTTTCTTACTTTAGTTTTAAGATTACATGTAAAATAAAATAAAAAAAATTATTAGGGTAAATAAGAAAACAGGTAATACGTGAAGTCAACCAAAAAAAAAAAAAAGTTATACGACTTGGTACAAAAAGTTATTAACATAAAGTTATTAAGGTAAATAGGTAACAAGTTAAATCAAAAAATAAATAAATAAAGGAGAAAATTTATACAACTAGATAAGTTTTTTATTTATTTTTATTTTTTTGGAGCAATATATGATTAGATAAGTTATACAACTATTTTGGTCAAAGAAAATTAGTTTTTATTAAATAATTAACCTAGAAAAAAAACGCGTATAGAGAAAAAAAATTAAAAAGAAAAAAAAATATAATTGTATATAATTGGTAATAGCAATGATAAGAGATAAGGAATGAAAATGAATGAGAATGAAAATACAAGGAATCAATTATGGAATGAGAATAAAAATAAACAAACAATAGAAAAGGGATTGAAAAAAAAAAAAAAAACTATCCAGCTCAAACATGTTACCTATTTTTTAAGTCATAAATAATTTTCTATATTTATATAAGTATTATTTAAATTAGATTTTTAGTAGAATTATTAGTATTATATTAAGATATTTTGTCAAAAAAGAGAAAATTGGGTAATTTTGAAACTGTTGTTCTAATAAAGAAATGTACTCCTATTCTCCGGAAAAAAAAAACTACCTCATAAGCTTAAAGATCCATGAAAATTTACTATTCCGTACGCTAATGCTAATCAATTCTTTGGGAGAACTTTATGCGATTTGGGTACTAATATCAATTTAATACTTTTGTTTATTTATCGGAAACTCAGTTAAGAGAAGCAAAGCGAACTACGACAATACTCTAACTTACATATGTTTGGTTAGAATGGGTCTTAGAATAGAAATATCATTCTAATAAAAGGACCATTCCATTGTTTGGTTGCAAATTTAAGCACATGAATCTTCATTCCTTTGGAAATCTAATTCCATCAACTAATGGAATTATGTATCCTTCATCCCATCTAAAGAATCTTTTTTTCCATTCCTTAGTAAAATTTTAAAAAGCATTATTTTAGCTCTTTTGCCATTTTTTGCACATATTATATTTAAAAAGTATGAATATTTTGGTCAATACATACTTATTTCATTCCATTCTAACATGTAACCAACCATTATAGTTAAGATTCTCATTCTGATTATAAGTTTCAATTAAATAATGGAATATTATTCATATTTGTTTTTTCTTATTCCATTATATTACAATTCTCATTACCATTCTAATTTCATTCCACAAATCAAACACCACTCTCTTTTCAGCATCCAATGTGCATTATTCAATATGTGCTTATAAAAGTCGACAAGTTAATATTTCCTAAAAACATAAATACCTCTAATAGGCTGCATAAGCAACAAATAATAATAATAACGATGAGAATAAGCCAAAATAATTTTGAGCTAAAACGCATAAAATGTTTTTGGTATTTTCTCTTATTAAATTCTTAAGTAAGATCACTTGTCTTAATTTTTCGGGTCTTAATTTAGTAAAGAAGTTGTTAAGAAACAGATTGCTGAAGATTAAGAAGTAATATGAAACGGATAAAAAAAATTAAGACAAGTAATCTAAATCTATATCCACCCAACGAAAAATGCTTAACGCTCTTAGTACACTGTTTTATCAAGCCTTAGTAATAAATTAATAAATAATTCTTCCAAGTAAATTAATTCACTTCAAATTCCGGACGTGGGTTCTCCTTGGAAAGTTCTACACACTACACTCTGCACAATGGTTTTGCTTTTTCCACTCTCCAGAACATTCCTACCCAATGGTTTGTTTTTCCCTTCCTCACCAAAACGACTTGTCGTTTCGTTTTGGACCGTTCCTCCTACTGCTCAAAATTACGCAAAAGACACCCCTTTCTTCTCTGCACTCTCTCACAAGCTCAGACTACGATCTTTTGCGCAAACGGGTCTTCTGAAAAGCTCCATTGCTCCACTGTAAAAAGCTCCATTGTTTAACGAAAACTTCATCGCTAGGTAGGAGCCTCTGCTTTTCTACCAAATGGGACTGTTAGAGACTCAGACAACCTCACAAATAGATGTTAAGCCAGATAATGTTTCTGGGTTGAAATGTTACTGTACTATTTTTTTTTTCTTATTTTATTTTTTATTTGTGAAAAAATTTAAAATCTAAAATGGATTTTCAATATCTGATACTTTTTTTTTTTTTTTTTTCCTTTTGTTTGTTGAAAATATGGGTTTGAATAGGCAGGATGAGTTCTTAGATTGAGGTTTTGGGTATTGATTGATAAAGAAAATGGGGAGGAAAAGGAAGGAAGAAATTTGTGAAGATTGCTGCTTTAACTGTAAAGATGGAGGATACCTAATGATATGCGACTACAAGTGAGTTCTAAAACATTGTTATTTATTTATTTGTTTGTTTACACAGTGTTTGTATTGTGTGTTTATGCACATGTTTTTCTCTGTATATATTATTATATACCATAAATTAAGTGATTATAAGTTGTAGCACTTGGTGTTGCAACTTGCACGTGGTGAATAATAAATCTAAATCAATTATAAACATGGGTTTAAAAAAAATATATTTGGAAGGTTGTCTTACAGATTCAGTCCTAAAATTTTAGAGTGGCTTTTTTTTTTTTTTGTTTTCTTTTTTTGATGATTACCATGTGTTCTAAACAATACCATATTACTCTTTACGTTTTTCTTGCTCGCTTTATTACAACTGTCATTACTATTATTTTCGTCATTTTAATAATGTGTCTTGGCAAATGGCACCTAATTGGGTGTTCTGGTGAAGCTAATCAAAATTCTCATTATTTAAGCAACGCATAACAGCTTGAATATTCCTTATCTTTTCTCTTGTGGAGTTCAATTTTAAGACATAGATACGCGGTGTGTCATGACAGATTGGGTGTCTTATTAAAGTAATGTATCTACAATCTTTCAGGAATTGTCTCAAAGCTTATCATCCTGAATGTGTTGGGAAAGATGACGCTTTTGTGGAGTCCGGAGAGCGCTGGACTTGCAGTAAGCTAATAAACCTTTCCCATGATGATAATTTCATATAATCCTTTTTTAAGCATATGAGTACATTTCAAGCAAAGCTTGATTTGTTTCACATATCACGCACGAAAGAACACACGTTCAATGAACAATAATGCTTTGAAGATGTGCACCGTTATTTCTTTTTTAACCTGTCTCGCCTGTTATCATGATCCTGAGTCCTTTTACTCTTGGTCAGATTTGTCTTCTTGACATAGCGAAATATTATGGTCTTGCTGTTGATGATGGAATTATGGAAAGAATATTTCCAAATGTTGTAGACCACCATGGTCACCATCTATTTTTCTTGGGGGCTGTCTTGGTCTTCTTTGTATTGCAGGAATGCGAAATGAATGCTTTTTCAATATTTCCTCATCCTTTTATCCAAGTAAATCATGCCTAAAGTCGAGATTTTTATGTCAATCCAGTAATAAATTTAGTTTGTATTATTTGTAAAATGTAGGCTGACCAGCTCATAATTTTATGTTTCAGACTGGCATTCTTGCTTCCTTTGCCAGAAGTCTGCAAAATTTTACTGTTTTTGCTGCCCTCGAGCTGTATGTGCACAGTGCATTCACTCCGCTGAGTTTGCTTTAGTCAAAGTGAAAAAAGGATTTTGTGTGCAATGTTTGAGGCTTGCAGTACTCATTGAAAACGGCTCAAGTGTTGACCCTGATGGGGTAAGGTGACTTATGATTGTTCTGTAAGAGCATTCTTTAATGTTTTTGGCTGCTTTAATGTATGCATGTGTAGTTTTTGTGTGTGTTTTGGGGACACAACCATGGTTGTTACTCGTCATCAATTACTTTCCTGGGTTCTAAATCACTTTTTGCACCTTATTATAAGCTGTTTTATATCGGTCATATAACAATCTGATTTAGTTTGTCTATTTCTGCTGTAGGGCAAGATATAGTGTAATAACGTATCCATACTAAGGGCTTTCTTGAGTACCCTTTCTTTTAACAAGAAAGGATTGTGATTGTAAAGGAGCCTAATATTTATTTTTTTATTCCTATTTTATCTTTTTTAAATTTTAGAGCCAGACTCACCCTAACAGTACAATGGTCTGAACATTAACTGAATGCATACTGAATCCTTTGTCGAAGTATTTCGGCAAAATACATTCGTAATAATAATACTCCACGTCACAAGTTGAGCAAGAAAGTTAACCACCATGTGCAAGCAAAAAAAAAAAAAAAACTCTTCCTCATTCTTTGGTTTAAGGAAAAAAAAGTACAGAAGTTGAACAAAAGAAGATAAATTTTCACTCAACTTACACAAAATGGACATATTTTCCTTCCCGTCCCTCATACAATTTTTTTTCTTTTGTTTCACACTCGGGGGAGTGAGAGGTTGTTGATCTCTTTAGATTTGTGAAAATAAACTTCAGTTATATTACTCATTTTCTTCCTCTCTGGATGCTTTTTGTTTTAAAGGTCACAGTAGATTTCAATGAACAAAGTACATATGAATGCTATTTCCTGAGCTATTGGGAGATTGTCAAGAAGAAAGAAGGCTTAACTGGGGAGACTGTTCATTTTGCTGATAATTTACTGAAGAAGGGCAAGAACTATGACTCTTATTCTCTTCAAACTGGAAACTTAGGACAAGATATTAGTGAATCTGAAGATGAAAGTCTTCTAGTATCTGATTATGATGATTCGGAGGAAATAGAAGAATACAAACCAGGTAAGAAAAGAAGTGCATCCAAGAAGAAGCTACATAAAAATACAACGAAAAGGAAAGTGGAATCAAAGAAAATGGAATTTATTGGATGGGGATCGAAAACACTCTTGGAATTCCTTGCTTTTGTTGGCAAAGACTCTAAAGAACAGATGTCACAACATGAAGTTGCTTCTATAGTTATCAATTATTGCAAGGAAAACCAGCTTTTTGACCCCGAGAAAAAGAAGAAAATTATTTGTGATGCAAGGCTACATTCTCTGTTTAGACGGAAATTGTTGTTCAGAAATAGATTGGTTAAGCTTCTAGATGACCATTTCGCTGAAAATTTTGAGCAATCAAAGGGGGATAGGTTTTGGAGTAGTATGGACGATGCAGATGAAAAGGGTAAGAGACAAAAAAACTTGGGCACAGTCAGAGAAACCAAGAAGACAAATGTAACTCCAAATGTGCAAAAAAGCTGCTTTGCATCAGTAAATGCTGAAAACATCAAGCTCGTTTACTTGAAGCGAAGTCTGGTGGAGGAATTGTTAAAGCAACCAGAAACTTTTGATAGAAAAGTAGTGGGGAGCTTTGTAAGAGTCAAGTGTGATCCGAATGACTATTTGCAGAAAAATTCTCACCAGCTCTTGCAAGTTAAAGGTAAATTCTTAACACAGGCTTATAATTGGTTTAGATACCAATTTTTCTTTTTCTCTGCCTGCGCAATAATATTGCTTTTTGAGGGATATAGAATATTATTCCTCAGGCAGAGAAAATGCAAAAGTGGAAATAATATTCAATTCCTCTGAATTAACGGTTTTGCAAATATGCATAAGAACCTTTTGTTTAAAGCAAGTTATAGCATTAGCGGTGGACTGTCTTGTTTCTGCATCTTTTAAGTAAAGATTGTAATGTTTTTCACTAAGGCTATATTTAGTAGGAGAGAAAAGGGAGAGGAAGGAAAGGATAGGACGGAAAAAGGGAAGGAAAAAGGAAAAATTAGTTGTTTGGTAGGAAGGAAAAGGGAGAGGAAGAGAAAATGGAGGAGAAAAGGGGAGGGAAAAAAGTGAGGTGGGGCCCACAAAAATGTTCCACTCCAAATTAGAGAGAAAAGTGAAAGGAAAAACACTTTAGCCAATCACAAAAATAAATTTACCAAATTAGCCTTGCATCTTAATTTTTAAAATCATTATATTGAAGGTAAAATAGTCATTTTAAAATAAGTTAGTTTTCTTTCTTCTCTTCATACCAATCAACTATGGAGGAAAGACACTTTCCTTTCCATCCTACACATTTTCTTTCCCTCCTAATTTTTTTTTCCCTCCCATTTTCTTTCCTATACCAAACATTAAATTATTAAGTTGAAAACTATCATATCTCTCCTCTTGAGTCCTTTTCTTGAACTTCAATTAATAATACACGGATGATAGAAGGCTAATTGTTGATAAGAATTTTAGGCCTATTTTTGGAAGCTTCTAATGCATACCACTCTATGTCTTTATCTAATATTAGTTCGGATAATGCTTGAGGTACCAACTTTTGTACCAAATTTTTAATACCAACACATGTGGCATATGATTTGTCACCACTCAATTGGTAATAATGTTTAATCTATTTGTGGTAAGGTTTAATACACCAATTAGTTGTTGACAAGTTACATGCCGCATGTGTTGGTACAAAAAATTTGGTACAAAAGTTGGGATGTGTAGTGTTATCCTATTAGTTCATAGTTCTTTATTGTCATGTCTTTGAAAGGTCGAACTTAAACTGAGGATGACATACAAATGATGTTATCCTTCCATTAGGCAAGTGAGTCTCTGGTTTTCATTTTTAGCATTTCCATTCTTTTAACATGTCTTTTAGATTTGAAATTTGTAAAAGAAGTGGTCCCAACATAAAAATTAGATTATGTAGTAACATATGTTGGTTCATCCAACTGTCAAAAAGAAAAAAAAAAAATAGAGAATAGAAAACGGAAATTATTTTAGATTTACGCTAAATTAGAAGTTATGTTTTTGGTTTGGCCTGAAAATAAATTTATGGACAACATTTTGTCATAGATATCACTACTTAAAAATTAGTCTGCACTACTCAGATGAGAATTCCTATGTCCTGGCTCATTAATTAGGCATAAATTTTATTACTCTAAATATCTACATTAGGACGTAATTAAACTATCAGTGTCACAAAAATTAGTAAGATTTGGTTATTCACAATTAGTATAAGTAGTTCCTTAGACAAAGAAATAAACAAATATAGTAGTAATTTTGTCACTAAAACTTAATGAAAACACTAACTAATTTTGGGAATTAGTGTCAAAGAATGTGGGCAGTCAAAATTATCAAAGAATGTGGGCAGTCAAAAATAGTGACCAGCCACATTTTTTGTTAATGAAATATAACATATGTTTTTTGCTCCTACTATCCAAGTTCATTTTTGTTGACAATGGACAACCATTGTAGACTACCAACCATGTGAAAGGGAAAGGTTTTAGCCTATAAATAGACCTCTTCACAACTCTATTTTGTATCCCAAAAATTAGAAGCATCACAAGTTCTCTCTTCTAATTAAATCCTTTCTTTTCTCTGTTTCTCTTATCAAAAAGAGTGGAATTTCTTTGTGTAAGAGGAAGTTTCAAATAGTGATGGTGTAAAGTGTGAGTAAGAGAATACTTGTGAGAAAGTGTTTGGGTGTATTTGAGATCAAGGTTGTGAGTGAGTGTTTGTAAACACTGTGTAAATTTTCTCCCTATAATGAAAAATCTATAACAATTCCATGGACGTAGTCTAAGTTGGATAAATTACGTAAATTTGTATCTTATTGTGTTACTTTATTCATATATTTATTTCCGAAGGTACTATTCATATATATAGTAAGTCAGTAGGAAGATGATTTTTTCCCAGCAATTAGTTTAGACAAGAATCCAAGTTAAACTTAATCTATTAGTTTTGCACATATTACAATAATCAATGTTGCCTAAAATATACAGTGTTGACAAATCCACAATCTGATCATGTGTGTGTCAAGTGTAATAGCATGGGCATGAGTATCACGTGTGTGCCATGTGTACTTAGCATGGGCAAGAGCGTATTGCAGCCATGTGTATTTTTTAAGTGCTTTCTGTTTATATTCCCTAGCTGATTAAATATTAGTTGTCAGGAGAATATCTGTAACCTAGGAGTTCTTATATATTCTGCTGTACCGAAATGAGAAAGATAGAGCAATAATAATCAATATATCAAGTCAGTTTTATTCTATCATTTTGTTTGCATATAGGAAAGCATAACAAATGCTAAGAGATTTCAATTTTGTTCCTGAAGGTCCTAAAATGCAAATCTTATAACAAAAGTTCCAAAATATGCTTCTTTTGTTTATCTGCTATTCTTGGAGCTGGTTCTGTAATCAGGGTGATTGTATTATGTCTTCATAAAATAACTAGTGTTTTCATGTGTAGTTTCAGGTTGTCTTCTTATGCCTTCAAATGAAAACTGTCTTATTTCTTATACACTAGAACTCTAGTAATATACATATATATATATATATATGTATATGTGTATTTTAACTTAATACAAATAATTCCACAGGGGTAAAGACATCAAATAATGGACAAATGACTGCAGAAACGGTATTGCAATTTTTCAATTTTCCAGTAGACTATCCCATCTGTAAGCTGTCAGATGATAATTTTACTGAGGTAATTTCTGTTTGCCATACTGGCAGTGTACAAATTGACTGGTCTTGAATAAATCATGGGAGTTGACGGATGAGTGAATTTGTTCAAATTAGAGAATTAGAGCAGATAGAAATAATTTTTTTAGGGAAAAAAAAGGAAATAAAACGTGGACTTGTCCATGGCGGTAGTGTGCTTCCCCACTGACTTCATCTTGGGAGAGTCTGGCACTCATATTAGTGGCTTGGATGGGGAAAATGGTATGAATAAGTGCTTACGGTTATCACGGGGCTGGGTTGTATTTCACTCTCCATTTCCTCTTCTTCTATATTTCCAATGAAGATTCTGCAAAGAATATAATACCCAGTTACCCTTGTTTCTAACATTTTCTATTCTCTCTTCTAGGTTTCTTCTCGTCTTTGTTTCTGTTGCCTTTCCCTTTCCCCCTAACTTTCTCTGCTCTTCCACTTGCCTTTTTTGTTTTCTTCTATACCTTTCAGCATACTTTTTCGTCTTAACTGAACACTTAATAGGTAAGGGAATCCACAGCGGCAGACTAGTATCAAACCCTATCCACTCTATATTTTATGGTACCGTGTCCAATTATAATGATGAGCTGTTGTCTAAACTCAGATACAGAATTTGACTCTGGTTTCATTAATTTGGATGCACCACAGGTTTACAGGAAGTATTGGGTTTGCATAGAAGTGAGAAGTTTAAGATATCTCCAATTTATTCGTCTCAGATATAGCAGATATAAATTGAAGTCCACAGTGAAGGAATTCAGACTTTATTTGTGTTCAGTTGACCCATTACATAAAGTTCTAAATCTGAAAATTTAGTTTATGAGCTTGTAGTGCTAAAGCAGAGTAATGGTGATTAATGCAAGTGTTGCTCTGAATTATCTACTTTCTCATTTTCTCCTAAATATACTTGTTACCTTAATTGATAAACGTGTGTGCAGGAAGAATGTGAAGATCTTTGTAACAGAGTGAAGAATGGAATGCTAAAAAGGCCTACTGTTGTAAGTCAGCTCATGCATAATCTATAAACATTTGAACCATTAGAAAACCTAGCTTTACAACAATAACTGCATATGTATGAGGTCACTTTCCTTTTGTTCATCATATCAATATAATCATCTTGTATATGAGTGTTTATATGAGCTAATAGTTTATTTCCTTTCTTTATGAGAAACAGGGAACTATTAGCTCATATATCAATCATATGAGCTAATAATAGTTAGTTAAAGAGTATCATTTAATTGAAATTGTGATAGTCTCAAGGTTTTCATTGTGGTCAACAGGTCATAATTTTCATAAAAATATTGGTTAGTCAAGTACAGTTAATTCTTTGTGTTTCAAAGAAACGGAGCTTCTTTCTCTATATGTGCAATCTTTCTTTGTGTTTCAAAGAAACGAAGCTTCTTTCTCTATATATGCTATCTTTTTCCTTTGTTATTGAAAGCTTTTCAGTCTAGTGTCTTGTCCTATCATGTGTACTCTGCCTTTTTTTGCTGATTTTTAGACAAATTATGCTCAATAAGATAGATAGTTAATCTAATTTCTCTGACTCTTGCCTTGGCTCTTAATTTAAGGAAAACTATACTAAACACATACTTGTTCCATTATTATGATGACACCCCTAAGCTGAAAATGTAGACGTCAGTGGTGTACCCCTGAAATTTAAAAGAATTACAGTCACCTCCTGAAATCTAATGACGAAACTGTTTTCGTTAAAAGCAACAATTGATGGTTTAAATTGAAAGAAGAATATAGATGATTGAATAACATGAAAATGGGGTGTAATTTTTCTTTTAAAAAGTTATCCTTCTACTAGAATTATGAAGCTAGTAAGCGTGTAGATATGAGATGATAGATTTCTGTGATGGTAAAGGTAATCATACTTTTTATGCTCTTTAGAGTTTTGTAATTGCTTTGAAAGAAATTGTGGTCACCGATACTCTAAACCTATTAATTAGAACGTCCCTTTTTCACAGACGGAGCTCGAACAGAAGGCCAGAACTCTACATGAGGATATAACAAAGCATGTATGTCTCTGGCTTTTTTTTTTCCGAATGCTGTCTTCTATGCGGTCTTACTTTGATAACCAAGGAGATTGCAGTTTTTAGTGTCATTTCAAGTTTCTTGCTAACAACCCTGTACTTTTGCTGAAGGAAAATTTCATCTTAACTTATCACTAGCTTTTGATTTCGCTGATCTTCTTTGCCTCATTTGGAAAAATTAATGTCAGTGGATATCGAGGGAGCTGGCTCTTCTACGGAGGCGCATTGATCAAGCAAATGAAAAGGGATGGAGGAGAGAATATCCTTTCTAGTTTATCTACGCAACAAAAGAATGTTAGAGAAATGGGGGCTGTTTATTTTCACGTGGCACCGGGTTTCTTTTTTGTGGTTCTTACTTTTCTGTTTTTGTTTTATTTATTTTTTTTAATTTTTTTTTTTTTGGTTGGGTGGCGGGGGGCACTGGCTTCTAAGATTTGTACTTTAGTCCATCGAGATGATCTCATAAGTTCGTGTTTCTTTTCAAGAAACTATTTACATAATACACAGGATTTTATACTAAGAGAAGCCATTTATTAAATCAGTTCATGTAGGAACAGAATCCTTATACTTATATGGCAATGAAAACTTGAAAAGGAAAAACGAAACTACATCTCACGTGGAAGTTTGGATGTCAGTGTCACATATGGATATGGTCATATTAACTTGCGGGTCTAAGTATGTGATAGTAAACATATTAAAAGAAAATTGGTCAGTGCTGGCAATTTTGGATTCTCCATCGACTGCATGTGATATTTTTCTGTTTAAGTCACTCCAATAACATCGTCCGTACTTTTATTTCTTTTTTTTGTTTTGTTTATTTTTTAAGAAATGTGTCCCTTAACCTGCACTTTAGTCACGCTTTGTGGATACATGGATAGAACTCAGATGCTTTCTGATCCATTGGAACAGTCAAGGTTACTAACGGAGCTTCCAGAAGTAATTGCAGATATAGAAGAGCTTGATTGTATTGTCCAGGAATCCCCGACAGGTGATAGAAGTGCATGTAATAGCTTGCCTGACTCACATATTCCCGGTAGTCCGGACGCTGATTTGGGCATTGGAATGTCTTCACGTCCAACTGGTAAAATATTGATGCTATTTTTCTAAGCTTTTAGTTATTGGTAATCCTTTTCATGGTCTTACTCTACGTTGTTATGTGTTTTGTGATTGCCTCGTTGTTCTTTCATCATCGTTTTAATTAGAGGACGTGTTTTCATCTATAAACTGTTGAATAATCTGCTTAATTTCAGATTAGATTCTTAATTTCGGATTTTATATGTGTATTTACTCTCCTTTTATTTAGGAGATATTTTTAGATTTTTTCTTTTCGTGGTTGCAATTATCTTTTCCTATTTTATATGCAAGAGTTAAGAGACTCTGGTGTTCTTAATCTAGTCTATAGATCGGTTTGTTCTCATACAATGAGATTATCGAGGTTTGCTGATTACTGCCGTCATCTTAATCCTATTTCTGCTTTCATAAACAACACTAATATATACAGACAGTAGGGGGGAAAAAAAGGTGAACTAGTTTTATGATTAATCCAAAATTAAAACCAGCGGAAAAACTTGTACGTTTCTCATCAGCTCTGCTTAATAATAATTTCTTAATTTCTCTTTATTGCTTCCTTTTCTTATGATTGTTGTTTATACAGACATTTCTTCTATGGTTCTTTCTTTTCTTTAGTTGCTGAACAGTTTGCACCAAACACTTAATGAGACAACACAAATGGGTAAAACGCATTCCAATATCCTCTTTTTGTCAGGGTCTCATACTTGGGGTTTAAGAAATAGTTGAAAGTTGAGAAAGATGCTGTCAGTGTCATATACAGATTTTGATGTGTAGATTATTATGCAGATCTTTTACTTCCTAGATCTGATTCCATGTTAGACACCGTGGTGAAATTTCTTGCTCCAAGATAATGTAAGAATTGGCGTGGTATAAAATTGCAGATAAAGAAGAGCTTGAACCTGTTGTCGAGGACTCGGCAGTAGATGATAGAGATGAACGTAATAGCTTGCCCGAGTCGCATATTCTTCAAACTCTAGACACTGATTTGGGCATTGGAATGTCTGCACATCCAACTGGTAAAACATTAATTCTAATTTCCTAAGTTTCTAGTTCTCTGTAATCCTTTCCGTAGTTTTACTAGAGATTGTTATGTGTTTTGTGATTGCCCGTTGTTCTTCTTCTTCTTTCACCATTAGTTAAATAAGAGGAATTGTTTGCGTCTAGAAACAACCTAAAATATTATGAGAACTAATTATATGATTAATCTGAAATTTAAAACCCGTGGAAAACTTCGAACTGAAATAATTCTTAATTTTTTTTCCCTTTTTTCTTTCACTCTAATTCCCTGCCATCTATAGAAGAAAGAGAAACCTCGCAAGCTTTGTTTATGCCCTTAGAAGTTTATCTCATTTCTGTTTGGGATGACTTTATTTTGAGAAGTAAAAATATCAGAAGATCTTCTTAAATAAAAAAGTCTTTTTTGTAGAAAAAAAAAATACTATAAAATTTCGTCCAAACAGTTTTAAAAGTAATTTTTGGGCTATAAAAAGGTCTTTGGAAGCTATTTATAGCATTAAGAATTAGCTGAGATATTGACCTGCTATTTGGCGAATACATTGGATATGCACATATTATGGAACTTGCTTCCTCTGCAAATGCATGGATACCAAATGAATATATTTCGTCTTTTCTTGTAAGGCCCCATGGTAGGACATATGCAAATACCTGAAAAAGACTGCAGGATGGATGACATGATGCCCGGTTTTGAATGCCAAGTCTCTATGATTTTGTTGTACTTTTCCATTTTTTCCCTTGTCGTTTTGAGTTTGATAGCATGCGTGCCAAATTTTATTGCTCTTTTTCATTATTAACTTAGCTGCAGATGTCCAAGAAACAAGAAATCAGAGAAGTGAATATGAAGGATTGACTTCCGAAGAAAGGACTTTAAGTGTTGAAATAATGGAATTAAGTGATGATGAACCTTGTAATGTCCCAGAAACAAGAGATCAGAGACACCATTGTGAAGAATCAGCTTCCAAAGAAAGGCAACGGACTTTAAGAGTCGAAGTAGTGGAATTAAGTGATGACGAAGGAGATAAGGCTGAAAATGGACAGCAGACACTTGATAATTCCATTTCTTCTTTATGGTATGTGATGGGACCTCATGGTGAGATAATGGGTCCGAAGCCAATGTCATTGCTGAAGCTGTGGGTTCAAACTGTGAAGCTGAAGCTCAAATACAAGGTGTGGGAGCAAGGTAAGAGAAAGGAGGAGGCAATTTTGCTGGAGGATGCAATCCGTCGGTTTTTTTAGAAAGAATACTTTCGTTCATTGGCTGCTGACTTCTAGTGTGAGTTACAGATAGATCCTTCAGCAAATGGATACTTTGGTATAAGTTACAATATAAATTACAGAACGCTTGCTGACAT
>JXTC01000233.1:138650-154621 GCA_002914845.1 Trema orientale
ATCCTCCAAAGTTAACAGAGCTACTGATATGGTTACAGAGATTCAGAATAGGTTACAAGCTAATGGTTTTTCTGAGGAGCTTTTTCGAGAAGAGGCAGATGCTTTGGATGCCCTTGATAATACCTTAACCTTGAAAGATTCTTTCATGAGAGACAAGTGTCCAATTAAATAGCTAAAAGAAGGGGATCAAAATACCTCATTTTATCATGCGACTCTTAAAAGAAGTAAAGCCAATAAGACTTTATCTTCTATGGTGATTAATGATGAGATTGTAACTAACCCAGTTCGTATTACTACTCATGCTGTTGATTATTACGCTTCCTTATTCTCTGAGCCGTCTCATTATTCAGGTGATCTTTCTATTATTCGTGAATATGTTCAATGTTTGGTTACCCCGTTGGATAATACTGCTTTGTTATGCCTTCTGCTTGAGCAAGAAATTCGAAATACTGTCTTTGATATGGATCCTACTAGTGCGCCAGGACGGGATGGATATACTGGAAAATTTTTCCGCTCTTATTGGTCTATTGTAGGCGACAATTTTGTTTCAGCAGTTCAGGAGTTCTTTCGCACTGGTAAGATGTTCCCTGGTGTTAACTCAAATTTTATGGTTCTTATTCCAAAGGTAAATGAGGCAAATAAAATAGAGCAGTTTCGGCCTATAGCTTTGGGGAATTTCTTTTTCAAAGTAATCACTAAAATTCTTTCTACCAGACTAGGTCCTATTAGTTCTCGAATTATCTCTTCGAATCAGTTTGGTTTTGTCCAAGGTAGACAAATGGGTGATTGTATAATGGGAGCCTCAGAATGTTACAACTCTTTGGGCAATTCTGCCTTCGGTGGTCATGTTACTTTAAAGATTGACATTTGCAAGGCTTTTGACTCTATCGGTTGGTCTTTTGTTTTGGAAGTTCTTCGGTCCTTCGGCTTTTCGAATACCTTCACTGATTAGGTTTCGAATATTTTTAATTCGGCTCGCATCTCTGTGCTTCTTGATGGGACTCCTCATGGTTTTTTCCCTTACTTTCGAGGAGTTAGGCAAGGTAATCCTCTTTCTCCTTTACTTTTTTGCTTGGCTGAGGACTTTTTAAGTCGTTACTTAGCTCATTTATTCAGCTCAAAAGCTATTGATTCTATCTCGCCACCTCGGGATAAAAGTGCTCTGACTCACTTTTTGTATGCGGATGATGTGCTTATTTTCTGTAGAGCTTCCCCTAAGAATATGAGAGCTATTCACTCGGCCTTTGAGTTGTATGGGTCTCTTTCGGGACAAATGGTTAATTGGGAGAAATCGCATATCTACTTCGATAAGGGTATCTCCTCTACGAGAATTAGGGATTTACTTTCTATTTGTGGTATGAAGCGAGGTGGAGAGTCATTGCATTACTTAGGGGTTCCTTTGTTTATGGGGGCTCCTCGTCAAAGATGGTTGATTCATTGGATGGACAATTTGTTGGCTAGATTTCGTTGTTGGATGGGTTTATCACTTTCTCGCGCTGGTAGAGTTGCTTTAGTTAGCTCTGTGATTTATGGATCACTCCTTCATTCATTTCAGATTTACAAGTGGCCAAGCTCTTTGTTACGAAAAATGACGAAGGCAATTCGCAATTTTATTTGGTCGGGTTCTGTGCTACAAAAGAAACCTGTGCAGGTTTCTTGGAAAAATTGTTGTCGTCCTAAGAAGGAGGGCGGTTTAGGTCTTCATGATTTATCTCTACTTAACAAAGCCCTCCTTAAAAAGTTCGCTTGGAGAATGATGACGATTGATTCTGATTTATTCATCTATCTCTGTGCTCGTTTTTTTAAAGGCAATAGTGATTTTCGATATCAGATTAAATCTTCTATTTGGACTGGGCTTTGACCTTTGTGTAAGGACTTGCATGAAGAGTCTCGTTGGTTGGTGGGTAGGCATTCCAAGGTCAAGTTTTGGACTGATAATTAGTCGGGTTCCCCGTTGATTGACTTGATTTCTTCTCCCATAGTTCTCGATCCTCCTTTAGAGAGTGTTGTTGGTGATCTTCTGACAGACTCGGGTTGGTCACTCCCCTCTACTTTTAAAGTTTGCTTTCCAGATATTACAGTTACAATTGAGTCAGTTGTATATTTAAATGGTCTGGATACCTTGTTTTGGATGGGTTCCCTAGATGGCTTGGTCACCTGCTCCGATGCTTATGTCTCTATTTCTGATTCTAAAAGTGATTGTTCTTGGGGAAATCAGATTTGGTCCTCTTTTATTCCTCCTTCGAGGTCGATTCTACTTTGGAGAGTTCTTCATGATCGTCTTACTACTGCGGCTTCACTGATGAGACGGGGTTTTAATCTCCCGTCTTTTTATTGCTTTTGTCACTCCTCCATAGAGGATTTGTCACATTTATTCCTTTATTGTCCTTTTGCCTGGCAACTTTACTCAGCGTTGTCATCCATCTTCTGTACTCCTATTTTTCTAGAGGGCACTGTGGTAGATCTTTGGGACAAAGCTCAGTATTGTTCTTTGAGTCCTCAACTTGGTTCTTTCTGGAAGGTTGGTGTGACTACTATTTTTTGGATTATTTGGCTCTTTTCGAGGAAAAAAAGCCTTCCATCAATTCTGCATTGGTACTCTTATGGCGCTTTATTAGAGAGGTTGAGTCTCTAATTTCGGGTACTATGTTTAATTCCATAAAAGAACTCATGATTTTGAGGGAGCTTCGTGTTAAAGGCAGGCCCCGAAAGGCGCCTAATATTATTGAAGTTGTCTGGAGGTCTCCTCCTCATTCCTAGATCAAGGTCAACTCTGATGGTTCTGCTTTTGGTGCTTCGGATCCTTCTGGATACTCAGGGGTGTTTAGGACACATCGTAGTTTTGTTCGTGATTGTTTCTCTATTCCTTTGGGAGTAGGTTATACTTTCGAGGCTGAGTTGGCAGCGGTAATTCATGCGATTGAATTTGCCTGGAAATATGGTTGGAAGCGTCTTTGGTTGGAGAGTGATTCAGTTTATGTGGTTTCTATTTTGTTGTCTCGCTCTTTAAAAGTTCCTTTTCGTTGGAGATCAACTTGGTCTAAGGTCTTGGGGTACATTGCTCATATGGATTTCGCCATGACATATATTTATCGTGAGGGTAATCGCATTGCTGATTCTTTGGCTTCTCAAGCACCTTCCATAATTTGTCCTACCTGGTGGTGGACTGCTCCTTCTTTTATTTCTTCGTTTGTTTATGACGATTGTATTGCGAAGCCTAGTTATAGGTTTTGCTAAGTTTTATGTTTTCTTTGGATTTTGTTCCTGTTTTTAGTTCCTGAGAGGTCAGGTTCATGTCCTCCTCTGACTACGTGTCTCTTATTCTTCTTTCTCTTTTATTTTAATTTCCCTCGTTCTGTCGAGGTTTGAAAAAAAAAAAAAAACTTTAATGTTCATGCCTTTCTGAGAAAGGGTAACGGACCTAACTAGTAGTGATTGCTACGTGATTAAAGTCATGCAATTTGTGAATATTGATTCATTTTAAGAAAGTTATAATTTTATGGCCGCAGATAGTATGATCCTTATCATATAACACTATAATACTATTAAATTATAGGGATAACTGCAAAAAAATACCCTCATATTTGGGTGTTCTGTAATTTAAACCCTAAAGTTTGGACTCTGCAAAATAATATCTTGAGATTAAAAATTTCTGAAAATTAATATTCTGGACAGATTTTTTGACCAATTTTAGGAACGAAAAAAATAATAGTATCCTCCATTAAAACTATATTAATCCATATTATTCATCTTAATTTTGAAGATATTATTGTATTTTATCAGTTAAAAATCAACATCAACACAGAGTATTAATTTTCAGAAATTCGTAATCTCAGGGTATTACTTTGCAGAATCCAAACTTCAGGATTTAAATTGCAGAACATCCAAACATGAAGGTATTTTTTTGCAATTATCCCTAAACTATAATACTATTAAAAGAATCATTTTTCTTAAACTTTCTTATAGTCCAAATTGTTTTTATCTATGTCAAATTCCATATCAGAAAAGATGGTGAATTAGCAAAGACATGCTCTTTCTTAATTTTTTTTTTTTTTTTTGAAGAGAAGCTCTTTCTTAATTTTGCATATTACTCAAAAAAGTCAATATGAGAATAGAAGATGACAAACCAATAGTTTAGTAGAAATAAAAGAATCTGTAAATAAATTAGGGCGATTCTACGATACCACGACAAAAGTTACTATTTGGCCCCACAAATTTTGAAAATAACCTCACAAATTCCAAAAAATGAAGAAAACAACTAATAAATTAATGAACTAACCGGTTAAAGCAAGTAAATGTAACATGTTACTGTTTACCAAAAAGTGACCAAAAATGGTAATAAAAAAAATGGAAAAAGAATTATTGAATTTTAGGAATTGCACAATAAATCAATCACAGAAATTTCATAAGAGAATACGGACACCACTCATAAATATGTATACGAAGAAAGTCATGTAATAATTACTTCACTCATAAATATGTATTTATAGCTAAATATTTCTGGCATTTGAGATTAGGGCACGTCTACAGTAGGGGCGCCCCTACGTAGGGCCCTGTCTATTCACCGTTGGATGGGAATCTGTATATAAATAGATTCTCTACAGATTCCCGTTATTCCCCACAGATTCCCATCCAACAGTAATTAAGGCATGACCCTACGTAGGGACGCCCCTACTGTAGCCATCCCCTTGAGGTTATTGTTTACTTTTTGAAAATTTAATAAAGATATTAGTTGTATATAATAGTCCTTGAGTTAAATAGGTAAATAATTATTGTTCAATATTAATTTGAGAATTATAAATTTGGTTTATTCCTTTCAAAGTTTATTTGGTTTATATGATAATTTGTCAAATCAATTTTGAAGAAAAATTCATAATCATTGTTTCATTGAAGTACCTTTTGTCAACTGTTGCATGATGAAATAAGTGGTATTTGTTTGTGCCTTTCGTTTTAAATGTTCAAATAGATTGTTGAAATATGGTTCTTAAAAGTAGCAGTTACACGTCAGATTAGTTAGTTGAGGATTAACCATCTTGAAGAGAAACAGTTAAGCAAGCTGGAGCTGTTACTCCTGAACCAATCACGTTACACCAAGTTGTTAGTCTTGTTATTGTAATTAGTATAAATACTCTGTTATATAGAACAGAGCTAAGTAAGAGAGATATCAAGATAAAGAGTGAACTGGTTGTAATTGGGATTTGAGAAGTGAGGTTCAGGGTTCTTTGGTTTCAGTTTTTTGAGCGAGAAAGAGTTCTGTAACAGTGAGGTTTTGAGAGACTTAATCTATGAGTGTGTAACCTGATTTCATAGTGGATTGCCTTGAGACGTAGGTCAAAGTGGATGTAGGATTAGCTCAATTTGGGTTAATCTGAATCACTATAATTGGTGGTGTTGATCTGTTGTTTGTTGTTCTTCATTTTCTTTTGTTTCTGGTCATCTCTTCTTGGTTGATAAAAATCAGGAGCTCTGTTTTAACATAGGTTGTGAAGTTCAACACGAAATGGAATCGAGACTTCCCCTCGGAAAAAAAAAAAAAAAAAAAAACAAAACAAAACGAGAAAAGAAGAGAAAAGAAAAATGGCATCGAGACAATCACATGAAAATCACTTATAGGGGTGGTTTGGTCATTTTTGCCACCAAAGGCAAAATGGCCAAAACATCCCTCCCTCTTCGGTTACCTTTTTTTTTTCTTTTGAAAAAAAAAATCCCAATTCATTATAAATCATCTTAAAAAGATCAATTTAATATCAATCAAGGCTTCTAAAATAGAATCCAATATTTCTCTGTGTTGATCAAAATGGCTTTATCCGAGTTCTCAATTATCGGAAATCCGAAATTTCAAATTTGTTGGATCTATGAACTAACATAAACAATCTTACAATAACGTTAATCAATATTTGAATAAATCATTGAGCTCTTAACTAACTTATGGGAATGGTCTTATCAAATTCTAATAATGAAATATCATGAAGAAAATTTCGTAAAATATTACATTCGAGTAAAAATAAGTAATATAGTACTCACATACACATTCCAGTACTTGGGCTCTTGGTTTCTTACTAAAATCCTAGAGAACCTTAAAGGGGTGTACGTGGAGAATTTTTATTTATTTATTTTTTTTTTTTTGAATGTAACATGGAGATCCCCTTGAACTGAAATTTTTATGCAGTACATACCATCAAAATTTTCCTTTCCATTCTAAAACGAGGAGAACTTCTCATAAATGACAAAATATACTTGGTAAACGATGGTTTAGGTTTCTGTCATGTAATAATTGTTTGTATTAGTTTCCATGCAGGATATGCTATAGTATTGTATTAATTTAATAGAATACGATATTTGATTTTACAACATACTGTAAGATGTATAAATTATATTAAATTTGATCCATAATAAGTATTAGAGAGAAATAAGAAGATACGAGAGAATTTGGAGAGAAAAAATAATGACAAAGAATAAAAATAAAAAATGATGATATATAGAGAAAATCACGAGAAAGAATATACGTAGTAAGAACACCACAATACAATTTAATGGAACACAAAACACATTTTTTTTTTGCTAAAAAAAACACTCATTTTTTTAGTGTATTAGATAAGAATAATACTAAGTACACACCTCATAATTCATATCCTACCTTTTTTATACACTTGATGTCAGATGTGATCTGTTATCACATAATTGAATTGATAAATGTTATAAAACCAATTTATTACGAGTTTCAATTGGCCAATGGAATAATAATAACTCAACTAGCTGAAATTCCATTAGCTAATAAAACATTTAGCGTAGTGTCATATTAAGTTATATGATACTAGTTTACCACTAAACATTGGATATGTATTTAATATGCGACGTACCGAACATTTTTTTCTATTTTTAATCCATGGAAAAGGAAGATATAAGCAAGGGACAGAAATGGTTTCTCCTGTATATTTCCAAAAACCCCTAGAGTTTCTTCAAAAAATTATGACCATATATAGTAGAATTCATAATACTTTTGGAAAGTTAAGCGAGACAATAGTTTCAGTACGTGATGTCCTTCCTAAATCGTACTACAAGTTGCGTTACAAATATATACTACGTAATAGGTTGAACAAAAGATTAAATTCTAACATAGATCATATGCCTTTGAATCTTCGATACCATCCAATCTATTGATCAGTATAAAATATTTTAAAGTAGACACTGCCAAATATACAATCTCGATCGACATTTATAAAAATGCAAACACTACAATTCAAAAAACAAGGAAAAGAAAAAAAGGTTGAGAATAGAAGAGCACTTGTGCTACTTGTCCCCTGAGGTGGTCCCCCTCCCAACACGGCCGTGTAGACCAAACAGAGCATCATATAGAACCACAATTAAGTTCTCAAATAATTAATACAAATTACCATAAACTCAGCCTCAGAACATATATATTTCAGCAACAGAAGGAACTAGCGGTCCAAAAGACAGTCGAATTTATATCATTAGAACAAAAAACATAAAAATGTCGCACAATGTGAAACCGTAAAAGCTAAGATATATAACTATGTGAATTATACAATATATATGCTAAACTACTGAATTGATTAGCCCGCAGAAAATTACATAGTTTGTCAAATCAACGTCAAAATAAAAACTACAATCTAAATGACAACCACACCTATCTCTAAATCTCTAATGTAATGTCCAAAATACTACGTAACCATAGGTACGTACAAATTCGACTGAAATCATAAAGCGGTACTAAAATCCTGAAGAAAATAAACCTAACACTACTACAAGTACTTACTATGCTAGTCCTCCATTAGCGTTCAAGAGGATCAAAGGGCCCATTGGGATCAACCTGACTACACAATTCCATGTAAGTAAGATAAAGAACGCGATCTTTGGCCCCGGTCCGATGATTCTTGGTGTGCTTGCAAAAGTACTTGAGCTGGCCTAGCGTGCAATACCCCAAGAGCTGGCCAAGAAGCAAGAAGAGCCAGTTGATGGACCTCTTCTTCTCGATGATGGGCCTCACCGAGCTCTCCTGCTGGCAGACCTTGCAGTTCGGGTAGACCGGGTTGCTCCAACACGCCGGCGCCCGGTCGTGCATCACCATCTTGCTCACCTCGATGAACGAGTAGAGCTTCTTGAACTCCGTCTCTAGGTCGAACCCCGTCTCGTACCTGGCCTGGCACCTCTTGCACTCCACGTCCCCCCGGATCTCCGTTATCCCATTTTTCAACAAGTAGTCCTTGCTGTGCACCCTGGCCCGCTGCGTCGTCGCCCACGGGTACAGCGCCGGCACGTGCGGGTCCTTCTCCCCGAGCTTCGGCGACTGTATCGACTTCTGCCGCCCTCGTGGCTGCTGCCGGTGATTCGACGGGCCCGCAGTACCGGCGGCGGCCGCGGCTGGCGGTTGGAATTGGACGTCATTCAAGACCAATGAGGAGGACGACGAGGACGACGGCGGGGAAGGAAGCGAGAAAAGAAGAGGATCAAAGGGACGAAAAGGGAATTGGTGGTGGAGTTGGTTGGTGTAATCGGATCCTAATAACTGAGGTTGATAGCAGTGAGGCTGTTCTTGTGGTGGTGGTGGTGGTGGTGTGGAGTTGAGGAGGACAGCAAGGTGCGTCCGAGAATCATGATCGTACAGCTTGAGCGGCGGAAGTGGAGGTGGCGGCGGGGCTCGAGTGGCGAGAGAACCGAGTGTGAGAGCAGTCATCTCATTTTCTTCGTCATCGAAGGAGAAATTCACCACCGGTTTCTTTCCCTTCTCGGAGTTGGGTTCTTGAAGGAGGCGGTGGCCGTTCTCCCTGTTCCTCTTCATCTTGATTAATGGCAATATCGGAACAAAAGGAAGAAACAAGAAACTTACTGTGCTAGGGTTTTGCTGAGAAAATTAATGAAAGCAGTAAAAAAAAAATTGAAAGGGATGTATGATATCTATATCTATAATGAAACTAATGATGATGATTATATATACATATATATGTGAGCTAGAAGAGTGAATCATGTAATATAGGTTCTTGAAAGAATTTGACAAAGGGTGAAATTCAGAGAGGTAGGAATGATGAGATATGGGGAGAAACAGTTAACGGAGAGAGAATGGTGTGTGTAATTATCCGATAAAGACGACGAATTTTCGGGAATAGGTTAGGATTCTTTGAAATTTGAAAACGATATATATCAACTCTTCAAATACTTTTATTTATTTTTATTTTATTTTATTTTTTTAGAGAGACGCACGACTTGTAGCCTCTTGAAATTCTTCTATTTTTTTATAAAGAAATTCATTAATTTACTTCTATTATTTGGGTTAGGCACCTTTAATATTGTAGCATCAAGATGATAACTAATCAGTTGAAATGCTGCATTCTTTAACAATAAAATTTAAAAAAAAAAAAAGACGTACGTACTAATATTGCGGAGGTGCAACTTAATCACGTTCAGTGCTTGGGAACTTTGATACAGAAAAAAAAGAAAGAAGATAAATATATTATATCACATATAATTATGTGAAAATGCATTGCCTAAACAAAATATAATTTGATAATGCGCATTGTTTCAAATTCAAATTCGTTTTTCCAAAAGTTGTTTGTTTTGTATATGTATCAGTTGCTAATTAAGATAAATGAGTAGATTTTATTTTATTTTATTTGAGATCGATGCATTAGTAGACTAATATTAGTTACACATATATCATTGTAACATTGTTATCTTATTAGAATATGAAATCACTTTGAAGAGTAGTAGAACATCTTTAATTTTCTTAATTTCGAATAAAAAATAAATAAGAATATATATATATATATAACAGACAAGGATTTCAAAGAATAATGTTGATGTAACAAACTTATCCATACATTGTGAAACTATCTCCTATATATTCGAAAGAAAATAGATCTTTTGTTATAATATTACGTACCCGAAGGTCTTTTTCATATTTCAATGTGTCTAAAGTCAAAATTTTGTAATTTATCGAAAAGAATATTGGAGGTTATGTTCTATCCCCATTTTTACCAATGAGTTCTTATTTATTTGTTCCTTTGTTGTTTGTGAAAGAAGAAAGCATAAATTAAAGTAGTGCTTAATGATAAAGTGTTTTTTTTTTGGGTTCGAAAAAAGAAAAATTACATATCCTTCTTCCATAAAAATAAAAAAATAAAAGTAGAAAAAAATTAAACACTCCTTGTTGACTTAATGCAATTTTGCTCAAGCATGGAATCCATTAATTCTCATGGAACAAATGTAAAAACATTGAACACAAAAATGCATGTTCTCTTTCGCCTAAAAAACATGCATGTTATCTTTAAGTATTACTTTCTTGTCTATATTGGGCATGTAATTTATTGACTAGTCTCGTCATATAAACAACCTTACATTTATTTTTCTATTTTCCTATTGTCAGAGAGTAAGACTTCAATTTCATGTCCTAGAGTTAATTATTTTTTTCTTTTTCAAAAAAAGTTTTCTCTCTCTGGTAGCATTCATTTATTAAACTTGACACGTGTAGGGAAGACATGGGCCTTTCACCCATCCCAGAAAAAAAAAAAATTCCAAACTCTTTTTATTTTAAAAAAAAAAGTAGTTTCTTTTCTAACGAGTCAAATTCGTTGCGATCGATGTGTATGGACATACAGTAGCAGATATTATTGAGTAAACGGAGAAAATATTTGCTTGAATGTAACAAAAAAAAAGGCTATTAATAAGAAAAGAGAATGAAAACCAAGAGTTAATCATGTAATATAATATAGGTTTTAGAAAGAATTTTACATAGGCGCCTGAAATTCAGAGAGATAGGAATGAGATGAGAAAAAGTTAACGGAGAGAGAATATTATATGTAATTATTCGATAAAGATAACAAATTTTCTGGAAAGGAGGTTAGGAACTTAGGATTCTTAATTTGAAACTTGAACACAAACAACTCTTCAAATTCTTTGTTTATTTTTGTTCAATTTTCTTTTTTTTAAGAGAGAGATTTAAGGAATGTAGCTCTTGATGAAACTCCTTTTATGGAAAATTAGATTGTGTCCCCTCTTTATTTTGCACTTTGTTTTACTAAAGTTCTGCTTTTCTTTTTCTATGGCTAAATGGTGGAATATATATAATTTTACAACTGGTATAATTACTTATATATCGATTTCAGTCTATGTATTGAGTATATGAGTTTTTATATATGTGGTACATCATATTTTAGTTTGATACATACATAATACTTACACATCTTGACATACTATCTTCAAAAAGACAATTTGAATGATATGACATTAAATCACAAGAAAATTACGTGAATATGGCCAATTTTTTAAACTGGTTTAAGTATATGTCCATATTTTAAAAGTTATAGCTAATGTCTATTTTTTTTAAGGAGGCGGCTATAGTAGGAGCGCCCCTACGTAAGGCCCCTGTTTATACACCGTTTGATGGGAATCTGTGGGGAATCTGTTTATACACAGATTTCCATCAAACTGTGTATAAACAGGGCCTTACATAGGGACGCCCCTACTGTAGACGCGCCCTTTTTTTTAAAGTTTCCGTTGTGGAATATGTTGTATTTTTATTTTTGTCATTAAATGAATTAGATATTTAGCTACAAACTTTTGAGTTTAGTCATATACTAAATTTTGGACTCAAAATGATCAAATAACTAGTCAGCTTATATCAATACTTATAATAAAGTCTTTTTTTATCAATTTATTCATTACCTATCACCTAAAATGTCACATCATTCAATTAATTTTGATAAAGTAATTTGTCATGATATTTACCATTTTCTTACATCAATATATGATTATTTTGCTATGGTATTTAAAAAACGGAAAATTACTTAAAACCAGGCCCTCGGTCATTTTGCTATTAGACACTTATATTTTGGGCTTATCTTTTATTTATTAACTTTTTTCTTTATTTTTTGGGTTAAAGAGTGTAGCATCAAAAAGTGACTCCACTTTTAATTAACAATTAACATTACCCAAATATAGAAATACGGATACATGAATCACATACAGTAGTGTGATAATTATGGTCTGGACATACATTATCACGCACATCAAGGCGAACAAGGCTTTTTCTGACGATATTTTTCGTCAAAACATTCATCTGAATGTCACAACTGAGTTAACATGAAAGATTTCTTTACCTCTATAAATAGAGTTTTGATGTATGTGAAGTGCCAAATTTTCTTCACTGTAACTGATCAATTGATTAGGCAGATTAAGGCCTAAATTACATAAATTAAGGAACTGGGGCAACCAAAAAGAGATTGAGAGAAAAGAATGACAAAGAACTGAGCAAGGAGAGGGTGAAAATTCGGGTTTGCTAGTGTGAGATTCTTTCTGGGATTTTTGTTGGACTTGTCTTATAATCCTTGACTGTTGAATAAAAGTAAATGTTTGTTGTGCTCCCCATGGACATAAGTTACTATTTGTGACCGAAACATGCTAAAATCTCGGTATTAATCTTTTGTTGGTGTTTGAGTGTGTCCATATTCTTCTTATCGTGTTGATCTATATGTGACTGGATTTTATTCTTTCACACGAAGAATTAATATTGATATTAGCAATGCGAGATATTATCCGAGTATTAAATGGGATACCAGTAACAAACTAAACTGTATGGAATGGGATACTATCTCTTATATTTCGGAAAAAAAAAAATAGATATTTTGTTATCGTGTTCCTTAAAGGACTTTTCAGATTCCAGTGTGTCTAAGTCCATAATAGTTAAGTGAAAACCTAGTTATCATTGAAAATAACGGAGGTTCTGTTCTTTTCTCTTTTCTTTTTCTTTTTCTTGAAATGAAAAATATTTTCATTGCAATAATCAATCTAATACAGAGACTATATTGCTACAGATAAAGCATAACAGTAGACAATCGATTAGACTATTATATTAGACTGATGCCGAAGGAAAACTATGCACATATAGGTGATGTACATGCACTCAAATCCACAATGGATACAAGTAGGGCTATATTAGATTAATCTCTTTTACTATTTCAAGTCATCTCCACCATCCGAGTTGGTTTTTTTATTAGCATAATGATAGATTTTAATGTAGGTTCTAAACTGACTATATATATATATATCATATTTTCAAACCAACAAACTTATATATATGTATATATTTTGAGATAAACAAACTTATTATTAAAAAAGCAAAAATTTATACAATAATATATTTTACTCAAGAAAAAATTTTTCCAATCGAATATGCTCACCTTGCACTCCTAAAATAAAAAATCATGTGAATCTTCATCATAGTTAACTACGATGTGTTAGGAAAAAAAGAAAATAATTTACATACATTCAACAAGAATACATCAATGAGACATTAAACAATTGTTAATACATACAATTCCACATACTAGAGATTTTAAACTGATATACTTAATTTGATTCTTTGAAAATCACCTTCACCATTTAAGTCTCTGAAAAATATCCTTCACCGTTTAAGTTTGAGTTTGAGTTTGATCTTCTGAAAGATATCAGAGGATATGGTTGAAAATGAATGATATGGTGACAGATTTCCAAAGAGATCGATATCTGTTAACATAAATTATTCCATATTTAGAACTAAAATCACACATAATGTGGGACAAAATAAATCTATGATAACTACTTTCACAAAAGAAGATAATGCCACAGAGGGATAACCTATCTTCCTCTTCTACGGAGTAGTAAAGAGTTACTAGGTTTTTTCTCTTACCCCCTGTTATGACTTTAAATGATGTGCTTTGGATTTTAGTTTCTCGTGAAATTAGGAAATAAAACATTAAAGTAGTGTTTATGACTTTGAAATAATCTCTTTTTGACTCATAGGAATTTTATTCAAACATGGATTAATCAATTAATTCTGTTGGAACAACAATATTGAAGGAAGTTAATTCAATACTCTTCCAATTATAGTACAATACATAAACATTGAAAACAAAATGAATGTTCTTTTAAATCAAGTAAAATTTCTGCTCTAGTTAGGCACTTAATTTACTAACTTGTCTCGTCATATATGTAAAAAATGATGGTTTTCCGATTTTCATTTTGTCAGAGTACGTAATACTTAAATCCTTGTCCTCTTCTAACCTAAAATATATGAGTCAAATTCGTTGCGATGTAAAAGTAAATAGAGAAAATATAGATATTGCATGTAACAGAAAGTCTAGTAAATATTAAGTCCAAAGGCCTAACTGAAAGTGTACTTGGTCAGCGATGAGTTAACATAGGATCATATAGATCTCAGTTATTGAGGCAGATGATCGTTATTGTCCATTTTTGCGCCGAGAGAAATTTAGGTGGATGACCAAAATTTTAAATTTGATTAAGTAGATGTCCACTTTTAAAATTTTATAGCTAAAATGTCCAGGTAGATATATTTTTACACTTAGTAGATACACATATCTACTAATTTTAGTTACTGTTCTGAAATGCACTGGATATATAATTTTTTGTACTTGGTATATAAAATTTTACACTTGGTATATATGCATATATACCGGATATTTTGCTATAATTTTTGACAAAAGGATATTTTCTGAAATTAGGCCCAAAATTTGATCATATTTCTATAAGTCCCTCTATGCCGAGTTAAAATTAAATTTGGTACTGCAATTTTATAGATATGAATATTAAAGACACTGTGGAAGCTCCACTTTTCTTTTTAATATATGAATCCCAATCTCCGTATATGGATATATAAACAACCTCTAATTACTGTTTCACCTGCATTGAAATTCAATATTAGTACGAATGGTAACTGTTTCGGATTAGAACCCGAGGACTAAGAGTCACTGTCACCCATTATTGGTAGCTTTCATCTTTGATTACGGGTAACCGTACTTCTGACTAAGTCCAAATATTGCATTTGCACCCTGTACAACTAAGGGGTCCCTACAAAATAATTACTTTTCTCTTGCTCTTCAGAACTTCCAATTATTCAAATATTCATTTAACAGCTTGACACAGTCCGAATTTAACAATATCATGCACCAAACTTTCCAATCATTCAAATATTCATTTAACATTTGACACATTCCAAGTTTAACAATAATATCATGCACCTTATACTCTTTTCCATTATTTATTCTCAATGTAACAAATACACAACCAAGCAATGTGGCAAAAATTAAGTTATCACGACAAATCAAAGACACTAAACTAACGTACACCCACATCGCAATTTATAAACCCAACAAAATGACAATGAAACCTAAATGATTCATGGTATGACCCTTAAAAGTAATCTCTATCCGACTTGATGGCAATGAAATAAAACTCCCGATGAGATTGAATACTAGTAAAATTCATTAGGGCGTCTACTATTTATTAAGAAAAACTATGACCTTACAGATTCGACTGATACTGAAATACTACACTAGCTAGTACTAAATTGCGAAAGAAATAATAGTCCTACTTAATTAGCGCTCAAGAGGATCAAAAGGCCCATTGGGATCGACTTGATTACACAATTCCATATAAGTAAGATAAAGAACTCGATCTTTAGCCCCGGTCCGATGATTCTTGGTGTTCTTGCAAAAGTACTTGAGCTGCTCCAGTGAGCAAATTCCCACAAACTGTCCAAGAAGCAAGAAGAGCCAGTTAATGGCCTCCCTCTCCTCCGCCGCAACGATGGGCCTCGCCGAGTCCTCCTGCTTGCAGAACTTGCAGGTTGGGTAGACGGGGTTGCTCCAACACGCGGGGGCTCGGTCCCGCATGCCCATCTTGTTTTCTTCGATGAAAGAGTAGAGTCTCTTGAATTCCGTCTCTAGGTCAAACCCTATCACGTACTTCTTATGGCACTTTTTGCACTGGACCTTTCCCCGGATATCTGTGATCCCATTTTTCAACAAATACTCCTTGCTGTGCACCACGGCGTGCTGCGTCGTCGCCCACGGGTACGGCGCAGGCGCCGTCTTCGGGTCCTCCTTCCCTAGATTCGGCGACTCTCTTGAACTCCGCCGCCCGCGTGGCTGCCGACGATTCGACGAGCCTGCAGCGGCACT
>JXTC01000233.1:154630-181776 GCA_002914845.1 Trema orientale
CAGTTGGGATTGGACGTCATTCAAGACCAGTGATGACGACGATGGAAGCGAGTTAAAACGATCACAAGTACTAGAAGGGAGTTGTTGGTGTTGGTTATCTGATTGAGCTTGACACTCATGAGGGTGTTCTTGTGGTGGTATGGAGTAATTGGCGAGGGCAGGAAGCTCCACTTGATCATCATACGAATGAATCTGACGCTGTGGTTGCGGTTGCGGTTCAGGCTCTTCAACCAAAAGAAGAAGAGAATGCAGCTGCGGCGGTGGCGGGGCCCGAGTGGCGAGAGAACCGAGTGTGAGAGCAGTCATCTCATTTTCTTCATCATCAAAGGTAAAATTCACGGCTGGTTTTGTTCCCCTTTTAGAGTTGGGTTCTTGGAGGAAATGGTGGTGGTTTTCCCTATTCCTCTTCATCTTGATTAGAAAGAAAAAAAGAAGAAGAAGCGAAAAAAAAAAAAAAAGAAGAAATACTAGCTAGGGTTTGATGAGAGAATGAAAACCGACCATAAAAGGGATGGAAATATGACTCGAGAGTTGAGAATGAATAGTGTAATACATGTTTTTGAAAGAATTTGACAAAGGTGAGGTAATGAGATGGCAAACAGTTAAAGGAGAGAGGATGTATATTGTATGTAGTTATCAGATAATGATGACGAATTTTTGGGAATATTTTCGGATTCTTTGTATTTGAAAACAAGAATAACTCTTCAAATTCTTTGTTTATTTATTTAGATTTTTTTTAGAGAGACTAATTAATTAGGCTTGTAACCACTTGTAATCCTTTTAATAATTAACGAATTCGTTTTTTTTTTTTTTTAAAGAACACTAATTTATTTATTTTTATTGTTTGGTTTAGGCAAAGCTTAAATTGTAGCACCAAGAGGTATAACTATCTACATTTTTTTAAATAGCTGGTATAAATCACATGTGATAATGCAATTTTTGAATTCGAATTCGTTTTCTTCAAAAAAGTAGTTTGTTTGTGTACGTATCAGTTGTCAAATTAAGATACATTAGTATATTAGCTATATATATCATTGTAATATAGTTACGTAAGAATAATTTGAAATCGCTAATTAGTAGAGTAGAACACTTTTACTTCTTTTTTTCAATTTCGTATAACAAATAAGAATATAACTAGGAAAAATATAAGAATATAATTGCAAAGAATATAACTACAAGTATATCTATATGTATGTATTACAGACGAGGATTACGAAAAATAATGTTGATGATGTAGCAATGCCAGATATTATCTCAGGAGACGGGATATAATGCAATAACAAAACTAACCAATACATTGTGAAACTTTCTCTTATATGATGCAAAGAAAAAGAGGTTATGGTTATGTTAGGATACTAACCGACGGTCTTTTCAAATTTCATCGTTTAAAGTCACAAATCAAGTGATCTTTTCAAATTTCAACGTTTAAAGTCACAAATGATCAAGTGAAAAATTCGCAATTTTTATAGGAAATTTATACGCCTAGGGTCTACTAAGCCCCCTCATAATAAAAAGAAAAGAGAGTCACCTACAAATATTCTCAAAACTAAATCTTCACTGTCATGAATTACTTGGATACTTTCTTCCTAATAAATAGTAAAATACATTCTTCTCCTACAAACCCCAAACTACTTCTGCAGCGAATTACTTGGATACATTCTTCTTAATAAACTCAAAAATACATTCTTCTTTTACAAATCCAAACTACTTCTGCTATCATGCCACCTAGAGCATCTTGCCACCACCGCCAATCCTGATCTTGATCTCAGTTGTGCCTCTATCCAACTAGGGTCGAAAAATTCAACCACGGTAAAACTTGTTATGTCGTATCTCCGACCATTTCAACTTATTTTCAATTGGCAGTCGAAAAAAATTTCAACTGGACTGAGCTATTAGTCGAAAAATTTCGAGCAACAATCGAAAAATTTCGACCTCAATCAAATATTTTTGACTAAGGTTGAGCCATCAAAATTTTGGACCCCAGTCAAACATAATCGGCTACCTTTCTGATGTTGTCTCCTTCATTTTTGTCTTTTTTGACTTTGTTGAAAATTTTCAACCGAGTCAAGTTAAGAGTAATTTTTGAATTCTGAAATTTTCATTAAACGAAAGTCCTATTTTTATAAATGATCTATAGTATGTCCCTTTTTTTTTCATCACATGCTTTAAATGAGGGTCAAAATTAATAATGCCATCTAACTATTCCATTTTTGAACCAATGAATTAATATTTATTATGTTTAGTATTTGTGAAATTAAAAATGAAAGCAAAAATTAAATTTGTGTGCTTAAAATATATATCGTTTTGATTTATTGAATTCTTTTGCAAACATGCATATATATGGATTAATCAATTAGTGTGATTGTAGTATCTGTTTTGGATTTGTATTTATGATGGTGTGGATCTGCTGTTGATATTTGCCTTTTTCCTTTTAGGCTGTTGAGTGTTCAAGTAAATATAACTTTTTTTTTTGTTAAGCTATGTTTAGTAGGAGGGATGGAAAATAGGAAGAGAGAAATACCTCTACATTACGTAGGAAAAAGGAAGTGAGATATGAATAGGATCACTCTTCCCTTGTATACTATACTGTATTCGGTAAGAGAGAAAAGAAAGAAGACCAGAATCCTCTCTCTTTTTTGGTAAGATGGAGAAGTGAAAGAAAGGAGAAAGATAGATTTTAATTAGAATAACCATTGTACCAAACGAGTGGGAATGTCTCCCTTAAAAGTTCTCTAATTTTGGAAGGATTGAAAATTAGTTAAAATTTTGGGATTTAAGATCTATTATCTAATATTATTTCCCATCCAATAATCCCCTCGATCCTCTTTTTCCACCCAGTTCTCCTTCTTACTAAACATACTCTTAGTGTGATTGTAGTTTTTACTTTGGATGTTACTATAAATAAAAATTTGCTTCTTTACCTACAGTCAATTCTATAACCTCTGACTATGCAATCTGCTTCTTATCAATCTCACTATGGATGTTGCTAAGTTTCCAAGATGTACACTTTAATAAAGAAAAGAAATTACATAATAAATAAAGACCATCAATCTTCAAATTGAAAATGTAATAAACCTAAAATTATTTAAAATAAAGTTAGGATTTTAGATTTTAGTGTGGGTTTATTAAAAACGTTTTGAAGGATTTGGGCCATTCCATAATCTAGAGAAAAGGGAATGAATGCAATTACGGCTTAGGGACTTAAGCGTCATGAAATTGAGGCTAATCTATAGAGAGTTTTAGCCCATTACAAATTTGCCATTTGTTAAAAAAAAAAAAAAAAAAAAAGAACTAAATTCCCATAAATTCCTAATATTTTCCCATTTTTTCTTCTCCATTTTCCTCTTGCATGATCTCTCACTTCTTTCTCCCTCACTCTTGGCTCAACCTCATCAGTCCCACCAGAGGACTACCGACCTGCACAAAAATGACCAGGACAACCTCACCATCTGGTTAGCCATAATAGAATTTGGAAGTCCTCGATTCATAACAAAGAAATGCAAGCGACGTCAGTAAGAAATGACGCCTCGCCACCATTTTTTGCCTAAAATAGCTGTCGTCTGACCACCTTGGGTTGCGTCAATAGTGAGTAGAGTTAGTCTAAGTTGCGAGCTTTAATATCCAACTAGCCTCACCACTTATCTCATTATTGTTGAAGATGTGTCACTTTTGGCCAACTTTAAAAGTTTTGGTTTAGAGGGTGAGTTTTTGATATGGGAATTGGATCATATTTTGGTTGCATTTTTTGGAATGTACTTGTCTAATAGAGTTTGATAACATATAATTTTTCTACTCAATTTATCTTTGGCAGGTATAACTCGATAAGGCTCGGGTTTTGATCTCGTTTTTGCATGTCAAGGTTTAAGTTTTGCCTTGGAGTAGAATTAGGCAAGTTGTATACCTTTAGTGCCTAATTTTGATGTTCTGGACATGGTGGTGGTCTCATTTTTGTCATTTGAGGCTCTAGTAGAAAAGTCATTCTAAAGAGAGCAAACTGAGGCTCTCGAGCCATCACTAACCCTCCAATAGACTAACTGTAGATACCACGAGCACTTAGTAGCTAGGCCTATCTATCCAGGTGAGGTAGGGAGTCAGTTACTACTTTTTAGACTAGTTTTTGATAAAATTTAACCATGTTATCTTATTGTGAAAAATATGAATTTGAATTGTTTTGATGACTATGAATAGATTCTATACAATATTAGATATTGCTGCTTTAGGATTTACTGTGTGCATATTTTAAATTTGAGTTTGTTCACAATACAGTCATTATTGTTGTCCAATGATGAAAATGAGAACCAACAGATAAGAACCAATACTTCTGCATGGTTTTTGTTTAAACTGTTCATATTGCCCATGTCATAGGATCACACATGAGTACCACATTAGCATCATGGGTTTTAAAGGTGATGTTGTCCCCTACCGATGGTGGAACCATAAACATATATAGGGTTCTCTAATAGCTACCTTTTTAGCATGTGTACTTATGTAGGCATTAGGTTTCCCCCCCCGAATATCTTGGGTAGATGTTAGTTTAGGTGTTTGGGACACATAGTACTAACATTCTACTTTCATAATGAGAGGATATGAGCTCATAGAATTGAGTAATTTGTGTCATGTGATACATAATTTGATATTATGAGACATGATTATGTTTTCATGTATATATGTGTATGTGTGTGTGGAAATATATATATATATATATGTATAGTTAACAAAATATTTTTGGATTGAACTAACTACGTAAGCATTTTTCATCACTGAAAGATTATTCAAAGATAACAGTTTACTTACTGAGAAATTCATGCCCACCCTTCTCTTTTTCTTCCTTATATAGTGTCCAATGTGACATTAGTGATCAAAAAGTAGATTAGGAGGCCTTTCAATCTAGTATGATTGTTACTTTGTAATGTCCCAAGTCCCATATCGGGTATGTTCTGGGAAGATCATGGGTATTTAAATGATGGTCTATGAGCCCAAAAGTACCTTCAAGCTAGCACTTTTGGGTGAGGCCTAGTGGTGTTATATTTGGTATCAGAGCCGACTCAGTTCATATCTGTGTGGGCCTTGGAAGGCTGCCACGGGCTGAAATCGTGGTGAATGTGGACCCCGCCTATAGGGGTTATATGTGGGCTATTGAATGTGGACCCCCCTAGCGAGGATGCTAGGCCCTTAACGGGGGGAAATTGTAACGCCCCAAGTCCCACATCGGATATGTTCTGGGAAGATCATGGGTATTTAAGTAATGGTCTATGAGCCCAAAAGTACCTTCAAGCTAGCACTTTTGGGTGAGGCCCAGTGGTGTTACATCCTTAGTCATGCTTGGAACTTTGATCAAGATTTCAATTTATGTTTCTATGTCTGTAAACCGATATACCATATTAATACCTTGTATTGATATGTGTTGATGATGATGCATAAACTTGACTTGGTTATGATTCTTTTAATTAGTATTCGATCTATGTTTATTGGTGATTATACAACTGTGTGATTCTTTCATTAGTTGGAATTCAAAAATTTTTAAAGACTAATAAATTAGAAACTTTTTTTTATATAAAATAGGTTCCTCAAAGGAATAATATTAATAAAAGCTAAAAAGCTTCAATTACAATATAAGAACAGATGATTACAATTTCGAACTCCTAAAAAAAAGAGATAAAAATAGATCACAAATACTACAATAACAAGATTATGGACTACCATAATTTTCTAAGAGAGGAAGATAACAAGGACCACCAGCAAACAATTACCTTCACCTTCTGTTGGACTTCGTTCTTGGCGGGTAGAGTACTATGATTCTAACATCAAATGAGATCCACGCCCCCTGAAAAAGAATACTAACTTATCCACATTACAGATGTAAATCAAAAGAAAAAATTCTCAGATTTAAGATCTAATAAACAAAACTAAAAACCCACACAGATCAAAACTCTAGTGGTACTATAACCAGATCCAAATCGTCCCTTCATCCCCAAAGGAGACCAAGGAGGAGAAGGGAGGAGGAGGAGAGCAAAAAGATCAAAACATTCCCTCTCTAGCATCTAGTGAAAACGTCTGACAAGAGTTTTTGAGGAAAAAAGAAAAAGAGACTAGGGATTTTTTTTTTCTTTGTTGTTTATTATAAATTAGAAACTTTTTGAATATTTTTGCAAATAAATCATATATTTCCAAATCAAATGAAATTTTCAATTTGCCACTAACGTGGATTTTCAGTCACAATAGAAAACATTCTCTAAATATTGTCTACATGTACTAACAAAAACTTTCTTGAAAAATTTATTTGATAAGAAGTCATCGAACTTATAACACAATACTAATTTCTTAAATTCCAAAATTTATTGATACTTTAAGAAACAATGAATAAGAATAATACTAGGGATCTCAATTCTTATCCTAACTTTTTAATAACAATTTATGTGACGTGAAATTGTACCACTAATAATTTAAAAATATTTATTAATTGAATTATAAGAAACTCACATAAAAGTATAGGACTTATTGACACACATATTAGACCAGGAATCAATAGTAGACATCGCCTTATAATAACATATAGCAAGATAATAAAATAGAAAACTTAAAGTATCTAACAACTAAACATAAACTTACTCACTAGAACTATCATTGCAAAATTTAAGATTTACGATTAAAATATTTTACACGTCTTCTTGAAATGGAATGGAAGAAGTGAAATCAATAGTAGACATTACCTTATAATAACATATAGTAAGATAGTAAAATAGAAAACTTGACGCATTTAAAAACTAAATATAAATTCTAAGCTAACTAAGGAAAGGAACGAAGGGGAAGCCAGACAGCGCATGAGCATGCATCATCATCATCTTGATATATAAACCATTTTACTTTTAGTCGTTAAATAAATTCAGACTATGCAGGCGTCTCTAAGAAAGAAAGATTCAAAACAAGTTGAAGAAACAATCGACAAGGAACAAAAGCTTTTTTTTTGGCAATAAACAATCACAAAAGAACAAAGCAGATACAGAGTAAAAATTATACATCTAACATATCGAGATACCTTATCAATTAGGCAAGATAAAAGAACAATTAAATAAAAAATTAAAAATAAAAACAACTTATCCACGTTAGAAGTAATCAAGGTATATATGCTACAAACAAACACTGACCAAAAAACAATGAATCTTGAAAGTCGCATCACTTTGAACAATTCAACAGAAGAAGGAACATTGTTAGCAGTTTATATGGAAACAATAATTCCAAGAAGATGAAGCACAACAATAGTCTGAGTCTACGGATTGTCTCCAAGCAAAAGATATTGGAGCCAAGCTTATAACCGTTTCTTTTTTTATGGCTGTGTTCAACTCCAAGTATCATATATGAGCAAAACAGAATCAGATAGTGATAATTTATATAATTTCGAACCTTAGAGCGGTCAATGATACAACCAAGCCATAGTCTATGAGCCAATATTTGTTCAACTAGATCAACTTTCAGCAGCAATTCTAGCTCCCCAGGGGCAAGGTGAGGTCTTAACTTTGTAACAATCATCCACAACTATGCATCAAGAAGTTCAGCAAGGACAAAATAATGAACTACATGCGTAGCAGAAACTTCCAAGTCCAAATGAAAACACCAATTACCATCGTCTTCTATACAAATGTAAGCTCGCAGAGAAGATGGAGAAGTTGTGAACAGCCCTCTACATCAACCCCATAAAAGGATAAATTGGAAATTCACATACTAAATTGCAAACAAAAAAATTAGAAGATTAGAAATACAAAATGGTAGAAGTACATTTAATTCACTTACCTGATTCGAAACAAGTGATGCGGTTGTAAGAAAAATAATCACATACTTGTGACATCCCCTTTGTCCGTAATCTTAACAAGTTTTTGAAGTAAACACACAAACTTGTCTTTAGTATCCCATTAAATGTGACTATCCCCAGTCTGACCATTGGGGAATTGCTCCGGAGACCAGTCAGCCTCTGAAGGCCAAATCCAAAACCACTAGACCAGTCAGCCTCTGAAGGCCAAATCCAAAACCACTTGGTATGTTACAAAAGAATCAAATCCACCAATGATGTTAAACCACCTTCTCATTTCAGCAATCTCTCCAAATTGAAGGCTTATGGTGATTTTAAGGTGGCTCCTGATGCCGCTGCTGCAGCAGCTATGACAGCTTAGATATTTACAAGCACTTCTTTCCTGACAAAAAAGGTTATGGATTGTGTAAATATTATGCAGTTAGAACTTCTTAACTTAAACCTGACTTTGAGGATGCAATGTTAGAAACTCAATATACTTTATGGATCCCACTTCTTATTTAGATGCGTTTTGGATACATTTCTTGGTCCAGTGCAATTATGTAAATCGTACCATCATAATTCATGTTTTGACTATAGGAGAAGATAGGGAACTAGAAAAGTGTCAAAGACACGGCTGTCTTTCTTCATTTGTGTACAGGTCAATAGGTAATGGAAAAGATGACAAAAAAAAGTCTAGATAGAATGACATTCAATCATCTCACAATGGAGGAAAGATATTTATCAAAAATTTAGTTCAAAAGGAATAAAGATATACAAGATGGTTGAGTGACATAACCAAAGAAATTATTATGAACTGGAGTTCCAACTCCTTAACAAATGAAAAGAAATATGACGAGCAATCTAACAATAACTTTCCAACTTATCACTAATATGTGATAGCAACAAGCTATCATATCTTGGGTGTACATTGAATTCTTGCGTGTTACAAATGCTTCTGCTGTCATCAAAGACTCCCTTGGCCTTTAAGCTTAAGCTTGTACAAAATTACCATCCTCGGTGCATTCAGTGGTTTCCTTCCTCAATGCATGTAGTCTTTCTTTCAGTTTCTTACTCTGTTCAAAATTTTCCTTCCTCTTTAAAGCTTTCTGTGAACAATTTGAAAAATCTTGCTTAAATAAATCATTAAATTTCATACACAAGGGAAAACGAAGTCTATAATGGAAACTTACTTCCTGCCGAAAGCAACGATCAAGTTTTATCTTGAGATCTGTACATTCACCAAAAAATTTTGCAATAGGATGGTCCAAATGACACTGTTGGAACTGCTCAATTATCTGCACAAGGCAGAAAATAAATATAAAAGTTAAGATCTATCTACATGCTGCTATCTCATACGAATTTTAATTCTTTTTGGCCTAGACGTGTACTGCTACTACCGTGTGATTTGGCAAAATTCGACATAATAATGAGAAATTCAAAGAATCATAGCTTCAATCATCAATTTATTTTCCAATCAAAAGACAATAATCAAACATTCTCGTGGAAATCGTCTCTAGGGTAGAGCTACATGACAGTGGTTAGAAGTCTCTCATTATTCATAACAACGATAATGAGTGGAGTACTCAGGGGCATAAATAAGGATAATCCATGTTCATACAAGTCAAACAATATTGTTTTCATACAGATTTTAGCCAAACATACTGGCTCTACCTAATCAAATATTACTTCTTCTCAAAGAAGCAAAAGGACTTGAGAACGAAGGAACCCCTTGATACATTTACAATTGGACACGAACGCCCTATTTGTGCCAGCTTCACAAACTGAAAGACATTCCATTTTTGAGATCTATCATAGTCTATTTTGAGCTGTTTGACAGTTCAACTAGAGAAATGGCTAGAAAACCGCCCAATCGGGTAGCAAGAATAACTAGTTCAAAGCTGTTAAATATGAATTGATATGGTCCTATATTGCAAAGAAATATACTACAAATCACAAAACTAATATGCACTGATATGGTCATATAGTGCAAAGAAAATACAACATTAAAGACACACATGAATAAATTATAAATAAGACATAAGGCAGCGAACATTGGACTCACTTGGGCACACATGGGATGCTTGTGAAGCGTTAATGGAGGATGCATTTTTTTTTTTTTCACCCTTTATCCAAAATGCAAAGCTCCAGCAACCTGCAATAATACCACCACTACTCAAAAATGAAAATACCTGGTAAAGAATCATTCATGAATTTGTCAAAAAAAGATTACCCAAATGATTTTTTTGGACCGTCTTCGTTAACAGAGGGAGCTTTGAAGGAAAACTTAGAGACGTCCTCGATTGGGTTTTCTTTTTCTTTTCTTTTCTTTTTCTACCTTAATTATGTTAAGTTCATGTATGTAACAGAAACAAACAAGCAAAAGTTTGAGAAATTAAAATAATATATACATATAATAGAAAGGGATTAAAGATTATGAAGGATACCGTTGTTTTGGAGCTCTACTCTGAAAACTCAATTAACAAGAACAAGAGCGCAGACTAGTCGAGTCGAGAGATGAGATCAATCTCACAGTCCGATTTAGGCCAATCAAGTCTCTAAGCCGTGCAAGATTTTGCTATCACATGACATCTCACGCAAACCTTTTTTTCCTTAAATTCTTTTCCATTTCTTGTTTCTTTTTCCTTTTTATTTTTTTTTTGGGCTTCAACCTTTCCTTGTATTCTTCTCTATTTGTTTAATTTTAATAGGATTAATCTCATTCAAAAAAAAAAAAATAGGATTAATCACCAAAAAAAAAAACTTGATATATGAACTCTGTACAATTTTAACTTTGCCTTCTAATTTGTGCAAAATTAGACCTCCATATTATAAATTTCTGCAAATTTGTAAATTGTACCTTTTATTTACAAATAGGTTGACTTATGCTAACTATTTTTAAGTTAAATTTTCAATAGGTCATTTGTATTTGTAAGAAAAAATAAGATATTTTTCATTTAGCTTCCGTGTTTAATAAGGAATTTTTTTTGGTCAATTTATAAATTATAGTTAGATGTTTGCAGAAATTTTAAACGTAAATGTATAAATTTGCACAAGTCAAAAAATAGGGTTAAATCTGCAGAATGACCATACTTCATAATATTTTTTTTTTTTTTTAAGAAACCCAATTTTATATGGGATAATATCAAAAAGAAAACATCAGTGTTCAAAATTGAAATTTGAGATTGTGGAAAAGATAATGGGCTGTTTGGTATAAGATTTGAAAACAAAGTTTTCAAAAAGTAGGATCCTATCCAAAAACAAGGGTTATACTCAAAATTTGAAAATCTGAAAATTCGTTTGGTACAAGTGTTTCAAATAGTTTTCGAATTCGAAAACAAGGAATTTGTGTTTGGTTGAGAATTTTTGAAAACAGTTTCTGTTTTTCTTAAATTAGATGGCCATGAAATAGCTCTCTACCTTAGACGGCCATTGAGCCACATCGTCATACTCGTCAAGTTTAGGTGCCATAGTAATTGTGTTTGCCAAAATCAAGGAACTAACTCTATTATGATATATTCTAAATAATCAAAACAAAGAAAAATTACTAACTCTATTAACTCCCAAAGTAAACTAAAAATGGCATTTAAAGTACCTGTGATGACAGAGATATCTTTGCCTCTGTACCTGTTAAAACAAAAAGAGAAATACCTGTTATAAAGTTTTAAAACAAAAAGATATATTAAAAAATACAAAGTGTGAAACAACTGTTACTAATCCAAGTGCATGTACATCAATCAACAGGAGATACTCGATATCACGAAGTCATATGGGCTAATAAGTTTCTCCCTCTCTTTAATCTTTTGATTTAAATATCAGAATCAGGTTCTCTGTAATCATCGAGATATGTTTGTTTTACTTTATTAGAAACAAAAACAAGTAGAACAACAAAGTGGCCTATATTCTTTTTGAAGCACTTGTAGTTGCAGTTACAGGTCATGTGTTCATGTTATGTGGTTGGGAAAGTCCCACAAATATCCCCTCGCTCCCCATTTATCATTTTACTTAAGATATTCTAAAATTTAAGGAACTCGCATATGTTCTGTTGTTCCTTTTCCTTTTCATTATCACACGCCAAGCATATTCTGAGACTGAAACCAGCTACAACCTTCTTCTCAAGACCAACATCTTTATCTGATCTCATGTAATAATCTAAACTAGATAGATCAAAAAGGCTGCACATCATGCATCCATCCATCATATGCATCCAACATCTGATCTATATCAGAGCCATCTCTCTCTATTTCTTTCTCTATATATATAAAATATAAAAATATAAAGAGAAATGAAAAAAGAGAGGAATAACATGCGTTGAATAAGCTCTAGCTTTTTGGTTACTTCACTCTATGAGTCCATTTGATCTGTTTACAAATACTACTTCCCTATAATACACAAGGTTCCTGTGACCCAATATAGATACGAAAACAAAACATTATAGATACAGAAATTGATCGACATATTTGAATGAAAACAATATTTTTTGAGAATAAAGAAAGGAACTAATCAGTTAAAATATCTGTAATTGCAATAAAGTTGTATTCTAACACCACACCCCCCCCCCCCCCCCCACAAAAAAAAAAAGTACAGGGTTTTGAACATTTCAAAGAACGAATTAAACAAAAAGTAAAAACAAACCCTTCTCACCAGATACAAAAATGGTGCAAAATCAATTGCGACATGTACAATACAAGTATTGAACCTTAACTCAATTCTAGGATACAACTACGTCAATCAAATAATAAGCACCCACAATAGGGGAAGTAGAAAACAACGTTTGGCAACTAAGAATCTAGCAAAATTAATTCGTACTGAATTATTTGATAACAATGTTTCTTCTCCAAAAACTAAGAGGGAAAGTGAATCAATGAGACCAAGACATCAATTATTTAAGGGGAAGAGAACAACAGAGCAAATAGTTTGTTCTTTTCCTATTCAACCACAAAAAAAGAGTAATGGGTTTTTCATCTTATACAAAAAGAATAATAAATAAACTGATCAGGATGAAATTTCTCTCTATCCCTCTATTTTCTCAGCAATCAAACAGGTTAAAAAGAGTTCAAAATACAACCCAATACAACAATCCAACTATACATACAAATCTCACAACTATACTCAAAATTCCTCATCAGCAAAATCAGTTTTACTTGGATAAGAGAAATAAGACACTCAAAAATTGTCTACGAGCGAGAATCCTAATCTATTTTCCAATTCAGATGCGAATTTAAACCCCAGAAATTGTTTGAATTTAAACCCCAGAAATTGTTTAAACTTTTTTTGGGTAAAAGAATAAAACTGATGCAGATGCAAGGGAAGAGAAAAGGAGAAGGAAATTTCGAGGCTACCTGCTATAGATTGAGCCGAGCTCGTCAATTGCCGGAGCTCGTCGATGGCAGAGGAGGAATCCGATGAGTCGAGCTTCAAGCTTCGTCGATGGCAGAGGAGGAATCTGATTGAGTCAGCTTCAAGCTTCGTCCATGGCTGGAGCTCGTCAATAGTTAAAGGAGCTGATTGGATCGAGCATCATCAATGGCTGCCGCGGAGGAGGAAAGAGCACGGGTCTGAGTTTTGAGTAATACTCCAACACGATAAAAAATCGTTTTCCCAATTTTAGCCTATTTATTGAGTCGGGTTTGGAAACAGTTTTGTGATTTTCAAAGTTTTTTGAGTTTAAAAAAGTGGATCCGAATCTGATACGAAACGGGCTCTAAGTTTACCGTTTAACTCATAATACATGAATATTAAGAGAATTATTAAAAATAAATAAAGTTCAAGTAATTGAAAGCACATAAAATGAGAAAAATAAGAGACAAAACAGGAAATTGTTTGAGAAAAATAAGAGACAAAACAGGAAATTGTTCTTTTTACTTTTTAAATTTTTGTCATTCCCGTTTTTTACTTGTTTTGAAAATTTAAACTCCTTTCACTCTCAATAATTTATAATTTTCACTTAAAATGAGAAAAAAGAAAAGTCAAAACATGAAATCATCTTTTTAGATTTAGTAATTCTCTTTTTTTTTTTCATTTTACTTTTTTGTAATAATTTAAAAAATTTTAGTTTCAATAATTTTATTTTCAATTTAGGTCATTTTAAAGGGTAAAAATGTTTTAACAATCACAAGTTTCAATTTTGATCATATCAAGGAGCTCGATGCTATTTGATAGGAAAAGCACAAATTGAAAGTTTGATTTGGTATAAATGAAGAAGTGTGACTCTTTTTTGCTAAAACACTAAGCATGGTGTTTTTATATTATCCCTTTTAATAATTAAATGTTGCTTTAATATTAAAAGAGTCATAAAATGAAAATTTTCCAACTTGAAAGAAAAATAGTCAATTTTGACTAATGGATTGGGTGTCCATGAATTTTCTTCTAATCTTAAGAGGGATTACTTTGAATAGTTTTTGTCTAAAGAGAGTCACTATGATTCAATGTAAGTCAGGCGACGTCTATGTAATTTTTACTTTGAGAAAATTCCAAAAACTTCCTATGTATCTAAGCAAAATGCCAGTATTCTACTTTTAATATCCTCTCACTTTTGTCAAATTATGCCAAAATTATCACTTATAACATTCATTAACTTTGTCAATATTTATCTAAAAATACCAAAACCGTCATTAACCAAATAATCAAATTATACAATAAACCTATACCTAAACAATTTAAATGTCAAATACGTAAATTTATTCTTAAAAATTTCATATATTTTTTAAAAAAAAAAATGTGTTCGATTGTAGGACTAAAGAGGTAGTTAAAATATTTACTTGATTTTGATTAAATTTGTTACTAGGGATAATTTCGACCCAATTCAACAATAGAGGGAATATATGTTTTATATTTGTAAAGAAATATTGGGTTGAAATTACTATTTTGCAAAAAAAAAAAGGCCAGAGAAGAATTTTGGTAATTTCTCTTTTACTTTCTTATTCAACATTGAAAAATGCTAAAAGGCCATTTGATAAGTAGTAATCCAGTGATAGAAATTGGAATTTAATGGCTCTATTCTCATTCTTTTTCTCTCCCTAACTGGTTTCTATTGAATATTTATTAAATATAATACATTTTATGCAAGATGAATACTAAATTCACTTTTTTCCACTTGAAGTACGCATATCAAGCAAGGACTATTGACAGCGGAAAGAGAGTGGTCCAAGATGATCAATTTTTTAAACTAGTTTAAACGGATGTATATGTTTTAAAAAAAATATCTATTCCTTTTAAAACTTTATTGTAGATATATATTATATTTTCATTTTTGTAATTAAATGAGGAGTACGAAGACATTTAGCAATAAACTTTTAAATTTGATCATATAATGAGTTTTAGACCGAAAAATTGTCAAATAACTAATCAACCCTATAAAATAACATAAATAAGGTGTACGAAACATGACATAAATTCGAAGTTGGGCTAATATTCCTAAATAAGCAGGATCTGATGTCAGCAAATGGAAAAATATGGCCCATTTTTACGATGAATTATTAAATTTCCTCAATTCAATTAATAGTAGTAATAATAAGCTAAATAGCGAACATAGATATACTTGACCGGAGATAAAAGGGTAAGAAACAGAAAGTCGTTTCAAATCGATCCTTAAAATGCCTTCGCACCAAATATTCCCCTTATATTACCCTGCTAATGGCGATATGAACAAATTTGTTCGGATATCAACCAAAAAAAACATACATACATAAAGATACAAAGACGAGTTCCTTCCTATATTTCCTTTTCTCATATATAATTTGTCATTAAAGCAAATCTCCTATAACTATAAGAATATGGCACTTGAAATGTTCTTCGGACAAAAAGAACACTATGAATTTGCAGGTATTGAAACTACAAAAATGCCATGCAAAGAACTTCAGTCCACATGCCAGCTCCCAGAAATAACACAAAGGCAGGTTCTGTCCCATTAGCTTTTGAACAAAAATCCATCCAGGTTCCCAACTTGCTTTCTTTACCAGATCTTAGCATGTTCTAATTTCAACAAAAATTGTTACTACTCTAGATGCTTAAGCTATAATATCAGATCAAATATTCCTATGAAATGATGGTATCTCTCTTGTATGTAATGGAACTGGCTGTTCCCTTACCCGAGATAAGAGAACAGAGACCTGTTCAGTTGCAATATCTAACCTTTCCTTAGACTTGGCCGATTCCGTTACAAGAGTAGAGACCAAACTCTGCAAATACTGAATTCTTTCCCCGTGATCAATTGGAGCATTCTGAAGGAGTTTCGCAGAAGGTGTGCTGATCCGGCGCCAACGGCTCGGAAGATACCTATCAGGGATCTGAAAGCAATTTCCAGTTGAGAGTACTCGAAGGGCATGCCGACAGAGAATTCCAGAGAACTCGAAGTGAAAGCATCTGCAACTTATGATGCCTTCCCGAGGAACCCAATAAACTTTGCGTCCTCCCTCGCCTTTTGTATGGTGTCTAACAAGAAAGCCATCTTCCATCTGAAAAGATGCATAGTGGGCAGCCAAAACAAGTTGTTCTTGGAGCTTAGAGAAGGCATAAGGAGTTAGGACTGAGGCAGCATGGGATTCCATAGGGGCCCCTGTTTTCAGGCATATATTTTGGAGATTCTGTTGCATTGTTTGTTGTTCTCCAGCTTGATCTTTAAAATCCACAGCAGCAGCTACCTGCTTGTGCAAACCCATGTAAATATCAGGCCATTTCTTATTAGCAGTAATACTAATACATTACTCAATGAAAGTCTCATAGACGACCATATAATTACAAAATTTGATGTGAAATTCTTCTCTGCTTTATAACAGGTTCATAAAAAAATCATTGCAGATAATCAACAATTAAACGAGCAGTAATAACATGGAGAAATCAACAGCAACTTAGCAAGTCCATTTTCACGTCAAGTAAAGATTCAGACAAGTCTTGTACAAGCCTAAGTACTTTCTACATTCTTCTGAACTTGCACAATACAAGCTCTTATTTTCATAATTCATACATCCAAAACTATGCCTGTACAAGACAGATTTGAGCTTGACAAGGGAATTTGAGCAAAGGTTAATTGCTTGGCATAGTCCTTTCACGAATCATGATTTGGAATTTCATAGATAAAAAGAAAGAAGAACCAAAAAGATATAATACATAATAGCACTTTAAATCTTCCATGTCACAAAATGATTACCAAGTTGCATTTTAACATCTTCACGGTGGAAAGTATGAATAGGAAATTTCTAGAATTTTATTCCTTGCGTCGTTTTCTGATTTTTATTTTTTTATTTTTGTTTATTTATTCTTGGGACTGTTTCCCTCGATTGCTTAGTAATTTTCTTTCCTGTCTTTGCCAGGTTGTATATCTATAATTGTCAACTATGTCAAAGAAATAGAAGAATCCATTCTTTAATTTTTCTCATTCACATCACAGGAAAAAAAAAAAAAAGTAATCACAATATCCACAGTTTGAAAAATCAGAAACTAAGAGGCAACCAACCTGATGGAACTACTAAGGCCAGGACAGCCACAATTTTAAAAACATCTCTCTATCCATCTGGACCTTAGCAAGAAAAATACTAAAAGACCCTATAGGTGCTAAAGTTAATAACCGAGTCTTCATATGCTGATACGGTCACAAACTTTGCTTCTAAATCAACTAGTACCTTTGCTTCTAAATCAACTAGTACCCTAGATCTTTTAGTTTAACTAAATGCAGGGGAGTAAGAATATAAACTTTCTCAGGAGGAAGACTGAAAGACAGAAATGAATTGCAAGATATTGAATTTATAAACATAAATATATGTAAAATGAAGAGACAGAGAGAGAGAGAGAGAGAGAGAGAAAGAGAGAGAGTAGCTGAAAGCAATAGTAGCGGTAACAACATACTTGTTCTACAAAGTGGGCAAGCCTGGTCTGTGCACTCAAGAATCGTTGGATGAAAGCATTGATTGACTTTGACTGCCCGATTGTAGTCATTCCGGCAAAAAAATGGCTTCTCAAGAACGGCAATGCCCAAAATGAGCGTAAGCCATATAAGTTAATAATATGCCTGTTAGTGTGGAGCCCAAAAGAATTCACCATCTCCCTCCAACCTAGCTCAAAATCCTCGATTGACTCCAAATTATAGAGTCGATAAAACTCGCCCTTCCACTCGTTGTAACGTTCACCCAAAACCGCATTGAACCAGGAAGGAAATTTTGCCACGATCATCCAAATGCAAAGTGCATGTTTAGTGGTTGGCATCTCCATGCTTATTGCTTCTTTGAGACACATATTTTGGTCAGTGAGTATTGTCTGAGGTGCCTTTCCGCTCATGAACCCTAAGAATGCCTTCCATATAACAATGAAAAACAGAAAATCAACGAAAACTTGGATGACCGAAATTCTTCAAGAAGAAAACATGTATGTTCATGCCTTCAGATATCAATTAACCTCAAAAATCGAACTTAAAAATTTTGTTTAGTAAAAGCAAACCATTAGTAATGAGCAAGGAGGCACTGACACTATACAAGGAGGTGCTCAACAGTGTTGCACATTTAGTTATTGGGTAAAAGACAAAAGGTACAGGATTCATCCAAATTCACAACCTAAAGTGAAAAGAACATTTCCCCTTCCATTTTAAAGGCGTAAATCAGAGAACATTAACTACTTAAATTATTTTATATTTTTGAGAGATGATTTACGTGAAGTCCCTCATTCAAAATTCAGGCACTACACCAGCTTCAATTTTTTTTTTTTTTTTTTCACAAGAAAAAGGAAGCCAGCTTCAATTTGAGTATGACCCCAAACCTCAACAGTCACCCTGCCCCATTAAAGACCTCTTCCCTCTATAAGCCTAACTATTCGATTTCATAATGTACAATTCTTCCGCCCATTCTTCACTGGGTCCAGTTGCCACATTAAATAATGAATTGATTGGTGTTGTCAAATTAACGTACAACCTTATGTGCAAGACATGGTGATATGTAAGAAGAAAAACATGAAATATATTGTTCACTCTATTACCTTTAATGCCCATGAAAAAGATCTCAAGTTTTCTTCTCTTAGAAGCACACAGCCAAAGAAGCAAGGCATCCCATAATTATTCATTCCAACCCATATACCAAGTGGCATGTCAAATGCAGTCAGTCGATGAGTCGTGTCAAACACCACTGCATCGCCAAAAATGTCATATGCTTGGATGGATGATGCATATGACCAGGCAATGTTCTCTAGTCGGTTGTTTGAATCAACTGTGTATTCAAATTTGAAGTTGGGGTCTTTCTCCCTAATGTTTCTGCACATTCTTAACAAGTCTATGCTCTCCTCTTCTGGATCTAGTTTCCTAAATGACTGCAACAAATTCCTCACATCCTTCTCAGTGAAAGGAAGATATCCTGGTTCCACACACTTCTCAAGCTCCATGAGTCTCATCATTTGCTGCACCGATATCCCTGTTTTGGCAAACATAAGGAGTCGGCTCTTATCTGATTCTGAAATGGTTCTGTATGCTGGAAGGAAACGAACTTGGTTTGGCTCTAACAATTCATGGTTATGGTGATTCGCAAAGCCTGTGACACGCCATTCCTGCCCTCCTAATTCCGTCGTCTTGCTAATACGCATGTATGCCTGACATCCACATCGCGAGGATTTTCTATTTCTTTGAGGTTTACTTTCGTTGGAGGTTTTGATAGGGGTATTGCCAGCGCGGTGGCAAACAAAGTAACGTCTCGTAAGTCCTTTGCCAACCCCATCTTTTCCCTCTGTACGGTGACGCCGTATCGAGAATCCACATTGCTTCGCAAACTCACTGTAGAATTCATAAGCAGCATCATGAGTGGAAAATCTCTGCCCAATGTATGGAATTGTATCGTTAGCGGTTTCTAAAGACAGCCTAGTTTCGTCGGGTGATTCCTCTGCACTGCTTGTATCATCCAAAGATAACGAGCGATGGTCCGAAGGATCATCATAAACCACTAGCATTTGTCCGGTCTCATCAGACATCATGCTCTCCTCATTAATCTGATTACCATCAACCTACGACCCTAGCTCTAATACTGAAAAAATAAATAAGTAAATAAATAAATAAAGGGAATAAAATTCAATTCCATGCCAAACAATCTGAATGAAAAAAAAAAAATTAAAAAAAGAAAATCACTAAACCCACTAAAAGTAAAAATGGCCTACTTTTTAAAAATCTCGATTGAATGCTAGTTATCTAAAATGTGAATGGTAAAAACACCAGAATTTAGTTCTTAAGACAAAGACAACATAGCATAATACACAATTCCAAAGAATAAAACATATAGTGAAAACACAACAATCACATTGACATAGGATACAGCTGCCGCTGAGCAAACAAATACCTCCAGATAATCGACATTACTTTTACCCTTAATGCCCAAAGTATTTATCAAGAATGGAAAGACATAGAGACGAGTATTTGGCATGGGCCAATACTGCTCTATGCTATTACCCAATTTATTGCTACCCCCAACAATCAAAATGGCCAACTGAAATTAACCCCCCAAAAAAAAAAAAAGAAAAGAAAAGAAGCACAAGCCACATAACATAATGGATCAAATAGAATAAACCTCACACAATCAATGACACACCTCAGATAGTCAGATAAAAGAGAACAAGAAATTGAATATTAAAAAAATAAATAAATAAATAAAAGATTGCTAACCTTGAATTGAAAGGAAAAAAAGGTAAGTAGTAGAAGAAATTAAAGGAAGGAAGGAAGGAGGGTCGGCGCGACGGGCATATGCTTCTTCTTGTGCCAACGATAGGATGGATGGCTGGAGGGGTGGGGCGTCTGTAGTCGGTGAGAGAAACCAAGAAAGAAAGAGGAGCTGATGATCTGATCTCCTTTTCAAAATCAAAACCCCTCAAAATTGCACAAATTCCAAAATCCTAATTCCCTTTATTTTTTAATTTTCATTCTCTTCTAAAATGGCCAGGTCCTCCCTTGCCTATTTTCACTTGAACAACCAAAAAAAAACAAAAAAAACTGCCCTCCTTTGGGATGGATTTCATTTTACTAAATATCCTCCTTTTCTATTTTATCAACGAAAATACCTTTTTTTTAATTTTATTAACAAAAATGCGTTTTTTCCTTTTGTTGTTTTAACTTTTTTTAATACCAAAACTACCCCTATACCTGATCAGGTTTTTCTTGCCCAATATCTTTTTCAACCCTCTAATAACCCCTTTGTTCTTCCTTCAGCCATAGACCTCCGCCCGCCCATTTTGCCATCATCGACAACTCCAATGACAAGGGTCACAGCGATCTTCAGAGGCTTGTAATTGATGTAGAAGTGGCATACAGGGACCTATTTTATTTCAAAATTTTTTATTACATACTCATCCTGAGTGAAAAGACCAAAATATATATTTATATGTTCTTTTATTAAAGGATGATACTTCACTTTTAAATTACCTCCATCATATGGTGGAGGTAATTTATTACCAATAAAAAATTACTTCCATCGTATGATTCATATTACAACTAAAAATTTCACACACTCTAAGAAATATCCTACCTTCAAATCATTTTTTTTTTAGGGAAAATACTTTTATTAGTAAAAGAAGGATAGTATAATACTCGTAAAGGACTTTTGATTACAAAGCATTCAAACTGATAAAAGTACTTAGAGGAAAATTACACACTGAAATCTTAGCGAAATCGACACATGAGAGAATTTTTTCAGATCACTGTTAGTGTGTGCTTCGATAGAGCTGTTTCGATAAAGCTTTACGCCTCAACAATTTGGCTCGTTGTGACCTTCCCTTCAGCAATCATTGTTGCTGTCTCTTACTCCTCATCAAAAATTCATATGGGGACAAATACTACCTTACAGATCTAAGTAGACTAAGATAATAAAAACATAAACAAACATTAAAAAATCACTACAGATCTAGATCTAGGGGTATCAAAACCACGCTAGATCTAGAACTAGGAGAAAAACTATCTCTCCACATAGGATAATTACTTAACAATACTACAAAAAATATGAAAGAAAACTGTAAAAAAAATACATATCAAAGAGAGAGGGAAGACCCCTCTCCCCAATAGGGGAGACACTTGTTAATGGAGGCGAGTTACTGCTGTCTGCTGGCGAAGGGCGGGAGGAATTTTGCTGGCAGAGGGCAGGAGGAATTCTACCTTCAAACCATTTTGTCCTTTTGATATCTGATTGCCTCTTATTAATCAATGAATTTGGACAGGTTTCTAAAGTGAATTCATAAGGATTTTCGTCCTTAATTATTACTGGAAATTTCTCATCAACTAATTAAGTTTCTATTAGTTAATTAATTTGATTTGATAAGTTGTTGTGATCAGATTTCCTGATCTATTGCAACAACTCTAGATATTTAAGGAAAGATTGGTTAATTTTCTTAAATCTTGACTTTTGATTGAGATATGATTTTCTAGGTTAATTATCAATCTTTAGCAGGTTAAATGAAGATCTCCAGTTGTCTAAAACGTGTCCAAACTGAATCAAATGAGCAATCATGGACCTAAATATTTTCCCAGTAATTGTTCAGAAAGTTGTTGCAACAACTTTCTGGCAGATTACAACATTTATGGAAAGATTTTGATTTTATCATTAACTCTTTCTTTAATCGATTTCAGCTTATTCACACTACAATGGACGACCAAAGAGGCTGAAATTCACCTATAAAAGCTCTACTACTCCAAGGAATTATTCATGCACTTCATTGAGAAAAATACACTTAGAGAGAGCTTTTGTTTGTATGACATAGAACATGTTCTATAGCCATTGTGTGACTTAGAGAGCTTTAGGATTTTCTAGGTACTTTGTATGAGTGCATCTTATTCTTCGAAAGGAAGAACAACACGTCTTAGGGAGAAGACAGATCCAGACCAGTGAAGGGAGTTCACGTGTGAAGGATCAACAAGACGAGGGGAGCTCGCTAAACAAGATTAATGGAGTCGTTACAACACATTGTGGCAATTGAAAAAATGGAGTCTTTTATTGCATTAGTCAATTGGTGTTTGTAATTTTTATACTTTACTAATTTGTTTAATTTCTGGGCGAGGCCCCATGGAGTAGGAGAGGTCCGAACTACGTTAAAAACGTCTTGTGTTCATCCTTTATTTTCTCGCACTTGTTACAACATATGTATTCATTGTTGCAATAACTTTTCATATGCATGTTACAACATAATTAATTAATTATTAAATTAATCAATTAATTAATTATTTAGTAATACCTAAAATAGATCTTTCACAAACTTTCTGACTAATCCTGTCAAACTTGCCCCTATCCTGGGGCTACCATTTTGAAATTGTAAATATTTATCCTGCTTCCCCGTAACAGTGTCACAAAACCTTCTGAAAGTTACCTGGTCTCAATGTCTATATGATAAACATAGCTCTGCACAATAATAATAAGGTATTTTAGAAATCTGTTACCTCTATTAAAATTTTCTGTGAAATATGCATGACCTCAAGATGTATATAATAATGCCACACTAGAAATAACAAGCATGTATGCTAAATTTTAAATGCCAATGCTCATACTCATAATTGGAATGAATGTAAAGCATAGAAATATAATAGACACTCATATACACATAATTCTTGTGTTACAGTTGAGTACTTTACTTACCTTACTTCTAAGCTCTTTAAGTTAGCTCGTCAAATGCTCTTTGCTCAAGGTACAATTGACGTATCCCTAATATTTAGCTAATGACAGATTCTTTAATTATTATACGTATGTCACTTTGCAAGCTGAAAATCCAAATCACATTTATAAATATATTTCTTTCTTATATAATTCTACGTATGAAAGTATAATACTAGCAATTATTCTTCCCATTAGATCTTACCAACCCAAACATATATGGGAAAAGAATAATTCTAGAATAACCATACTCAAAGTTTCAATTTGATTTCACTACACTACATATTGAATTAAGAAAATAAAATTCGTTCTTCAACAAAATTTAAAGACCACTATGAAACGTAGATATCAACTAACTTCCATGATTTTTAATAAGCAAACACCAATCTCTATATAATACTAACTATCTCCTTCAGGTTCAAATACAACTTTTGAACTCAAAAATGTGTAGAAGTCTTTTCACGGTTCTCAAGTTTGCATTTTCATGTACAAACATGTATAAGAAATCAATCAAAATAGTATTCAAGGTTTTCACTTTCAGCATAAAGTTAAAAAAATATAATTAAAGAAATTCGAGGCGCAATGACCAACAGTATCAAAAGTCTTCAACCAAACCTGCTCATATATATAGCTTAACATTTCCTATCAACATCAACAAAGTGATTAACTCGTTATGCATGTAAAAGTGTATAATGAACAGAGAAAGTAACATCTGTTCTTTTTTCTAATAATTTTCTTTGCATAAAACTAAATATTTTATTGTTATGATTAAACTCGTGTTTGTAAAGTCTTATTTCAAAGAAGATGATTTCAAGTAAAAATATGGTTTTTTTTTTTTAAATAAGATTATTCGTTGAAAGAAAATTATTTTACTGAAAGATAATTATCTTTTCTAAAATTATTGTGAATTCTATATTGTAATTGTTTTTGTACAAAATATAGATCGAATGCATGAAATTGCTATTCAAATAGTTCAAATGACAATTGTTATTGAATGATCAAAATTAAGTATTTCTGATTCATAGTTGTATATGAATATAATTTGAAATTCTCTTTATTAACTATATAACGTGGACTCTGCAAGGGTTATATGTAGACATTATATATTGAATATGGACCTAGTTACATGAGTTAAACGTAGTAGATTTAGACCTAGTTACATGGTAAATTCATATCCAGTAAGTAAATATGGACCCAACTAATAACTACAATAGTTTATTAGACTGGGACCTAATCACATGAGTTATCGCCAAAAGCTGTTGAGAAGTATACTTGAGATATTATTGATTGAATGAGATTTGGAAATACAAAGTTTGAAACTTTTTTTTTTTCTAAAAAAGCGGGGCTTAACTAATGACTACCACTTACTACAAATTAAAGGAAAATGACACACACACATACACTACCAAGATTTGAACCCCTGACCCCTCCAAACACACACACACAACCCTCAAACCTTGGACCAACTGAGCTAGCCCCAGTTGGCAACAAAGTTTGAAACTTAGTTCTCTTTTTGCTAAATTTCTTATGAATCGTTTTGACTTAATTGTTCAAATGCAATGAGTTATGAAAATGCTTACTATACTTTTGATTTACATACACTTGATTTATCTAGTTAAGGTTACAGATTGCTTACTTTATTGGGCTATCGACCTAACTTTTTTTCTCCCTTTTATTCTCAAGTTCTAAGGATCATTCGTTTAGAGGTTGATTAAGAGATAACTTACTTATAAATAGTTCATATTACTAGTTGCATACTAGGCTATCAAACTAACTTTTAAAGATTGTTAGTTCAGAGTTAGCTAAGAGATTACTTATTTATAAATAATTAATATTGGAATATATTGGAGTTCATGACTTAAAAGAGGGAAATTTTTCATAAGACTAGAAAGATTTATCATTATAAATTTATTAGATTATGGTTTCCATTATATATTGTTTATTTTGAATACTTGGTTTTATATTATTCATCGATACTTATTAATTATTAATTTTTTTTATTTATATTAAACATTTGATAGATATCTTGTATGTTTATAGAGTTACATTTTTAGATATGCCGCACACGTCCCTGGAATCTAGGCGTGATACTATGAAATAAGAAAGAGCAATGCTATGGAATACTAGTGGTGTCAAACACCACAATGGCGTGCCAGTCTTTTAGTGATAAATTCTAATTAATAAAAGAATAATGTTATGGGATACCAATCCAGTAAGTTTTTTTTTTTTTTTTTTTTTTTTTTTACCTATGCATAGGTATCAATTTGGCTAATAAAAATTTTTCATGCACATTTTTTATTATAAAAAGTAGGAGAAAGAAATAGCATTAATGATGTACATCTTTTTATGCACTTCATTATAGCCGTTGAATCACTATTAGATGATGATCCAACGGCCAAAAAAAAAAAAACCTACACATAGGTTTAAAAAAAAAAACCTACTGGATTGGCAACCAATATTATTGGGTACCAATAGTATCCAACACTACAAGAATGTGTCGATATATTACTAGATAATCATAATTATAATTCAAGTAGGTCATGTAGAACCTAATTTATTAATTAGAATCATTCAATGACAAACAAATATGTAATTGTGTTACTGGACACCACCGGTGCCCATAGCATTGTTCTTAATAAAATGGGTTGTACATGAGTCCTATCTGAAATGTAACTATAATTAGCCAATAACAAATTGACATATTATATGGTACTGGGTACAATATCATTAATTAATAAAAAAATGTGTCAATTTAGCTTTGTTCCTACAATCTTTTCTTGTGAGCAGTAACTATTAATGATTGTCATCAAGACTCTAATTAATGACTAATACTACTGCTGTTACCGTCAGAGATCTTCTGGAATCTGGAGGATTTTTTCTCCCCCTATAATGGCAAGCTCTAATTTACATGGCTTGCATGTTTTCTCGTGTTTTAAAAAATTACTCTTTGGAAATGTGTTTCAAAAATAAGAAATTAATTTCTCTCTCTCTCTCAGAAAAAAAAGAAGTTAAATATTACAACTCGTTTTCGATTTTGTGATTGTGAATCAATAATAAATAACGTTCACAGCTGTTTTTGAGAATAGCGCACGAGAGCTATATTTGAGGTTGCTTACTATTCAGTTGCTTTTAATTAAAAATTGTAATCTGGTCTAAAGAGATCCTTTTTTTTTTTATGTGTTCTTTAGATTTATTTTTATAAGGAAGTTTTATTTTCTATATTCATTGATTTACGTACAAGACACTCTTTATTTATATTTATAAGAAACTTTTCATTGTAGAACTTGAGGTGATATAATTATTAATTAGACAACACTATACTTTATTTATTTATTTTTCCAGAAGTAGTCAAACATTATAATTACGAGTTACGAGAAGGAACTTTTTCTTTTTAGAGGGGGCTAAATGCATCATTTTTTATACATATATTTTTTTGAAAAATCATCTTTCACATTTTTTTTATCACTGTTTTTGACAAGTGGATTTTATTATCTAATTAATGTTTTAAAATTATAAATAAACAAATCATAAAATTTATGTATGCACTGAGCTTGAGTAAATATAAGTGTGAAACAAAATACAACTAGCATTCGGTGCTTATAAGGAAACTAGTCGTTATACCGCGCTTTGCACGAGTTGTATTAATATTTCATACATTAAGCCTAATTTATAGTTAGGTTCAATGTATTTCAACATTATAAAATATATTTATCTCTATATTTATTTTGATGAGATGAATGTAGCACAACTATTTGTTCGATGAACTCAATTTA